>JBBPDA010000009.1:10109987-10139307 GCA_037974385.1 Arnoldichthys spilopterus | reverse complement strand
GGGGGGGGTGGTAATATGGCGCAAAAGAAATTACACAATTTGTCCTGTAGCCCACATCACAGCCGCATGCCGCCTTGTAGCGTGTTATTACAGAACAGTATAGGACGGATGAGACTGTCGGGTTACGACAACTGCGTAAATATGTGTGTAAATGTATCACTTGCCTCAGCGCTGGCAACTCTCGTATTTTAATTTCTCTACCGCATCACTCCCTTTCGCTCTGTAAACACTATATCCCTCCGCAGCAAAGAGATAGAGCTTTACGTCATTTTTCCTCCAGTGTGCCCACATTTGTTTGTAGTTCTGTGGAATATTAACGGGACAAAATATAATTCACGCGTCGGCTGAATTGCCTTCCTGTTTATATTAAAATGACAAGTAATTGCAGGGCAAAACACCTTTAAGCCTACTGTTGCCTCTTTTTAAAACAATTAGTAAATAAAATACACTCACACTTTCACGCATTTTTAAGTGTCTAATGCGTTTGATGCCATCGCCAGTTTCTCCGTTGTTATATTTGCGATGTTTACAAAACAGAAACCACATGTGACATATTTTACACAAGCGGGTATTCTACTGCACATATCGGTACACGTATACGTGAACATTAAACCCTCGGAACTACCGGAAGTTTAAGATTTTCTTCTTTCATAAAAAATAATTTACACACAGGCGGATGAATACAGGTAGCCAAAGCTCCAGCGTGATCTCTCAAGTCCTTCCTATTTCACCTTAAACCCTCGCCTACCGACTTTGCCTTTGCAACTAAGTGGCTCGGTACTTGGAACACGATTGGTTGAGGCCGATTAAAGCCAGCCTCCCATTGGCCACCCGCATGTCAATCACATAGCAACACCAATCATGGTAGATAGGACACCTTGTACACTATATCATTTGGCTGAGCAAAGCTAGCTAAACAATTATCTGGAGCACCAAGAGGGGAAAGAGTTTAGGAATTGTCACCAACTTCGGTTGTAATTATTTTATCGATAATTTTAGTTTCCGTTTTCTTCTGTTGCGTGTGTATCCAGACAGCAAGGAACCTCATCGTTACCGTACAGATGTGGATACAGTAGCTACTCCGGGTAAGTGACTCCGGCTAACCAGGCATTAGAAGCTAGCCTTGTATACAGCTATATTAGCAGACTTTGCTAGCTCCGCGTATTATTCTCACAATAATGTGCGCTTGCCATCGGCGACTGCCCCTTTACTTATGTAACGAACCTATTCAGATGTGTCAAAAAGGTGAATATTTTCTCCGGTGTTCAATGGAATGGATATCAGCCCAAAATGGAGGACTAGCAAGCTAGCTGACTGGCTAATCTAACTCGGTCTGTGTCGGTATCGCATCTGATTCTTTTATGTTGCCTGCTGTCAAGGTTACTGTCCGAGTGTCCAGCGATAGCAGTTCACCCGAACTACGCGTTTAGTCGACGTACTTTTTTAATAAGCAGTGTGAAATGGTCTCCGCAGTTTGAACGTTTGAAGCCGAGGCGCAGGCTGTGTTGTTTTCTGGTGCGCCACAGCGGCAGACGGACGGACGAACAGGCGAATGTCAGATTTGGTCGCGGCAGCACAGACCTGTCAGCATGACCGTACTGCAGTTTTCATCCCAGGTTTTTTATTCCCTACTGATCCCTTACTCGAATTTTGTTTGACTCTTTACTCTGTAATCTGCTTTAGTTAAATGTAAGTGACCGATCACTCATATTTTAACCGAGAGCATTTTTAAATACGGTTTTCTCGTGAGTTTCTGTCAATTTAACACCAGCGTGTCCAAGCAAAAGCAACGAAGACGTTGGGCTTGGTTGAGGCAACTGGCAGGACACCTTTTAATAAATTCATGCCAAAAGTGCTATCACACCGATGTTCTGCAACATCATCTGTTTATTATTATTATTATTACTATTATTATTATTTTGGTGGTTCTATTTCTGACGAAATTGCTGAAAAACTGTAAAACTGCTACTGTTTTCTTTAATGTGTACATATACAGTGAGTCTATCTGTCCCACTTGTAAGTTGTGAAATGCCCAGCGCTCTGTATGAGTGCTCAGACTGCCTCTTATTTGCTTTACTGATATTATAACTTCATTACTCCATGTCACCCACCCCTCTCGTCCCACGTCGTGCCTTGTCTGAGGTGGAAATAGTGACACAACTCGAACCCTCATGTTTTTTTTTTTTTTGCTCTGTGGCTTATTTATGTATTTATTTATCTGTGAAAGCCATGGTTCTGATAAAAATGGCCTTGATTTCCCTGCTCTCTCCCCCAAAGCGTGCTCATGATGAGACATGCCCCTCAGTCATGCACTCAGGTAGTGTGTGTTGTGATTCGCAGCAGGGTGTCACATGGCGGAAGCTTTGTCCCTAGAGCCTCAATCCAGTTACAGGCACCCACCTGGGGTGCTAAAGAGCGATATAGATCAGACTCTGATCTGGGGCTCTTAGCTGCCTACAGTGTTGTCTTTGATGTTTTTGGCTCTTTTGGTGTCCGAAAGGTCCAGCAGTAACAATGCCTGATGCTGTTGAGGGTAAGCTGTGCTTATGGCCTCTCTGGGAGATTGATGTTCTTAGGATTGTTCATAGCACCAATAAAAGAACACCCAGAGATTTTTCCAGTGCTTTCCTCTGTTTCTTTCCACCATTATTAGTCTACAGTACACAGACCTTAAAAGCTAAGAATGTTGGCATGTAGCCTAGGCAGGAAGACATCACACAAGAGTGCTTGATTTACCAAAACATCAGTGATTCATTGCTGACGAAACCTGGCACACATCTGGTGTTAATGCTGTTTCAGTTATCAGGCCTGCCAAAATTACATTCTTTCTTATCCTTGTCTATGCTTCGTCACAACATTATGGCCCAAAACCTACCGGCTCCCCTTTTCTCACTAAATGTGGTTGGTTATAGTAGGATGACTGAGCCATGCTATTTCAGAGCTTAAATGTGTTTATGGTGTGGCCAAAATAAGGCCAGAATGGTGTGATGGTCATCGTTATGCTCTGCTGAGGCTTCTTTTAGTTGATGACGTCAGAGGAGCTCCGCTCTCTTTGAAAGGAGGAAGTGAAATTGTTTCTTTTGAAGTGTGGACATTTTTGGTGTTATACTGTTCCAACACTTAATTGTTTAATATTTAATATTGAATTTTAATAATATATATGTAATGTAGTCTCTGCTTTCTTGTTGGTAAGGGTTGTCAAGAATATATGATGTCACAGACAGTTGGATTTTTTTTTTTCAGTGTTGAACAACCAGTTGGCACTTGTAGATCACTGGGATGCACTTATATATTTTTGAGGTTATGCTGGCACCGACAACTGGTCTAACCTAGGTTAACAGGTGTCAGTGTTCAGATAATGAAAGCATTGTGTTACATTCCATCATGGGGAGAATATACAGGCCAACACTTTAAAGTGTGATGGTTTCAGTTGTATTTGTAAGTGGTGTCGCTCTGTCTGTTTAGTTTTTCACATTTTTATTAATTTTGTCTTGAGATTTTTGACAATTTTTAAATTTGTTTTATTTTCCTCTAAATGAGAAAATAAACAAATGGTTTTTGGGGGTCTGTCACCCCATTGATCGCTAGGGTTGATTTGGCTGATCTGGCTGGCTAAGCGGGTGTCCCCTTCCTCCCTCACCGCTCCATGGGCAGTGGTGGCCTAGTGGTTAGGATACTGCCCTTGGGACCTGAAGGTTGGAGGTTCAAGTCCTGGCCTGGGCACCACTGAGGTATCCTTGAATGTATTGTCCTGCTACACTGCTCCCTGGGTGCTGATGATGGCTATCCTCTGCACCACATGTGCACGTGTGATTGGTTAAGTGCAGTTTCAGTAGCAAGTTAAAAAGCTTGGATCATGACTAAAATTGAAAAAAATGAATTAATGTTTTACTCAGACACTCGCTCTTGTGTTGCGAAATTAGAATTCACCTATTCAAGGACACTTATAGCACTCATAGTACATCATTAAAGAGGAAAAAAGCTTCAATTGAGTCAATTTTGTTTAATGAATAGAAGACCGAAACCACACTGTACATAGGGACAGAATCACAGCATTTCTTTATTGCTGCTGCCACTGTGGGGGCACATACATTCTTGTACTTTATTAATGTACAAAAATATTAGTTTTCAAAATGTACATTTAACATAAGTATTTTTGAAATCAAATATTCCTACATTTTCAACAATAAAAACATACTTTTTGTTTGTTTACTTTTTCATTTAAACCTTGGTCATAAGATTTTTCTCTTGTATTTATTTAGTCATGCCAGTCAATTGAGTTACATTTAATTGATATTTTCTGATATTAAAACATCCAGTCAGATTAATAAGTGAAAATGTAATAGCCCAAGCCTGTTCTAATTTATCCTGTAAGTGCAGGTGGACTTGTTAGTCTGGTTTACATAGAGTATGATGAGCCTGTACCTACTCCTAAAGTCAACCTGAAACCAGAATGGACCCTTTCCCCCTGTGAATGCATGTCATTGGTCATAGTAACTTTATTTTTTACTTTTTTGTACATGACTATGCTAAAATGTAAATTCACGTAAGTACATTTTTGCACCATAATTTCTCCATGTTTTTGACAACGTGCCCATACAATTAAGTAAATATTCTTTGTACTTTTTCCAGCCTCCTTTGCTTCTGCTGCAGTACCACGACTGTTTACTGGTATCATTGAATTAGAAGACTGATACTGCAGGTAGGCTGAAGGAAAAAATAGCAATTCCAGTGTTTGGCATCCTGGACAAGGGTTTAGTGTCGTTCTGGACTGTATTTTTTTAGGCATTCTCCTTTTAGAATTCTGTGTAGCCTAGGACTAGCCTTGTTCTCTGACCATGAGACAGACCCTGTTCTCATTTTGATATTACTGGTTAATTCTCAAAGTCAACTACAGACATGCAGGAGCTGCATGCAATGACATTTACATAATTACACAGAATTTTTTCACGGAGTAGCTTTCTTACCCCTACAAATGTGACTTTTACATATTGTATTTGGACAAACCTCCACACATTTCCACGTTTTAGGCCTGAATAGCATTATTTGTTATTATTTCCTAATGGGTACTCAGATGTACTATTTTAATTAACTGTTGCTCATGCACCGTATGTTGGTAAAAAAGCCATGATCGTAGCCTCTTCTTCAAACACTGCTTTTATGAGTCATGTAAACATTAAAGTTGTAAAGAATTATAATTGTATTCATTACAAGCAGCATATTCGATGGCAATGGCAGAAGCAATTGTAGATGGGTGATGCAGTAATTGAGCTCTGCACGCTTGCCACACCACTCCCACTGTGAGTTTGGACTTCCAGGATGTTTTGCATGTGAATCAAAGCAAGCTTTAAAGCAGAAAAGGCAGCCAAAGTGGCCATGGAGCTTCCCGGTTTAGCACGGTTTGGTTTTGTAAAATGTTCAAAAGCAGCTTAATGGTGTGTGGCATCGACCAACACAGTGGACCGGTAACGGCCAGATAATGAGGAATTTATTGGGATTAAATCTAATTAAGTGGGTGCTGTAAATTTGCAAAACCAAAGTTATATTCCTAAATATTTTGGCTGTTCCACCTTTAATGGTGCAGCAGTTAGGCTCCATTCTGCCACCTGTTCCACATTAAATGATGACAGATTTTGGTGCTCGCAGAAGATTTCAAATAAAGTGTTGACGTTTTCCTCTGCCTGACCCGTCACATAAAGTGGTAAGCAAAAGAGCTATTCATTTTAGCTGATGTGTTTATTTTATTTATTTATATATTTATTTTTCCTTTACTACTGTTTACGTCTGTTCAGATATTCTTTATCAAAATAAGTGAAAATCCCAAAGTTGGGTGATCTTGAATATACTCCGTGTATTATGCTATGCACTATGCTCAATGTAATCTGGCTCTCTTCCTAAACTGCATATTGCCACACTGAATAATATGTAAAAGTTGTACATGATCATTTGAAATACAGTTCAAATGTAGCTTGTGATGTACAAAAGTGTGTGGTATGGGACATGGCTAAAGAGAAAACAACTCCTACTCATCAAAAACACCCGTCTGTTCACACTGTGTCGTGTAACACTGCTAAAAAAGCTTAGGTTGGGTCATTTAGGTTAAATTCATCAAAATTGTGGCTCCAGCTCCAGTAGAACCACTATTTTCTGTTACTTATTAGTTAATGCAACATTTCGCTCTGTCACACTGTTTAAAGTGGAATCGAAGATTCTAGCAAGGCAACAGACCCGGAGTGCTAAATTAACAGTGGGCCATGCAATTCATTTGCCGAGTTGGCTGAATTAACAATAAAAATATGTCGCTAAGCAAAAATTAGGAGATTTGCATCTTTAGCTTTTTTCTGTAGCGTTGCTGCTACTAGGTAAATAAAGGCATTTAGCCACATGCCTTAAAAACAAGTGTGCATGTGATGCAGAAGCACAGAAACCATGCACTAGCTCCAAAAACATTGTATTTGAGATATACGTCTAAAATTTAGTTAGACGTATATCTCATATATTAGAACTTTAATTTAGTTTATTTTAATGTATATGCTAATTAACAAGAGCATTTCAGACACTTCATGTTAAAAGTGCCTTAGAGTAGATTTAAAAATGTACAGATATACCATGTACTAGATTAAAGATATTGCAGTATTTATAGACCATATCGCCAAGCCCTTGTTCATCTGTAATACTATATAAAATCAGATTCTTTGTTTTTAATTGTATTATTATTATTATTATTATTATTATTATTATTATTATTTCATTTCCCCTGCCCCAAAAAAATCAGCCTGCAATTCTTTTTCTTTTTCTTTTTCTCTGCAGTTATTAAATATTTATTCATCAACTCTTGCATTCCAAATGTCAGAATAAGTCAGACAATTCACTTTCTGAGAGCTGTAGTGCCATCTGGTGAGCAGTATCTCAGTGCAGTTGTTTAGCGCCTCTTAAGTTTGCCTTTTTCACTTCAAAATGGCCTCTATGTCAGTATTGGTTGTGCTACTGGTGGATTAGGGCTGCTGTTCCTCATCAAGAGTAGAATCCTCCTTACCATCACTAATCTCTCTTCCAGCAAGCTCTTAATTGAGCCATCAGCTGATCCAGGGGTTAAACATCAATTAAGATAATGAGCACAGTACAGTGTGTGTAGGACTAGAAGAAACTGTTGTGCCAAAGGGGAGGGTGGTCATAGAGGTAAGGATACAGGCTGAGCTGAGACATGAGCTGGCCGTGGCATGTGTTTTAATTGTGTGCATCATTTTTTAACACTAGTTAAAATTCATATGTATTAGGTTTGATTCTGCTCTTGCTGCTCAATTATTGCAAAAATCATAATCACAGTCGTTTTGTTCAAAATTCAGATCCCGATTATTCCACATAATTACTCAGTGACTTTAAAAAGTTAAATAAATGTGCTATTTCCAAAGTGAATTTTCCTAAACTTTCAGTATTATTTAACTATAGTGCAGTTCAGTCAGCATTGTTTAGAGTGGTGTAGAAAGCTTAGCGAAACCTGAAAATTTGAAAAACTTTGTGTAGACCAGGAATAATACAAGATGAAGTGACCGCACTGTTGGGAAACAGAATGCAGCACTAGAACTGTTTTTATTTATCTTGATTATCTTTATTTTAAAAGCAATTGTACAGCCCTAAAATATATTGTTATTGGCATTTGCTTAAAAATTGCCCTATTGTGTTTGCACATTCATTCTAACCAATGATAATACAAACCTGGTGATCTGGCTTTCATTAAATAGTAGGAAAAAGGTTTGTGGGACAGACAGAAAAATGGTGGCAAAAGTCACAGTGTTCAGGGCATGGAATGCAAAACATGTAATGACCGCAGCATGAAAATGCTACACAAAAAGAAGCCAATACACGAGTGCCAACCCATTTCGGTTGCTGTAAATAACTAGTCTGAAGTGGCAAAATTTCAATCCAGGTAAGATGGCATATACACCTGACTGTTTTATGGAAAGTGATGAAAGTTTGCATGTAAACACCTAATCTGTAAAATACACCAATTAAAAAAGTCACAATGGAATTCCTGTATCCCAGTCATGACAAAATGTCAAATAATCTTTAGTGCAGAAACCTGTAGCCAATTATGTATCAGATGTCACCCAGGCAGACATGTCCCACTCACAGACATATGAACAGGTTGATTTTAAAATATATTTCACTAAACAAAGAACAAAGCAAAAAAAATATTTTATATTAAATTATAAGTGTATTGACAGATTACCTGATTATACAAGTAATCGTTAATTGCAGCCCTACTTGTAACAATTTTTTCTTTAAAAAATTGTCCTTATAAAAAATACACTTTTGGCAGGTCTTAAATTATTATATAGTTAACATTACTTTAATAAAGTTTTTATTAACATCAGTCTTAAAATGGGGTTTGGGAATTATTTTTTTATTGATTACGGTGTGACAAAACCACCAAAGACAGCAACATAGAACAGCTAGATAAAAATAATTTATTGGAGCGCACAGCCAGTGTGTTGCTATGTGGTACATGGGTTCACATGTCATCTGCTCACAAAACAAAAGTAACCGCTACTTCTAGAAGCTATAAGTTAAAATTGTGCTAAATTCTGTTAACGTTGCTCTTTTCATATGGGTGAGCACAAGTTCAGTGAGATCTAGTTCTTCTCGTTCAGTGCTAGGCTGAAGCCTGCTGCACCATGTGCAAGAAAACGCTCAGATTAGGAACTTTGACATGGGAAGTCAGAAAAAAATAAAGCTGCCATAAAAACCACCAGTAAATGTCGTGCCATCTTCCAATATTGTTCTGAATCAGCCTCCTACACGCACATTACCCAGTTCTGTGTAGTCGTGTTCCTGTTGAATGTTTATAAAAAATTTACTTTGCAAGTCATTCTGGGCTTTTTTCCCTTATCTTCTGTGCCTTTTACCATCATGAAAATGAAGTAGGTCTTACAATGCATTCATTTAAAAGTCTTACATGTAACATGTTGAAACCTGTAGAAACCCTGGGTAGGTTATGTAAGTATGTCTCTTCAATGTGAAATAACTATTACTGTCTATGACCTGTATTGTAATATTTCACTGAGTTTTGCTGATTCAAGGGCAACACCAGACAAGGACGTGCATACATTGAAATTTGACCGATTTTCCTCAGGTTAGTTAGAATCTGACTGATGTGTCAGATATCCAAATGACCAATAGCTGTTGATTACCTCATTTATGTTGGTATCAGAATGACTTTATTAGCAGATGCTTTAGTATTTGGACTTCTGCAGTGGTGTCCTGTAGGAATTGCTTCATTACTGAAGTGTAGGTGTGGGATGTTCTCCTGTCTCACAAACCTCTTTGGTACTGGGTGTTTGAGCTTATGAGTTTTTAGAGATCTGCAAACTTTTTTTAAAGTAATGGAGAACATCAGCAGGTGAATAAAGCTTTGAGGCAAATCCTATGAATAGATGAATAATCTCTGTTAGATGACTGTGCTGTATTATAAAAATAAAACACCAAGTATATTAATAAATAGCCTTGCTACAAGTTAAGACTTGATTGACTATTTCATTACTGGTCATCATAATATAAAGTGCAAACATCTGTTATGACTGGGTCATTTCTCTCATTATTTAAGATTTTTTTTGCTTTAATTTCCAGAGCTAATGGCGTAAATGAGTGATTTCATGAAAAATTAAACGTAATTTAAAAAAAAAAACTTTCTGCCTAAAATGGTTGTATGTGTTAAACTGATTTTAAGCAGATGCTTGAAGGAGGGGGAGCTCAGTTTTAGTCTAGGAGGTCTTTCACCCTTCTAATACTAATCCTAAACCCACATGATCCAAGTAATGATGATCTTAAGGGCATCTGATTATTAGAGCCAGGTGTGTTGGATCAGAACTCTCCAGGGTGAAAGATGGCAGTGCCTGACCTAGAGAGTAATAGAGCCTCAACCTCAATTGGGTAGATACTTAAAATATATCCGGGCAATTTAAGAAATGTACAACTAGGGGCACACAATGGTATCAAAACTATATTGGTATTGACAATCTGGTTCACGGTCTTAATCTCCACTCTCCCTGTCCATTTGATCAGCTGCACTTACCATGTAGGTTCGCTTTGTAGTGTACAGTTTCAGACTGTACTTCACCTGTTTCTCTGCATCATCTGTCCCCTTTACTCCCACATGACCACAAGTGACTTGTATTTGGGTGGTAATTCATTCTCAGCACAGCTATGACACTGACATGGTAGTTGAATGTTGGAGTGTGTGTGCATCACACAACAGGACTGCTGGGCCTTTCAGGAAACATCAATAACTTCACCTGTGTTTTCTTTTTTCACCCAGTTACTAATACATGAAAAACCATGAACTCTACTCCAAGTGAAAGACTGCACACGAGATGTTCAGACAGGCAGTGCTGCTATTGTCACTGTCGTTCATGGGCTCATGCAAGCTGGCAGGCTGGCATTTGAGTACTGGCAGGGTTAGACATGTCACTTATGACGGTGAAGAGAGGGACTAACAGGGTTACAGTGGCGTGAGAGCAGGGATTGGCAATGTCTATTGCACAGCTGAAACAGCAAGTGCTCTGGCCAAGCGCTGAAACCCTACACCCCTCCCCTCTTTCTCGCTCTCTCTCTCTCTCTTCTCTCTCTATCCCTTTGATCTAAGATGTTGCTAATTTTCTCTCTTTCCTGCATCTCCCCACCTGCTCTGTGTACTTTTGTCTAGTATTAGACACACATTGTACCATTCTGTTCTTCTCTTCCTCTCTGACGCTACAGTTTAAGAGCTGTACAGCTGCAGTAGATGGCCATCTGCACATGCAGTCTCCAGCACAATGTAGTGAGACTTGCTGGCCGGCCTCTTCCCATTGCGTGTGATGAAGGCAATATAGAGAGCTGGGAAATAAGCCAGGGAAAAAAAAGAGGGAGTGCAGAAAACTCATCTTTTCTTCTTCTTCTGGAATGACATACTTTGTTCTTTTTTTATGCTGTGCGCGTGTGTGCGTGTGCCAATTGGCTTTGCACCTTATCATAGCTAGATTTTCTTTTTTTTCTGTGGGATCAGATCAGATGGGCTTGTCTTCACTCCCTGTGCTCATTATTGAGCATTGGGCTCCCATGACCCTGTCACTGGTTCAGTCGTTGTCTGTTCTTGGACCTCTTTCAGTGGGTACTAACCACTGCATACCAGAAACACACAAAAAAAACCTGCTTTTTTGGAGATGCTCTACTCCAGTTGTGTAGCCATCTCAATTTGGCCCTGGTCAAAGACACTCCGATTCGATAAAAATGAGGCATTGCTGTGTTTCTGTTTGCTTGTTGTCTAGTTTGTGATGACATTTGCAAAGCACCAGTGCAGTTTGGCACCAGTATTGGATCAGATTGGTCCCATGTCTGTTCACTAGTGCTGAAAGTGGAGAACTGGGGGCACATGACCAGATTCAAGAAGTTACAGTGTGCGTTTGGCAAATGATGATGCATAATAGTAGTGTCAACAACTAGTGAGTGCTCTTATTCCCACAGTAGTACCGCCAACCATGCAGGTTCCTTCCTCTCCACACAAATGAATACAAACACAAGTGCTGCTGCCATCTTCTACTGCTTTGGATGCCCATACAACACACTGTCAGTGTATTCAAGCACAAGAATCCCCAGATGTGTAATCATATTTGAAGTGTAAAATTGTGTTTTTGTAAAGTGGATGGAAAGCTCATAAATTTGTGATTCTGTCTTTTGCCTTTGCCTGGAACATGGAGTCACATTTTGGGAAAAAAATGTTGTTTCACAAGCGAGCTCAGGTTTTCTGTTAGAAATCGAAATATAGCTTGTTGTGCTTCGTGATATGAGTCAATTTAATTACATTGTAATCACGTATGCACCTGAAAGATTGCAGTTAGTTAAAATGTAACTCATTAGTTAAGTGACAGTTGATTTTTACAGGACCTTATTCATCCAGCTTATGAGAACCATAGCTCTAAACATATTTAAAAAATGTTCTGTTTATTCGTCATTAAGACATCTTAAAATGAAGTGTTACCAATTTGCCGTCACTGTTTTGACAAGTGTAAGTCTAGTTTCAGGAACATCTGGATGCTTCTAGCACACACACACACACTCAACAAAACTGATTTGATAGAGTGCTCATTTGCATGTTGTATCCTTTTACAATATTAGTATTGCAGTGGCTTGTAATGATAAATTTTAAAAAAGATACATTACGCAACCCAGACCTTTTATTTAGTTGCTTTGGAGGAAGGGAATGTTTAAAAAATTTCTCTCTGTTGTATTTTTTTTTTCCCTTTCATTTTTGGGGCTCAAGAATCTTGAATGAGATCCATTTTAGTCTTTAGTGTTTGTTTGTTCCTAGTTAATTGTTGGGAAAAACTGGCAAAAATACAGTTAAAAGAAAGCAGAAGAGGTTTCTTTCATTTCTCTAGTCACATTTGTTTTGTAGACAGTGTTGGCTACTCACACTTCTGGTTTGCTGTGTCTTTTTCTGTAAGATCCATCTTTGCTGTGCTCCCAAATGTATTTATTTTTTCTTTTAGGTTTTAGACAAACTTTTTGGTCCTGTGCTCTTGCGAACTGGATTTTAAAAAGAAACAGTAAAGTTAATGAAGTTAGTCTTAAGGTCAAGGGTGTAACGCTGGTGGTGAATGCCTGCTGTATGTGCTCATAAACCGAGAGCAGACATACAGGAGAACCCGAAAGTTTAACAAAGATGTGTGAGCGAGACCATTTACCAGGTTCTGTCACACGGTCAACAGAAGCATATGTTGAGAGGTCAGTTGAGGCATCTCACAAAGAATCTGGCAGGAGCAAAACGTCCTTTGCCATGCTTTTATCGCAGAGTGCTTGTGAGGTACCAACAGGTGTGGGGTTGTGAGTGTGTCTGTATTTGCATGCCACTGCAGGTATGTCACTATAGGGGAATAGCTTGGAAGTGTGATTTGCAGGCTGTTGGCTTGGTGTCAAGGGGGTGTACTATTAGCCTGGGCTGCTTTTTGGAATATAAAGAGTTAAAGAGGCTGCACTCTCACACACCTGTACCCTGTCAGCTGCTGGGGGCCTGTTAAAACGTCAGCTGTTCCTGAGAACGTGTGTGTGTTGGGGGGTGGGGGGCGGCAGCCAGAGTAGAATGGTGGTAAGGTAGTGGTGAGGAAGGCTCATTTGCTTGTGTGTGGGCCACTTCTCAACCGCAAAATACCTCTGAGATCTGTTTGTTTAACACCAAAAACCTTGACACAGCAACAGCTGGTGGCCTAAAGATCATCTAGCCCCTCCAAAACCATGCAGGTCACTCTCCGTAACTGTAGGGGTCATTCTCTAGAAACAGGTGATGGCTCTCTTTTACATGTAACTGAGTTGTGACAGTCAACCTCCTTCCCTCCCCCAATTCTCAAATCAATGTAAATTTGTGAAAAACAGTCGAACTTAAGGTTGTTTTCTCTCCGTCCGTCTCCACTGCCTATGTGATCATGAACCTCTTTTTAGATTGATGATGACTTCGATTCAGTGATTTGTTCTTGTTCAGAATGCAGTAGAGAGAAATTTCTTGTTTATCTCGTAAATTTTTCATCTGCCCAAATTTTTGAATTATTTTATTGAAATTCAAAATTGAAGTATCATAGCAACACATGCATAAATTATAACAGCAAGCACTCAAACTTACTCAACTGATTCATTAGGACAGTATTTTTTTTATTGAATAATCAAATCCAATTGAGTAGTTTTGACAGCCCTAGTAGTGGGGTAAAAACTGAAAACTTGGGACACTTTTTTTTTATGCTCAGGCTAGTTCTGCAGGTTGGGTTTTTTAATGTTTCCATGTGAACAGAAGAAAAGCAGAGAAAGCTTTATTGTGCTTTTAAACCTGCAAATAGAAACCGAGGGTTAGGCTCAGGGTTGAAGGGTCTAGTAAGGCCACAATTCTGTTTTTCTAGCAATTATATTTTTGAGACCACAGTCACAAGTTCAGTATTATGTGAATTATTTACTGATTTTGTACTTGATCATAGCGGCCTGTTCTTTGTGTTCTAGGGGAAAGTTTATTTTTATTAGGTGTTCATAATACTACACTCTTTAGAGTTAGCAAGTTCTCTGAATTATGTGCTAAACTTTAAATGCGAAACAAATAAAATTTAAATGCCAGAAATTGAGCCATTAACTGCGTAGACATGTTCCTTGTAGGTTTCTTGGTCTTTATTTAAATGCCGTTTTTTTTCATACCTGTTTCAGAGAAGCAAGTCCACCGTGCCCATTTTCCTCTGTAAGCCTTGCTTCTATATAGGCCGCCTGTGCCCTACTGGCTCCAGTACAGCCAACATGTCGCCCGGAAGAGAAGCACACACAATCACACACAGATCCCCTTATTAGGCTCTGAGCCAGTGCAGTGTGGAAAACATGGAGAGCTTTAGTTATTGAAGAAATCGAGAGACCGAGAGAAATGGAGAGCAAGCATCTTAACGTAGCCATTACCAGCAATGTTTGTTTTGCTAGTAATTGTGACCTCAGACTTTTGGCTTGCTTCTGTTGTGTTTTAGACCCCTTGTATATTTGTTCCCACCACTGGCAGATTTCCGACTTGATACAGGGAGAGAAGACGCCCCCCTTTTTCCTAGAACTTCTCCATATAAGTTATGATTTGAGAGAAAATTACTCCTCGGACTGTGAGCTGTTAATTTAACTCTTCACAGTGCCAAATCAATGTTTCATGCCCAGGAAGAAACAGCCTGTCCCTCTGCAGTGACACAACTGTTAAACAAACTCGTGGCCTCTGAATTCCCATACCCCTCAAAGCCCTTAGAGGTTTCAATGTCAACAAAGGTCAAAGCTTGCAAATCCTTCTTTGGAGAGCAATGGTGCACTTTAAGTGCTCTTTAGCATTATTCAAGGACCGTGTTTTGTACCATATGTAGCTTTGCTACCGTAAAACAGCATTTCAGAGGAAACTACAGGCTTAGACTGTATACAGGGACACGTGGACCAATTTCGCCAAAGCTTGTTGTGTTCTACTTCAAACCTGAGTGTAGCTTCAAGTGCAAAATGTGATTGTGATAAAAAGGTTTGCGGTTGGGTGCATTTGGAGAGACTATTAATGACCTGTAACACTACTCCCAACACATGTGAGGGGAAATAGAGAACATGGGGGAGTTGGAACAAAAGGTGTATAGGCAGCTGCCGCTGCATTTACTGTGGCTTTCACATCTACACACACACAGAGAGACCTATAGGCTGGGGGATCTGACACACTGCTTTACTGTGAACCCAGCTCTAACACCCAACCACCCTCTCAGTTACCAGCAAGGACACTGATGAATTGGAGCCAGTTGCTAAAGGCATATAAGGGCAAAGGGTGGGGAGGGGGGCCGGGTTGAGAGAGGAAAACTGATCGAGGTCCTTGCATTACAGGGTCATCGCTGGACTAGTCACTTCTGTCACACAGCCATAGCACACTGGACAGGACACACCACATTCTGTGTCCATGAGGATATTGTTGATTCATTCATTCTTCTATGAATCTGAACCACTGGTTGAACTCAGGATACATGTGACTGTGACCATCGGAAAGGTCCAAGAAGAAAGGGTAAGAAAAGGACAACCTCCAGTAGGACGACAGACTTGTTTAGTCAAGGCAGCTTAAGGTATTAGCAGTGTTGCCTGTAGTTTAGGCCTGAGAGCTTGTCATTTCTCTTGTGGTTGGCTAGTCAAATCACTCCTCTCTTTTTAACTATTTGAAAACGTCATTTTAATCATTTTCAATGTTCTATGTAGTTTGAGTTTTAGTTGGAATTTTATTGGAGATAAAGTTACTGACCTCATACATATGTGTGATATGTCACTTTAAGAGCTTCAGTGCATTTTGAATTGAGGATCTGTTGAAGTGTGTGAATAGTGTTTCAGTTGTTTTTCTTGGCATTGGACTGTTACACTTCTCATATTGAAAAAAATCAAAGATTTTTTAAAATCTGTTTTCTTTTTTCCCTTAATTGTTAGAAAAGTAGCACAGAATGTGGCTAGTTCAGACTCCAGTGTGGTTTACAGTGCTTTACTGTGTGCGGCCTTTTGGAGATCCGTTTCACAGCTGTTCGCTTGCAAATCAATGGATAATTGCAATGAGAGGGCTTTTGATTGACATCCCAGGTGGAATGGGCTGTACACCATGTTGCCTGCTTTCGTTTAATAGTCTTGCATGCAGTTGCTCATGAGGGCCACGACGGCAGTGCCATTTGAGGTTTTCTTGTGTTTCATGAGTGCTGTTGTGGAAAAATAAGGTGCTACTGAAGGATGTTTCGAGGTTGCTTTGAAGAAAAAGGCTGTACTTCTTAAACTCTTGACGTTTTGCTGTATGATTTAATGCTTGTTCTATATTCTTGTATGCTGGAGATGTTGAAAGTGGCACTTCATTTCACTCTCTCTATTAGCCTAGTTAGTGAACACAGTGTGTAGTAGGCTTTGTTTAGTAGATTAGTAAAACTATTTGCATATCTGTGTCTAAACAGGTTGTTCTGTGTTTTTTGTGTGTCAGTCTAGTTGACCTGGCATGACATGCAGATGAGTTTTGCATATGCCTGTGTTTCTTGAGATTGTGGTGATGTCATCAGTGGTTCGCTGAAAGGTGCAGTCACACTTAAGGATTTAATTGTTTGGTTGTTTGGTCAGACTCCCTTTGATCTTGGGGTGGAGAAAGGTGAGAAATTATTCATTAGCTTATTTCTTGCTGTTGGTGTTTGGTCGGTGCCAGTCCTTACAGCGAGTTGTTTGATGATTATCCCAGCTTCAGTGTTGTGAACTGACTGGTCTGACAACATTGCCCATACTGATGCTTCGACAGATAGGCCAGTGTCAACTACAAACTCTTCACAGCAGCACAACAGTGCTTGTTTATGATGGTGTTTTGTTTGTGTATGGATGCACCAGTGGGAAAATACTTGGCTGCAACTAACTAGAACTTCTGTGCCATTGCTAGCATTTAATAATCAAGAATAATATTATTGTATTATCTTAAATATTGTATGAATATTCCTATTTTTATCTATACTGACTTATTCTGAAATCGAAGTTTAATACTTCTGTACTACTGATCCGATAACGACATTGTTGACCGTCTGCACATTGTCCCATTCCTTTTTGAATTAGTGTCCAAAACAAGACAAACTGGAGCTAGCGATCTTCTAAAGTAAAGCTGCACTTTGCTTGTCGACTCCACTGAAGGGTTGAACAGTAGCAGGTGAGAATCACAGATCTCCTTCAATACCACAAACCCCCACCCTCTCTGCCCTGCCAGGAGAAATACTGCCCTTGAATTGCAACCCCCACCCCCTTTGGCATCAGGTTTCTGGTATGATTTGATTTCTTAACTTCCATGTTTTATGTTCCAGGAGATACAGCTGTTACCGTTCTGCACCACTAGGCTGTAGAATCACCATACACTGAACAGAATAGGTGTGAATATATGCTGAAAAACCGAAATGACCATACACTAAGGTCAGCAGCTGAGTGGCCATGTTGGAGCAAGCAAGTGCCTGCCAGTCAGGGAACATGAGGCAACAGGCTGGAAATATCCTGCAGTTGGTGCTGGCAGTACAATCCAAGGTTGGAGTAAATCACTGGAGTCCCATAGGGCACTGCAAGCGCCATCACTGCTCCAGTTAAGCTAGAGTGAGCGTTTTGAGAGCGGCCAGTTCAGACAAGTCCAAGAGTGCGGGTGTTCTCTCAACAGGATTGTTCTTTTAAAGGATACAACTATTAAAATTTGTTTTATTTTTTGAATATTGTACCAAGTACTAAATTAAATATTTTGTGGAAATGAGAACAACAAATGACCATTTTAATGATTAAAGAGAAAATAAGAACCACATTTATTAATATTATATTTAAATTATGATTATATTTATTTATTCTTTAGTAGTATTTAATACTTTAAAAATAAGCTATAAATATGCTTTTTGTACATTGCCAAAATACAAAAAGTACATTACATATATAGTGTATTAATATAATTTTTTTTTCTTTTGCTATTTAGGCTCTTGAATTAAACTTTATTAGGACAAAGTCATAACACCAATTCTGATTATTTTCATTGAATGTGGGATAAATGCTAATCCTAAACCAAATTTCCCAGTATTTATTGCCATTCTAAAATTTGTATTACTGACTTGCGTCAGATTGTCAGTGTTGTGATGAAACCTAGGTGGCCTCGCCATCAGTTTCGTTGTGTTTTAGAGTTTCTGCCTGTTTTAGACGAAATATAATACATACACAGATCAGCCATAACAAGTAACACCACCTACCTAATATTGTCTAGGTCTCCCTAATATTTACTTTTTGTGCTGCAGTAGCTCTTCTGTGGGATCAGACCAGACAGGGTAGCCTTTGCTCAACATGCTCAACAATGAACCTTGGGCTTGAACACCCATGAAAACTTTCACTGGTTTAATGATTGAACCAGTTTGGTAGGTATTGACCATTGCTTACTGGAAACACCCCAGAAGACCTTCCATTTTGGGGATGCTCTGACCCAGTCATTTAGACGTCATAATTTAGCTCTCGTCAGGGTTGCTTAGATCTGCATGCTTGCCCATTTTTCCTGCATCCAGCACAATGGCTTCAAGAACTGACTGTTTACTTGCTGCCTGATATTACACCCCTTTATAGGTGCCCCAGTTAATCAAAATTTTTTAGTTCACCTGTCAGTGGTTTAACTGTTACAGCTGATTACTGTGTATATATTGCGTATTGCTACAGGTTGTGTTTGTGAAGCCTTCATGTAACATGGTTAAAGATTGGCTTAACTGCATCTTCACTGTACATATAATATATATTGGAGGACTCATTTGCAAACCATTTATTTTGCAGTTTTAATGGGAGTTCATGTTTATTTTTTTGTCGTCGTTCAGAAAATCATTTTACTAATTTTGCTGTAATTGTTTTTGTAATCACCCTAGCAACCAAAAATCTCAATCTCACTCCCAAACACCCGTATCCAGGGTGACAACGCAGTCTTTCCAATCTTTCTTGCACCAAACATTTAGGCATGCATTTGCCGTTCATGCTCTTGTGTTCTTCTCAGTTTTGACTGTGTTCTATTGGCCCCAGGTCACTGGCACCATATGGCTGTGGATCACTGGTAGTGGCCATGACCAAGCTGTGTTCTCGAAGCTCTGTAAAGCATCAGTTTTGTAAACAGTTGAATTAAACAATTGACAGCTGTGCTGTTCAGGACATTGGGGCCCTGTGCTGAGCTGGAAAGGTGATAGATTTCTCTCCTCTACTTTGGCTTGAGCCCAGTCCAGTCCTGTCCAGGCGCTGGCTCTTATCTCTGAGCCCCAGGCTTCTCTGCCTCCAGTTACAGGCAGGGATGACAAAACTGGACTCTCTCTCTCACACCCTGCAGAGGAGATATGCTTACATGTACTTGCACACACGCACTCGCACAGATTGCCGTATGCCCACACATGGACGTAGGCCCTGTGTGCTTATCCGAGTGGAACTTGGGTGCTTCAGACCACTTCAGCATGAGCTGAATTGCAGCAGCACTGTGTTATTGGGGTCTTGTGAGGCAGATGTATGTAAGAATTGTAGACAACATTGTGGTCATTGAACTTAAATTGTACTGAAACTGGCACTTTCATGAGAGGGCTCCACTGTGCTGTGAGTAAAGAAGAAAATACAGTCATGCTCAGTTTATTAAGCTTCTAACCCCTGGTAGCAAAGTTTTCCTTAACTCAAAGTGAGCTACTGAAGTTTACAGTTATTAAACAGGTTTGTTTCTGACACCACTGCATATTGATTGGCTGATACAACTGTCTGAAGTCCCATGGATTTGTCTGGAGCTGTAAAAATCCTGGTTAAACCCAGTTAACCTCAAGTTTCATTGCAGTCTGATCCAATTATTTTACCCAGCGGTCCTATTCATTTTCAATATCTCAATTTCCAACAGTGCAATTCCGTTCGATGCGTTTCGTTTGATTTGGTTCGATTCTGGGGTCTGCGGTCAATATGGAATATGATGAAATTTCACGCAGTCTGAAATATTTCCATGATCTCGAACATGCAAACAAATCATAATATGAATATTGTATTAATAAAGATCAAATACAGCATTGTAGTCATAACCCAAAGCAGTATAAAATACTGCTCACAATAAAAAGAAAGAAATTTAATTGTGGAATAAACACACTTCAATTTTTGTGTGTCACATAGATAAGATCGTGCATTATATTGGTCGATGCATCGATACAGATCGATTTGCTACCCCTAGAACTGTAATGAACACCTGTAAGAAAACCAGTAATATGAGGCCCTAACAACTTCATGCTAGTATTCCTGTCTTCATACTGGCTGCCAAGCAAGCCGTTACTATTTGCTTACTTTTATAATAAAAATCTTGCATGATCTTGTAAATATGAGTGCAAACAACATAAAGGCTAAAGTTCATGTCAGTGTTACAGTTAATGTCCAGTCCTTTGTGCCTATAGTTATTTTAATTATTTAATACATAATTTAATTATTTAATCATTTATTTTGCACAGTCCTTAGCGTTTTATGAACATGACGGCAACAAAACAAAAAATAAAGCAGGACATAAATTTACAGAGACATGTTGTCTTGGGAAAAAACAGCGAACCTACTAACTCTTGTCTAGCTCCATAACCCGTCTACAGGGCAACTGAGAGTGACGTTTGATTGTCTGAGCTGAAGCTGTGTTTCTTGTCAACTTAAAGGCTCTCTGTATCGACAGCCAGAAAGCAAGATAACCCACCAGCCATAGCAGCAGGCTGAATAGTTGCACACAATGAACAAGAGGATACAATTAAATTAATAATCGTTTGTGGCAATTATCAGCTTACATTTGATTGTGACAGGCCAATGTGGTTAGAATGTGAACTGCTTCCAGACTTTAAGCTTGCGTAGGACAGAATATTTGTGTTCTCTGAACAGAACGGAACACAATGTAACACAACTTTTGTTTCTGGCTTCTACGTGTTCTATTTCAACAGTTTATGTCTAAAGCCTCAGTAAAAATGGCTATATTCTATATTTATGTATTGTTTCTCATGAGTTCTTGTGGGAGTGAGCCTGTTTGAACGTGTTAGTTCCTGGGACCTCCTCAGTGCTATTCAACAAAACCACAACTTTGAACTGTTAAAACCTTTGACCTGCACAATGTGTGACTGCTCTGTGGAACTTCAGTGAGCTGATGTGATAATGAAAAAGATGAGTTCTGTTCTTTCCTCTCGGTGAAGTGAAATGTTTTTTTTATACTTTTTAGCTTCAAACTAGCTGTATTGTCTACTGCCTTGCTAGAATGAACATCCAGTGAAAGAGCATGGAAAGGGTGTGGGATGGGGATTGGAGGGTAGTAATCAGGACCCCAGCCCAAAATTCTGTTACACTGGGATTGAGGTCACTGCAGTAAAATGATAGAGGACCCTTTAACACTGGATTTGAGCTAAGGTGACCAATGAAAATGCAGTGGAGTTTTTCTAAAGACTATTTACTTGTAACTTTTAAAACTGTTATAGAAGGTCTGAATCATCACCTGCTCAACATGTCTGCTCTGTTTCCTCTGCACTGCAGTGTCTTGTACTTTTGAGTTTATACTCAAAAGATTCTACTGTAAAATTTTACTGTAAAAATGGTCGCCTTGGTCTGTGAACTCCTTAATATGCTGGGTACAGGGAGAATGTCTGTACTAATTTGAAAGGACAAAGCACTTTGCCTGAATCCAAATGCCATTTTCATTTTTGCCCTGAGACTGTTGCTTAGTGGGGCAGTTTAGTGGCTGCTCTCCAGGTTCACTGTAGCCTGTGTGAAAGAGGCTAAGTGGCTGAGATCAGAGCTGGTAAGCAGTCTCAGCTGGGCTCACAGGCGTAAAGGTTATGGTCGACTCCATTTGCTGATAAAGAAGACTTTTCATGTGAGTTGGACCTATAGACCAGAATGCATACTGATACAGCACTGCCTCTGAAGCGCTGCCTGCTCCTCTGATTGCAGGGCAAGGGTTCTCATCCCATCAGCACATCCTCCGTATCCACAGAGAAAGAAGGGCACCTCACACAGCACTGTGGAGAATAGGTGCATGTGCACACACTCACGCATAAACCACTCCTCATCACACAATAAAAGGAATGCTGAAAGTAGTGACGGGGCCTGTTCCTTCACATGCTACTGCTCAAGATGACTGTGTGAGATGAGGAGGCGTGTCTGTTCTATTCTCCACAGTAGCAAAGAAAACACAACTGGAGACCTAACTACCTTGTCCAGCAGATTAACTAGCTCTAAACCCAAGAACCAAAAAGGTTGCTCCTACAGTAACCAAGCATATTTCCCACAGGACTCTGATATGTTACCAACTAACCTTTGGCTTAATTCTTCTTTTCATGATTTTCTTACATATAATTGGCTGTGTGATGCACTCATTACACAAGACTAGTTCACACCTGTGTCGGAAAAGCTTCTTTTAACAGCTATAATCCTTAATTTTACTGAAGACATTACTCTTGGAGCACATAGACATTTAACTTTTAGGTTATTGTCATTTTGGGTTTTTTTTATTTTGTTTTGGTTTTTTTCCCCCCAAATTTATATATATGTATAATTTTTTTTTTCTTTTAGGAAAAAATGTCGTTTTCATTCTTTTTTTGTCTTTTTTTTTTTTTTTAAACATCCCAAGCTTTTTGTCAGAGCCATTAAATTATGAAGAAAAATTAGCAAAAAGCCATGTTCGATATGTAGCTGAAATTTATATCACTCTGACAATAGTTTATCGCAGTCAGGGTGTAGGGGGAATAATATGTATCATCACTTTAAAAAATTATGCCACCTGATGTAACCGTGTACTCTACTGTGTATATCACTGTCCTGCAAAAACCATATACATTTATCATTTGAATACAGAAGCTGCTTTTAACATTGTGTAAAAGTCTTTATGATAAAAGAACTAATAGCAACATTTGTACCATCTCCTATAAAGTTTCCATTTTGAATTTAGATTAAAACATAATAAAGCTAGATGTTTTGTTTAGAGGTGTGAAAAAAAAAAATCAATATATGGTAGTACTGCAATAATTTTTGGCACAAAACTATATCAATATAAGTACCAATATTGTGGCAAGTATCAATATTTATGAATTGATTTAATATTTTATCATTTTTAACATTTCTTTATTATATTATAGTAGGTACATACTTCTTAACATTGCTTCTGAAGTTCACAAAGTTCTCTTGCATCAGAGCAGAAATTGGAAAGGAAGTTAGTCGCAAGATTGCTGCAGTTACTTCTATACATAATGTGTTTGCTTTTAATGCAAAAAATAGCATCGATTATTTATTTTTTAATTTTTTTTATCATGGCCAAAATATTCCTGTATTATATATAGTATCATCACCTCTGTGGCTCCTATTTATGTATCATGAAAAAGTCTGAAGTAGTCGTTTGATGATTTTTCAGTTATTACCCCGCCCTACTCTGTAGTGTTAAAAGCCAGACCTAACAAAACGCCCCGTTATCAGTAATGACACATTCTTTCCAGCAGTTAAGCATCAAGTTTAACAGAGTTATCTGATTTTTAAAAGGCTAAGCTCCTGTTCTCTCATGTTTTGCACCATTTCTTGTATAGTTGTCACTCCAGTGCATATGCAGACTCACAGTGCACACAATATAATAAGAAATTAATATAAATAATAATTAAATTAACATTAAATATTTAAAACAAAAATCAATTCATATAAAACAATTCAGTATAAATGGTCTTTCCTGCTTGTGCTAATTCTGTTTTCAAAAAACACCGTTGGTGTGCAATTGCCCACACTACTCAAGCGGTAATATGAAAGCTGTAAAATCCCAGGTCTGAGGACTGTAGAACTGATGGGAAGCTTTATCTGGGCTTCCCCTGTTTGACTTTAGGGAACAGCCTTTGAATTGATGACAAGGAAGTATGCTACTGCTTCCTTGTTGCTGTCTGTCTCTTTCAGCTCCAGTCATGCGGGTGTGTATGCAGTCTGGATTTGTGTGTGTGTGTATATATATAGATCTCTATTTTAAGGCTTTTTTGTGGCGGAGATAGTTATAGCAGGTTTTAAAATGATCGTAGCCCACATGGCTATTCTGAGGTTGCGTTAAGCTCATTCATGCTTCCATTCATTCAGAGTTGGGTATGTTGGTGACGTCTGGCTCCCTCACACAGCCGTCCATGCTCGTTGCTTGTTGCTTTTGGTACAAATTCTCATCATAATATCCGTGAACAAAAGGAAACTGAACGTGCACTAATACTTAAAACCACTTGTTGCATTTCTTCACCCAAATAAGTCGTTTCATGACATTTTATCACTAGAACTGATTGGGCTGTGATTAACACACATTTTTCTGGCATGTGTTTTGTAGAGAACATCAGCTTTTCTTACTTCCACCTTCTTTTTTTTGTAACGGTAATCAGCTGTTTTATTTTATGGGCTTATTCAAATTGGAAATGATGTGTTCGTCCTTGTGTTTTACACTGCAGCATATTGTTTATACTGGTAACGGCCTCATTCCTTGTAAGTGAAAAGCATGATTATTAGATTTCACATTTTAGTCCTGTAGGCTTTTTATCCCAAGGGGGTGATTCCTGAATTGTGTGTCTAATAGAAAAGCTGTGCAACGGATTTGCACTGCTGCTGTTTTCATTAGGGACCGTTTCCTTACTGCCGGGTTGCAGACGGATGCTCGCCCTGCCTTCGTATTTGGTTCGATCTGTAATCACATGCGCTGTGTCAAGTCGGGGATGTGGCTGCAAGCCGCGGGCCGGAGAGGATCAGTGATGTGGCTGTGATGTCTCTAATGAAGCTGACACAGCACAGCTCCGCTCCTACTGCCCTAAAGGCTCTATGGCGCATGAGCCTCGCTTTCGTCCCACAGGAAACGCAACCCTCCAGAGGGGAGTTCCCCCCCCCCTAATCTGTTCCCACTGCTCATTCTGCACTCCAGAGTAGTTTTTGCTAGAAAGGCCCGTGTCTGAAGAACACTCTCAGTCTCTGCTTTTTAGGCACTTAAATATATGTAGCTCCTTTTTTTTGGCTTATTCATTGAGAGTTTTTTGTGTGGACTCATTTCTTTACAAATAATTTAAATTCTTTATTTATTTGTTTGACAAAATAGTACGATT
This sequence comes from Arnoldichthys spilopterus, assembly GCA_037974385.1. Taxonomy (NCBI): domain Eukaryota; kingdom Metazoa; phylum Chordata; class Actinopteri; order Characiformes; family Lepidarchidae; genus Arnoldichthys; species Arnoldichthys spilopterus. Next base: position 10,114,183 of record JBBPDA010000009.1, on the reverse strand, counting down.
CTGTTGCAGACAAGATTATACTGACCCATATAATTAAAGAATGTAAAATATGTTTCCATGTGTATCAGGCAGCTAATGATGAGCTGATGAGTATAAAAAATGGCTGATCTGTTAAGTGATTTCTTTGCTTCTGTTTCTGTTTTTTTAATGAGCAGCCCCATTTAACCCAAAGAATGAATCTAGTATAATAAGTGGTGAAAAATCTCCGAGAACATATGATCCAGCATTTCAGATTTCATCTTTTTCGATGCATTTATAATCCTACATTTAAACATGAACAATTTAATAAAAGATCACAGTCCTGACTTGACTCTGCAGTGAGTTTGTTTATGGCGCTAACTGTTCCTGTCTCCTGTTTTTTACAGGTCTGTAACTCCTCCTCATCATCATCATAACCATCATCATCACCATCATCATCAGACATTTTTTCGGCTGGGGCTGGATCACATTAAGGACCCAGGGTGGATGACTTGCGACCCGAAAGGACCATGATCTGAAGGCCCTGCCGACGGCCTTGCTCTTTCCTTCCTTCCATTTCTCTTCGTGGAGGGGGGAGAGCCCACCTGCTGCAGGTGGAGCAGGGGGAGTGAGGAACAGACTGTGTGTGTGTGTGTGTGCGTGTGTGTGTGTGTGTGAGTGGGTGTGAGAGGGAACACGCATAGTGGCCATTTGCCCGCTCCTCAGGACGGGGGACAACCTCTGACCTCTAATCTCATCACGAGCCCCACCCTGCCCCCGCCCCTGCCCAGCCAATCACAGCAGACATGGGGAGGAAAAAGATCCAGATTCAACGAATCACAGACGAACGGAACAGACAGGTGAGACGCCCCAGCTCTGACTGTGTCGATGTCCATCTGTGTCAATCTGTCTGTCTGTCTTATATTTATTTCACACACTCATTCTTTTTCTTTCATTCTTTCTTAATTTTTTTCTTGCTCTCTCTTGCTCTCGGTTTTTGTGTTTACATGCTTTTACTTCTGTGAAACCATCACAGATCTTTTTCTTTTAAGTTTTTTTAAAAATAAAAATCCCTGGCTCCTCCTGACATTAGTGAATTCTGCCATCTGTTTTATCTAGTGGGCATGTACTTTACCATCGCTGCACTCGTTTCGCCACCAGTCTGTGTTTGAGGAAGTCAAAGGCTTGATCAAAATTTCTTGTAAGCTACATAGCAAATTGTAGCATGGAGTATAAAATCTGTTTCTGTTTTCAGAATCCCTGCAGAATTTTCAGGTCACGGTGACTCACATAGTGACATTCTGACTGGCCCAGGTGTCTGTACACATCCACACTAACCTGGCCTGCTTTTAGCTCTTAGTCAGCTCCTCTCTGCCTCAGGCATACCTTTGCAGCTATTTGCACTCAAGTGTACATAACAGACTGTTTGAACGAATCACGATGTTCGGCTTCATTTATTTATTCGAGAGTGCATGAGTTAATTAAAGCATTTCTTTTATTGTTTCAGCCCACACTAAAAGACCTGAGATCACACCTCATCTACTGCAAAATAATCACTGATCACAAAGAATAATTACCCTTACAGTTTCCTTTTTTGGTCTAAAACTGTCTTCTGGCCAGTGATTCACCAGGGTCATGTAGAGATTTTTTTAATTTTAGACTTGAAATAAAGTGTGTTAACCAACTGGCGTGTGTGGAGGCATCTGCAGAGAGATATTAGCGAAGCAGACTCAAATCTAACACCTCTCTGCCGCATCCAGCAGCAGGTGTATGTGTGTGTGCTTTGAGTGTGATCTGTGTAAAGGTCAGTGGATAAGCACACAGCCCCAAGGTTAATTGGATTGGAAGAAGAAGCGAGAAGGACCAGGTTGGTGTTTCTACCTCCTGCCACAAGTGCACATGTATCTTCTCACTGAGCTTCTCACGTTGCTATTGGTTACCTGCAAGTCTATTTTAGATACTAATTAAATTGTGCTTGTTTGCACTGAATTGAATGTTGGATGAAGGAGAAATGAGATTATCTGATAATGATGGAATGTAATTCTCACAAGTCGTGAGGATGTAGATCCAGTCATCTTGTTTTACTGAAAGGGTTTTTTCTTTAAACACGTTCACCTGTTTTTAGTGACCAGTTGCAGTGACTCATAAAAGACATAACCAAAAACTGTTATTTTTCCTGTGTGGTGAAGTGATTTGAGGGAATAAATGGCTATTTAAATATCTGAGATAAACAAAATGTGACTTTATTTCAAATTATTTCTGTCTGTGTTCTTCATGGTTTTGAAAGAATTTGTGTTGTTTTGGTATATTGTTGTGTGTTCACTGTCTTTTGTTGACCTCAGCAAATATATTGTGGGCAACACCAGTGTTTTTTGACCATTTATCTGTGTCTGTCTGTGTGTGCATGCATGTGTGTCTGTCTGTAACATGGTGGTGCTACTGTAGAAGGTCTGATTGGAAGATGGTGGTATTGGTGCCTATGGAAACCACAATAATTCGATTTGTGTCAGCAGGGAACACAAGTTATAAAAGAGAAACAGAAGGCATCAGACTTCGTTTTTCACAGCAGTGCGTCAGTATAACATGGTGTGGGTTTAGTCTTGTCACAGATGAGTCAAATGGGCAACGTATGTGCAGGGAGAACTAGAGTTGAATTTTTCATGTAAAGAATGCTTTTGTTTAGTCTGTGTGGGTTCTTCTAACGCTTCCTTTGTTTCACTTTGCTCCTGCTTCTGCTATTAGTGATTGGTTTTGTCTTAAATATGATTTAATGAAAAATCAGTTTGACTCTTTCTCCTGTTTTGCATCTGCTTTCATCTTTGGCAGGTGACGTTCACCAAACGGAAGTTTGGCCTGATGAAAAAGGCTTATGAGCTGAGTGTGTTGTGTGACTGTGAGATCGCCCTCATCATCTTCAACCACTCCAACAAGCTCTTCCAGTATGCCAGCACTGACATGGACAAAGTGCTGCTCAAGTACACAGAGTACAATGAGCCACATGAAAGCAGGACCAATGCCGACATTATAGAGGTAATACAGACGTCTACAGCCAAAGATAAACCGAATGCCTTTTATCTATTTTAACAACAAACATTCTAAAACATTTGACTTTCCAGTTTTGTGGTAAGAGTTTCTCTCCATATGTGTAATGTTTGCATACTAATGATGCCCATAAAGTTTGATCTTTCTTGTTTTAAAGGAGAACAAGTGCAGATTTAAGTTTGTTCTTCACCACTATAGCGATGTTTATTAAGGGAATGTTCTTCATTTCTTTCTTTCTGTTGTTCATTTGCTCTGTCTTTTATCTTTGGGCAATGTAAGTCAGATGGTGTACTGTTCTAAGTTCTCAGTGTCACCATAGTGGGTTAGCTTTTACACTTCGAAACAACTCCGTTCCACAACTAAGCTTGCTGTATAGGACAAGAGAGAAGATGAGCGAGCTAAAGGTAGGGAGGAGAGCATGGCCTCCTGTTGGCTTGGGCCAGAGAGCAGCTTGCTGCTGGAGTAGAGGAGGTTTAGAGGCTTATGGATCTCTATAAGTGACTGGCTGCCTGCCTGGAAGATAGTGGGACAACAGAGGTAGGGACAGCTGGACCTTCTGACTCCCCCTGGCCTTGGCCTGAGACAGAGGGCCCCACACACACACACACAAACGTACAGCCTATCCTGAATCTAGCTCAACTATCACAGAATTATGCCTGCTATTGTGTAGTCTTGTGCTGTTTGTGTATCACACCATGGTCCTGGAGGAACATTTTCATCTCTCTGTCCTTATTCAGATGTTTGTTTGGAAGTACACTTTAAAATATAAAGCAGTCAAAAACATTCTTTGTTCCACAAAGAGCTTTCTGCCAAATTTACCTGATCCCAATGAAAAATATACAAACACTTCTAAAGCATCACAGGTCTGCGAGGTAGAGCACTGTTCAGAGGGGTATGTAATAGTAAGAAGCCAGGTGTCTGCATGTGCAACCCTCGTTCTCATAGTCACAGAAGGCCATACTAGAAGTGCATACTTCCTATTGGCTGCAGCTGCAGATGGCCTAGTGTGTGTGTGTGTGAGAGAGAGGTAGACGGAGGAAAAGAGTGTGTATGTGTGTTGTGGTAGGGGCGTTGGGCTGCTGCGGGCCACATCAACTCAAGGCTGACTGGGTTGGTGTGCGTGTGCGCGCGTGTGTGTGTGTGTGTGTGTGTGTGTGTGTGTGTGTGTGTGTGTGTGTGTGTGTGTGTGTGTGTGC
>JBBPDA010000009.1:10083970-10102608 GCA_037974385.1 Arnoldichthys spilopterus | reverse complement strand
CTCTCTCTCGCGCTCTCTCTCTCTCTCTCTCTCTCTCTCTCTCTCTCTCTCTCTCTCTCTCTCTCTCTCTCTCTCTCAGCATTCTAATCTGCACATGGCAGCCCAAAGTAACAGTGCATAAACATTAATCCCTCTCATTAGCTCTCTCTAGGAATGCACACTGAAGGAACATACAGCAACGTTCTGTGTGTGGCTACTGTACCTAGAAATACAGTTCTTTAGTACTTTATTAAGTTTATTATTAATACACTGTTTTGGTTTAGACACAGCATATATACATAGCAGCGTTTACTTTTTACCCCATCAAGTTTTACTTTTTAGCCCTTTGATTTTTAGCTAACTGACCTTTCTTGGTCGAGACTCTTAAGGAAAGCCAAAGCTGGAGCCTTAAAATTGTTTAAGGTATCTTCTAGCAATCTACTCTGTACAAATGCAACATCTGAAGTTGTTTCTAACTGGGCTGAAATGTCCAATACAGTGCAGCATAAATCTTCCCAACTGTGTTTGAAGGCATTTCACTGACATGGGATTCATAGCTAATAATTTCCTGTCAGTCTGAAACCCCATTTTCCTTACACAGAGCAGTCCGCCCCCAGCTGTGAGCCATTTTCTTATTGGAACCATCTTGGCAGAGTGATTTTGTCCTCCTGTCCTCAATAAAGCAGCTGAATCAGTTGAACAATTAATCAGTTTTGTTCTGTGTATTTGTCAAGAACCTGCCAAGTGTGTTTAGTAGATTTGTGAACTCTGCATAAGCATGTTTCAAGTAAGATCAATGGATGGATGTCACGCATAATGTATTTTTAAGGTATCAATACTGAAAATAATGCTAGACTAGGTGCAGCAGGAGAGGAAGTTGCAGAATAAAATTACCTCTCAAATAAATTATAAAGGCATTTTAATGACCGTAGAAAGAGTAAAATGGGCTGCGTTCCATTATTAAGTTATTTCAAGTTCTGCTTCCATTTAGGTTATGAATGAGCCTGTTTGCTTTCAGTAATGACATTCATTAGCAACAGGTAAATTAACACTACATTACTACTGGGCCATCTAAAGAATTTATGTCCATTAAAATGTACTGTTTCACCGGCATGAGGCAAACAAAACAGTAGATCAGGACAAACTACTACCCCATGTTTATAAAAAATGAACATTTTATAGGGCATTAGAATGGTTTTATCTAAATGAGACCCTAGAGACTGACCAAGTCTGTCCCATCTAAAGTGTCCTGAAGTTTTCTAATTTTTTTTTTTTTTTGTCAGTGCATTTGAGTTTTGGTAAACGTTTATCTGTTCAGATCTGGCCTTTGCTGTTCACCTTGTTCAATAGGGAGCTGTATTTTTCAGATGCACATAAAACCTTGTTTGATTACCTCCTGCTATTTTTTCCAGTCCCACTCTGTGTGGCTTAAATATGCTTGGAAAGTAAGTAATGTCCCTCAGGAACATTCAATGAAGGCGTTCAGTTGATTTCTTATGTCTAGGAATTTGAGGTTTGAATGACTGCCTGCATGCTTTATGCATCACATACTAGTTTTAGACTGTTAGATCCAAATCGAGTGACTTTTTTATTACCTTCAGTGCATATTCGATGTGCTATATTTTCAGTTTATTGGTCATTTTAGGTCTCTGATTTCTATGGTTCTGAGAATTTATGCACTTCAAACATAATTTGAACATTAAAATCAAGCGTCATTTCATTTTTTAAAGCAGTGGGTTTTTAGCTAGTTAGATGCTAACACTGGAGCTACTGCGTACTGATTTGTTAGAAGCTGTCGCAATGAGTCTGAGTTTTGATTGGTTGCAAGGAGACATCCTTGATTATTTACAAAAACATTACATTTACCAGAGCTCACGAAAATGTTCGTAATATAATCCCTCCCCCTTATTGCCCACAAGCCTGGTCACAAGCCTGCCCCCTTCTCCTGCACCATTAAGACTTTTTGTTATGCAAATGGTCAGTATCTCTCACCTCCTGAAGTGCAAAGGGCTAATGACTTATAAGGACTTTTACACACGGACTGACGGTCACTTGAAGTAGAGTGAAAATATTAGGTTTCAGGTTTTTGAAAATGTTTGATATAATACATAAAACCATTTGCTCTTTAACAATCCATGTTAATACGTCTATTATTTTTAATGATTGTATTTTTTGTAATAATATAAACCTATTTACATGATCTAAATGTTATATATACATAGTTTTTTAATTCAAGTATTTATTCAAATATTTATACTGTAATTACTTATAGCCCAATAATCTCACAGAACCATTTGGATTGTACTGCTAGCACCTTCTAGCTGACTTTAAAACTCAAAGTGGGAGTTTTGTAGCAAATGTCTACAAAATGGAAAATGGTGAAATAGTGAAAGATAAACCAGGCGATGAAAAGCATGGATGTAAAACTTATTTATGTATATATAAAGTTTATGTTTGCAGGGCAAGAATATTTGTTATATTTAGAACTCTCTCATTGATCTGCTTAATATGATTGATGCATCCAGTAGACTGCACAGAAAGCACCACCACATTCCTGTTGACTGTTTATTAAGCTCTGCTCTGAATGAAAACCATGATAATTACGATCCTCTTAGCTTCTAGGGGTTGGCTTTGTAGCTTCCCTTTAGGGATCAGTGTGTGACTACATTGGATCAGTGGTAGATTGGTAAGTCAGCTGCTAACTGGCAAACTGCAGTGAAACAAAATAAATGTTAAGAAGTATTACATGAACTAGTAGGAGTATCATGACATTTAAACCTCTTCCTAATGACAGCCTAAATTAAAATGGTCCTGTATATGGAAATTTTTTCTTTCTGAATAGCTCATTGTATTCCATTCAATTCAGCTTATACTCAGAAAAGCCATTAAGGCAAACAATTGGGTTCCCTCTTAGGTATTTCTGTTTAAAGTGCTCCATTTCCAGTGTCCTTTACAGTGAGAAACGTTTTATTTTCCAAGATATATGACTGAAGTAAGTTGAGATATAGAACTACTGATTTCCTGATTGTCACAGCTCCCTTTATCAGGGGCTCTGCCTCTCACAGTAAATCTTGGTCACGTAGCCATACAAAAATATTCTGGAATCAACCCACTCAGAGTATAAAATGCTTCACCAGCTGTGCAGAAACAGAATGTTCTAGGACCTCCGTGTTGGATGAGGGTTCTGGAATTGTAGTTGCATCAAGTTTTGTTTTCTTCTGTCTGGCTGTCCATATCAGTTTCTTGTCGAGTCCAAGGTGCTGTCCAGTGTTGTATGCTTCCCGTTTTCATCCTGCTTTACCCTGCAACTAACCCCCCGCCCCCCAACACACACAACCACTCTGCCTGACTTGTGTGCAGTACTCTATGGTCCGCCCCCTAGGCCACCAGCATGCCACAGTTGGCAAGCACAGTCAGGTTTTTCTGTCAGCTCTTCCATAACAGGGTATTTCGGTGCTTCTTTAAATCCCTTATTATAGCTTGTCCAAGCTTTGACTGAACTCTTTAAATGCTGTAGTAGTTTCCATTAATAAATGTTGCCAGATATTGACGATTTTCCATGTCTCAGTTTTTCAAAAACTAAGAATCCTCAGAAGAGTTTCTTTTTCTTTAGGCTTCTGTTTGTACTTTGAGACCGGAACTTATTTACATGGTTAAAAACGAAGCAATTGGGAGAGACAGCAGAGCAGCAAGAGGACAGAAGAGCAGAACACACAGATAAACTCTGTTAAACTGGGTCTCTCCTAGGACACAAGAGGCCCATTGCGGCCCACATTCTAATTTTAGCGGCCCTGTTTTTGCGGTGGATCATGGGAAAATGGGTCTTCTTCAGAGCTGCTGGACAGTTTGAGTGCACAGAGTACTGAACGTGGCCAGTTGCGCATCACATGACCGTAGAACGCCAATCAGCTCAACTGTTCACGTCAGGGAGCAATATATAACCACAATGCTCTTCAGCCTGTAGGGACCCAGCGGAACAGTGTAAAGACTAGCTTTGTAATCTGAGCCTGAAAAGAACTTTTAGAGTTAAGTACATTTTGATTTTGACACGTCCAGTTGTGAAGCAGTCAAAACATTGGACTAAACATCTTATTATATACAGCAATACACATGCCCCGCCCGTTTAATGTCCGTAAGGTGAAATGACCTTAACCTGCACTTCCTCTATAGCTGCACATGCTCTGCTTTTGGAAGTTTGCACAAGTCACTGGCATGCTAATACAACGTGTGTGTTCTAGTGCATATTGTATATCTTTGTGAGTCATTTTTGACCGTATGCAGTGTAGGGAGGCACTGACCTCACTGACTCTCCTCTCTACCTGTGCTCTCTCAGTCTGCAGTGCCGCCACCTACTTTCTCCATGCCAGTCACAGTGCCGGTGTCCAATCAGAGCCCTCTCCCCTTCAGCAATCCCAGCAGCCTCGTCACCACATCCTTCGTCACCTCCACGCTCACAGACCCACGCCTGCTGTCACCACAGCAACCACAGCTGCAGAGGAACACAGTGTCTCCAGGCCTGCCGCAGAGACCGGCTAGCGCAGGTGAGAGAAGGGGAGTGAAAGACTAATGGGCTTCCATGGGCATCCTTTAATGAACAAAAGGGTGTGAGGAACTGCATGATGTTCTTAGGATGTTCGGTTATGAGGATGCGTCTGGTCTGAGCAGACACGGCACGTCTGCAGACATACTCTGGCTGCAACGTTAAAGCCTCTTTCACACACCCTGTTCTGTTACTGTGGATGTACCCTTAATTAAACACCATGGTGTTAAGTGTGAACATGAGTTCAAGTCTAAATGTCCATATAGTTAATGCAGCAGTTATCCTCATCAGATGGGCTCACGTGTGAACAGAAGTCAGTACATTAGCAGGAAATGTGGTGACCTTTAGATTACAGCTGCCAAAGTGGAATTTTTATGTGGCTTTCTTAAGTTTTAGAGTTCTTGCATGATTCAGAAATGAAGGAGCTGTTGCCCATTCCTGCTGAGACTGTAGTCTAGGACTATAGGACTTTCATGGAATGTATAAACATGTGCATCCCTCTAAAATACTGTATAAAGCAGAATTAAAGCAAGTTTTCGGTCCTGAGTTTTGTGATGATCCAACTTTATATATCAATATAAACATTGACTACTAAACAGGATCCACTGATGTACCAGAGTTGAAGACCTTTGGTTTAAAGGAATGGTTGAGCAAAAAGTGTGTTTATTAGCAGCATTAGCCGTGTAGCTCCCATGTTGAACTAAAGAAGCGAAACATGTGTTCTGATGATGATGATCCAGGTTTTGTGTATGAACATTTTAGATCCTATGTTTCCTCATGTCTTCTCTTTGTGTAGAGCTCTTACATTTGTGTACAATTACTCACTCTCTCTTTCTCTGTCTCTCTCTCCCTCTCTTTCTCTCTTTTTCTCTTTTTTTCTCTCACTCCTTCTCATTCTCTTCCTCCCTCTCTCCCTTTCTCCCTCTCCTTATCTCTCTCCCTCTTTCTCTCTCCCTCTTTCTCTCACTCCCCTTTTCTCTTTCTCTCACTCCTTCTCTTTCTCTGTCCCTTCGTCTCTTCCTCTCATTCTCTTCCTCCCTCTCCCTCTCTTTATCTCTCTCTCCCTCCATCTCTCAGGTGCTCTTTTAGGAGGTGACCTGAACAACTCAAACGGGGCCTGTCCGAGTCCAGTTGGTGAGTCGCCTTAACCTCTTTATCAGACGAGCCTGTTGGTGCGCACACCAATCTCACAGGCCGTGTCTGTTTGACACATACATGGATGCACATACACACCTGTTAGTCATCAACAGCTGAGGGTCACACGGTGCTCTCCAAGCTTGTAAACAGCCAGCCCCAGGGGATCATGGGAAGGGGCAGGGTGAACAAAATGACATTTGACAAATCTGAATGACATGAATGGTGTGGACTACACTCCCTCCCTTTTTAAGCCACACACACACACACACCTTGTGTGCTGTCCTGCCCTGTACCCTCTCAGCTGTTCACCATATCTCACTTGTCTGTGTTACTCTGTAAGCCCAGCCCAGGGGCAAGGCAGACCCAGCCAAAAGCTTCTCCTCACAGGCAGCCTTGACATACTCAAACAGCTGTAGTTTCAGGCCTCTCACTTCTGCTTATCAAAGAGCAAATGTGGCCAGTAGACGCTTTAGAGATCACAGGTCACTGGTCAGTTTGTTGTGTAGCGACTGTTGCAACAGCACCGGGATCATGGCAGATACATGGTTGAGTAGAACTTGAAGTTATACCAAGAAATCAAGTACAATACCTAGTACATCACAGAACGTTCTGTTCAAGTACATTTTTCCCCCTCTGTCCCTCTCTGTTCTTCTCTTTTTTCTTTTCATTTTCCATTCTGTCATCTTTTTGTCCACATCTTGTTCCTTCCTTCCTTTCTTTCTTTCGTTCTTTCTTTCTTTTTACTTGACTTGATTTCCACAACCCACATTTCCAAAAAAGTGGGGATGTTTTCCAAAGTGCAGTAAAAACAAAGTTCTGTGATAAGTAAAATCACATGAAGCTTTATTTAACTGACAAAAGTGCGAAGAAATTATTTTACTGGTCAACTTTGTAAATTTTGTAAATTCACACAAATGTAGTATTTGATGGCTGCGACACACCCAAGTTGGGAGTTTAAATAAGATTGAAAAGTGCTCAGACTATTCAAGTAACACTGGTTTGAAGAATGCAGAGAATCTAGATTTTTTTTTTAACATCTACAGTACATAATATTGAGAATATTCAGAGAGTTCAGAGACATCTCAGTGCATAAAGGGCAAGGTCGAAAACTACTGTTGAAGGTACATGAGCCCTCTGATCGCACCGTCCAAGAAGCCATCATGCTACTGGCACAAACAGCCACCTCAGCTTGGGAGTACTTCCGAAAACCATACTCGGTCGCTGCATCAAGAAATGCACTTTGTACCTGTTGTACTCAAGGAGGAAGTCATTCATCTGCTCTATGCAGAAAAGTTGGGCCCAAGCTCATCTTAGACTGTGAAACTGTGTGCTGTGGTCAGATGAGTCCACATTAGCCTTTTCTGGTTGTCAGGTATCTGTGCCAAAGATGAAAATTACCATACAGATGGTTATTAGTGAAAGGTGCAAATGCCAGCATCTGTGATGGTATGGGGTGCATCTGTGCCCATGGCATGGGTGAGTTGCATGTGGATTAGGGAAACATTCACTCAGAGGCGGATATTAGGATTTTAGAGAGCATATGTTGCCATCAGGGCGACTGCTTCTACGCAGGCTACATCAGCGTGGCTTCATGGACACAGACTGCTTGTACTTGACTGGCCTGCTGCTAGTCCAGATTGAAATTCTTGACCAGATATGGCACATCATGAAGAGGACCATTATAATTGGACTATTGCATCCACAGACTGTTGAGCAGCTTAAGTGAGAATGGACAACATTTCCAGTTGCAAAACTACTGCAGTTAGTCTCCTCAGTCCCAAAGAAATTTAAAAAGTGTTAGGAAAAAAGGAACAGTTATGTAACAATACACAACAAATACACCTCTGTCCCAGCTTTTGTTGAGTGTGTTGCAGCCATCAAATTATACATTTAAGTTTGTAAAACTATTAAAAAATTATTCTTGCACTTTTGAAAATTGTAAAACTTTTCTGGGAAATTAGCTTTGTATCTTGTTCACCTTTTTTCTTTTGTTTTTTTTTTTGTTTTCTTTTTCTTTTCTTTCTTTGTTTTTTTCCCCTCTCTTTTCTTCCTTTCTTTTTCTTTCTTACTTTCATTATTTCTCTCTCACTTTCATTCTTTCTTTCTTTCTACCTACCCCTCAGACCTCCTCTGCCTCCATTCTCAGCTGTTGCTGTTGAGAAGGAGCTTGGGGAATGTCAGCATTGACGTCACTTCACATTCCTGCCATTCCCACTGCCGGCCTAGAGTAATTGGACCCTGAGTTTGGGGGGCTGAGGGGCAGGAAGACTGGGAGAAAGATGATCGAGGGGCTCACTTTATTATTCATGCAAAACGGGCCGTGATGCACTAATAATCATTTGCCTATATTTACAGACACATACTGTACATATCTGTTGTAAGTTCATAAACCGGTAGGCCTGCACACACGTATCCCTTCTTTTCTACTGATCTGGGGAAGCACTGAGCCCTGGGTTTCCTGGTGTTGAGGGCAGCTCTGTGGCCCTGCCCTTCCAACCACAGTGTAGCAGCTTTGTATGCAGTATGTTTCCATTTGAAACCAGTGACGCAGTCGGTCAACACATGGCATTCATAATGTCATAAGCTCCACCAGCACTTCTGTTGCTTTGTGTTGGGGCTCTCTTTTGGGACTTGGGAATACCACATAGCAAAACTCTAACTTGATTTCTGAGCATTTCCTTTTAGCTGTTTTTTCTGTTCCTTATGAAGTCCCTCCACATTTTCGACCACTTCAAATGGTAACGGTTTTAAAATGTTCAGCATTGTGACCCTCATGACAAACCTTGTGAGTAGCGATCAATATAGTATCACAGTATAGCAGAAAGCATCCCATTGTGTCTTTAAAGTACTGTACACATCGCTGTGCAGGGCACTTATTCAATTTGCTAATGTTTCTGAATGTTCCAGAGTTGTAGGGAGAGGTTAGGGAGTTCTGTTTATTGTCAGCACTCCGAGAGCTTTGGGAAAACCCCTGTCTGTGTGTCTGTCGGTTAGCCTGTCCCTTCTTCTCTGTCTGCTGGTTGGTTACGCACAAAGGAAAGCCCCTCAGCTGATGATAAATGATACTTGTACAAAACTTCTAGATAAATAAATTGGAGAAATCATTTTTTTTTATTGAGTTTTATCCACACGTGTCCTCATCCAGACTTCTGGTTGAGGTGAAATGCTTGGTCTCTTCCAGTCTGATGTGTTACTTTTTTATTTTAGCCTTTAGTTTCCTCTTACACAGCCCTGCACCACACGGGACACAGATTAAATACCACTTGCCATTAATCCCCCAATTATGTCATAATAGGTTTATAAGCCTGGAAAACAGAGGATTACATTTGCAACACTGAGCAAGTGTTGTTACAAAATGCAAATGACATGGTGGGATGAACTGTAACAGGCTTAGTACGAATGTTTTCCTGCTGTGCAAATATTCAGCTACTTTGTGTGGGTTTTTATTTTATTTATTTGTATTTATTTATCATTTATTTATTTATTTTATTTTATTTATTTATTTGTGTAGGATGTAAAATGCATCAAATGTCCATGGGGGAATGTGTGTGGAGGTGTGCATTCATGTCTGTTTAACCTTAAAAAAAAAAAAAAGTTTTTCTCGCAAGTATGTTTTGTTCATACAAACCTCTTTTGACACATTCCTCTCCTTCTCTCTGCAGCTAATGGCTACATCAGTGCCAGGGCCTCCCCAGGCCTCCTTTCCGTCTCCAACGGCAACAGCATGGGGAAAGTAGTTCCGGCCAAATCTCCTCCTCCGCCCAGCCCTCAGATGGTGAACAGTCGTAAGCCGGACCTCCGGGTCATCACCTCTCAAAGCAGCAAGGGCCTCATGCAGCTGGTGAGAACTACTGCAGGACACACAGCCTGGCTGAGCCAAATTACACACACCGTCCCAACAGGAGAGTCCAAATATTAGAAGAAAGAAATAAAAGAGGAGTTTTTGGTTTGCAGGAGATTTGTCAGAATCAGTACATTTTAAGACGTCGATGGCCTAATCTTATTTGTAGTTCCTCACATACTTGTGCTTCTTTAGAAAGGGTCTCATTCTTCCAGTCTTTAGTGGCGCTTCTGTGGTAAAACACTGCAGATGACCCAATATAATGTCTTTTCTGCGGCCAGTGTTGTTAGTGTGTTAAGTGCCTTCCCAGCCTTCTACCACCAGGGTCAGCAGATGTGCCTGCAGAAATCAGTCAGACCTGATTTTTATTGGTGGAATAATACTTAGATTTCAATGGAAAACATTAAGAGATTCAATTGCAGCTTTTTTTTTTTTTTTTTTTTCTTTTTTTTTTTTTTTCAAACCCCAACCTTAAACTGCCACATTTGGTGAAAAGACAGATCTTTAAAAAAAAAAAAAAGGACTTGTGTTAGTTAAATTTTAACCAACATTATTGTTATATTTAACGTTTACCTCACAGCATATAGTCTCAAAGCCCATGGGACAGTGGAATATGTTACTTGGTGATGTTGCATGAAGGAATGGAGCATTTCTGATGCTCTGTGTAGAGCTTTGGTGTTTAAGAAGGGTGCGTGCGCTTGTGTATGTGGAGAGTTGTAATCCCTGTTTTCTGTCCGTTCCCCTTCGCCCCCTGCAGACAGATGAGGAGCTGGAGTTGGTGAGTGAGGTGAATACAACTCCCTTTTCTAGACTGTTGTGCTGTGAAGGTTTGGCTAGTAGCTGATGTCTGTTGTGAACGTTTGATGGCTTTTTTGTGTGTGTGTGTACTCTGACATGCTTGACTTTGTATTTGCACAAAGGCTTTTCAGGTGAAGACACTTACAGCTTTAGTTTGCATGCTGAATTAGCAATTATCAGTCTTCCCTACATATTCCTTTGGTACATAGAAGATGTGCAGGTTGTTAATGCAACACCTTGGTGAATGATTTCACTTTATTGATTGGCAGAAATAACCAAACACTGCACTGAAATGAAAGTATAGCTCAATGATGAATTAATGATGTGTAATCTGTGTGTAATCAGCACGAGCGCAAGTGTCTCACTTACAATCACTGTGCATGATGAGTATTATAACCTCAGAACCTGAGCACACATGTAAGGTTTGAGTGCACACATGCTCCTGCACAAGTTACACACTGGTTCAAAGAAAAAAAGCACCCAAGCGTAAATTCTCACTTCAGAGAGCTCTCTCATGCATGTTGTCGCTCACGCGTATGTGCTGGAATGCAGGGTTAACCTATATCAGGCTGTGTGATTTGCCTCTAAATGAGGATTTGCCAGAAAGTTAAGTGCTTAGTGTCATACAGTTAAAATATTCACTCATGATAGTCACGGCTTTTTATGAAGTTCATTAAGATTTACTCAGATTTCACCCTAACGAAAGATTTTTTTTCATCAAATATATAATTTTTTTAATATTACATTTTCTTATACAACTATATAAATAAGCAAAGTCATAATTCTGTAACGTTATGTTTGTTGTGTGAATGCAAGGTTCACATTAACTGCACATGAAAAACATGTGATTTTCATATAGTGAACACATTAGTGAACACCATATAGTTTGTGGTTCTGCTTTGCAATTGTACGCTCGCTCTCTTGCTCTCCTTTATACAGCACCGTTTTTTTTCCTTTTTTTTCTCAGGGGACTCGTAGCTTTCTACTTTGCTGTTGTTTTTGGTAGTGTTCTGCTCGCTTTGCCTAAGATGCTGCAGGTGTTGCTTCAAAAGCCATTTAAGCCATTTGAACAAGAGGGCTTCAATCATGGGTTCGGTCACATCACTTTATATCATTCATATAGTATTGGAACGGCTTACTTTCAGAAGGGTGTGCTAAGGCGCTACAGCCTAAAAAATAAACAGCATTAGCAATTAATCACATTATTAACTTGGACATTCCTGTTTCTGTGTGATTTTAGCAGTCTCCTGTTTTCAGTTTGAGCTCACTGGGTACTGGGGATATTGAGATGTTTCGTCTGTATATGTGTGAATATTGATTATGTTGAATTAATCAAATGCTCACACAAATGCATTTTGGTCTTGATACCCATAGAAGTGAAAAGGCTTTGTTTTCCACGGTTATCTGTGTTGAGGTGACCGGTCATGGTTCTGTGCATGCGTTTGCGTCTACATGAGTCAGAGTGGCTTTCAGTTTGTCCTTCATGAATATGGTGGAGAGGGAAAAGCAGAAGCTTTCTCCACACTCCTTTGACTAAGGAACACTTTGATGCTTGAGGCAGTGCTGGTAACACCTGGAAAAAAAGACACTTCAGAAGTGTTTTTTACAGCCTGTTTGACACCCTCAGGAGACTTGAGCATTTTCAGCATGCCTTTGACACGATGCATGATGCGTACTGTCAGGAGCTCTTAAGTCAACTGTCGTGTGAGTGTTTATCAGTGAAAAGCCTTAGACATCATTTACTCGATACAGCGGCAGACATGGACCGTACATCTATGGGCACAAAGGGTGACGCGTTTTATCCTGTGTGCTGAGGTTAAGCCCTCCATGTCTGTCTCATTCTCCCTTCTCCAGAATGCTCAGCGGTTAGGTGCCTCCCAGGTGACCCAGCCTCTCACCACTCCAGTGGTTTCCGTGGCAACGCCCAGCCTCCTGACCCCATTCTCTATGCCAACTGCCTACAACACAGGTAAGAGAGTGACATACAGACAGCAAAGCACTGAGGCACAGTGAGTTACAGAAGCACCATCTCCACAAAGCTTTCAAATCACATACTACAGGATCTCTGCAGTTTGAGTTTAGGTCGGAAAGCTGCTCAGAGCATGACCGATTAGACTGCAGCAGCAGGAAAAACACATGTGCAGGTGTGGACCTAGTGCCATCAACCTAGTGTTCCTTTTAAAAATTATAATTCTTCTACTCCCCTTCTCTCGCGCTCTCTTTCTCTCTCTCTCTCTTTCTCTCTCTCGCTCTCTTTCTCTATATCTCACTCGCTCTCGCTCTCGCTCTCCTCTTTTTTTCTCTTATTCTTTCTCTATTTTCCAGTCTCTCTCTCTTTCTGTATCTCTCCCTGTGTCTCTATCTGTATCTTTTTCTCACCCTTTCTCCCTCTCCCTCTCTGGGTTTTTATTCCAAAATCGCTTTTAAATGAATCTAAATGTATAGATTTTTTAAATAAAAAGAAAGCAAATGTACATAAAATCCTTATCTCCACCTTTTGTTTGCTTCTTTTTCTTTCTTTCTTTATGCCTCTCTCTCTTCAGAGTATCAGCTGACGAGTGCAGATCTCACAGCCCTTCAGGCCTTCACGCCGCAGGGTGCACTGTTGCCAAGCAACGTGACTACTTGGCAACAGCAGCAGCCATCAGTATCTCAGCAACCACAGCAGCAGCCATCGGTATCGCAGCAACAGCCTCAGCAACAGCAGCATCAGCAGCAACCACAGCAGCTCAGTCTGGCTTCACTCAGTAACCTTGTGTAAGTTCATCACAGGCGAGCCTGACACACACCACATGCATTCGTATGGATGCATATACACTACCAGTCAAAAGTTTGGAATTACTGTTTTCAAAGAGAGAAAAAAATCAGGGCTTTCTATTTCTTCACTGAAGGCCTAGTGATTTCTGGGAACTTTTTCTCTGTGGTATCTGGCTAAGCAAGCACTAAATTCTAGTAATGGGTACGAACCCTAGAAATTTTGCTGAAAAAATTAGATATTCCCAGAATAGTTAGTGAAGATGCAGAAGAGTCTAAAAAAAGCTGCTTGGAAAGTAATAATTAAATAAATATCCAGATTCACCCTTTATCAGAAGTGATGGTCAAATCTCAAGGCAGTTAACTTGACAAAAATAAATGCAATAAACATTTTTGTATATTATTTAGAATTTAATACATTTTTCTCCCATTTCTGAAATATTTTATAAAACTTCTAAAACACCTTTTAGAAAATAATGCTTTTTATATATTAAATAAATCTTTATACATTTAGCAGTTTTTATTTTTAATCGTCTTAGTGCAGGTTGCCAAAAAACCTCTTAATATGACATTATTTTCCAAACTTTTGATAGATAGCATGTGTGTATGCACTCACACGTGTTTTGCCACCTGTGCAAGCCTAACCTCTAACCATATATTAAAAGCACATTCCTCCAGTCACTACTTTCTTAGCCTACTCACTTCAGTGTCTTTTTAGCAGAATGATGGAATAAACCATTTGCAAACAAGCCTGCAGCTATACATCTATACATATACTGGTGTGTAACCATTACGTCTGTACAGAGGTTATTTAATTAGTTGTTTTTATATGAGAATAGGAACTTTTATTCAAAGCTTATGGTATCAGCCATAGCTTCAGAACTGCCTGCTTATATTGTGTAGGCTGACATAATCCACAAGACCTCTGAAGACCTCTGAAGGTGTGCTGTGGTATGTGATAGATATTAGCAGCAGATCTTCTTCCTGTAAGGTGTTCAGTCAGGTCTCCATAGATTAAACTAGTTTGTGTTGTACATCCCAAAGATGATGGGGAATCTGGAGATTTGGGGAATGCTTATGCCAAGTCAACACCTTGAACTCTTTGTCATGTTCCTTAAGCCGTGCTGGAACAAATTGTTTGCAGGGTGGCAGGGTGTGTTCTTCTGATTACAGAGACCACTGCTGTTAGGGAATACTATTGCCATAAAGGGATGTACTTGGTCTGCCACAATGTTTAGGTAGGAGGTACATGCCAAATCATCCACATGAATGCTAAGACCCAAGGTCACCCTGCAGAACATTTCCCAGAGCATCACTTTTTCACTTGCTTGTTCTTTTTTCCCCCCAATAGTGCGTACTGGTGCCATCTCGCTTCCAGTTAAATAATGCGCTCGCACCAAATGGTCCACATGGTGTAAATGAAAACGTGATTCATAAGACCAGGCTTCCTTCTTCCATTTCTCCATGGTCCAGTTGCTCATGTACTGATGTTCCCTTGACCATTGTAGGCACTTTTTTTGGTGAACAGGGGTCAGTTCAGGGTAATCTGATCAGTCGATCAGCAACCTGCAATTATGACATATTTCTGTCACAGCCAGCATGAACATTTTCAGTAATTTGTGCTACAGTAGCTCTTCTGTGGGATCAGCCCGGGACACTGTTGTCAGTTGACTGGTTGTCCAATACACTTCTGGTAAATCCTGACCACTGCATACAGACACCCCCTGCTGTTTTGGAGGTGCTCCGACCCAGTCATCCAGCCATCACACCTTGGCCCTTGTCAGGCACTCGGATCCTTACGCAGGCCATTTTTTTTCTGCATCCAACACATCACCCTCAAAAACCGACTGTTCACTTTCTGCAGTATCTGTTCCACCATATTGACAGATTCCATTGTAACAAGATAATGAATGTTACTCACATCACCTGTCATATCCTGTTCAGTGCATTAGCCCTGTAAACACAACCACCATACACTGTATGGTGGTTATAGAGCTCCAGGCGACATAATGCAATTTGAGGAGGAGATGATTAATTAAATGATTAAATTCTGCCCAAATCTATTTCTAGATACTAGCGTTCATCTGAAGAAGCCTGCCTTGCTCACAAATGAGCATGTAGCACCATGCTAACACAAGCCATTCAGATTAAGGCCAAAGGACATGGGCACAGTAGTATGCAGCCTGCTGCCTGTGTATTCTGCCTGAGCGGTTGACCTAAATAACAGCGGTGCAGGCTCATGCACATGCTAGCGGAGTTCTGTGGTTGGCAGTGGCTTAAGGTGTTTTAGCCCTGTTTTTCTGACTTCTGCTGTCAGGGTTAAGAGCATGTGTGATCACTAAACTGTTAGCCATACAACCTCCTGCTAACACAGGTTTGACGAGTGTAAGTGTAAAGGAGGGGTGTAACTCTTCTCTAACCTGCCCTGTGTCTGTGTTGTTTGTGTGTGCTCTCTCTCGTTTGTTCACAGCATGTGGGGTGCAGACAAACAGAACGGGGAGATGGCTAACTGCATCTCCGGTCTGGCTGCTAACCTCAGGTGAATAGGCCACCAAGGGAACCATGTTTTAGCCAGTCCTACGCTGTCTTGGCCAGTTATGCACTGTTGTCTTGTCTGCAGTCGACACAGGCCCAGTCATTATGGCTACTGCTTCAGACTGAGCCTCAAAAATAGTCTGTGTGCTTCTGCTGTCCAGCAGACCATTTCGTTAGCAGCACTCCTCGCTTCAGTCATGCCAGAGTTAAGCAACGCTTTGTGATTCTTTGTGGTTTCTATTTGTTGCTTTACCTTGTCATTTGTCACCGTTTGTTGCTGTCGTCTAGGTGGATTTTAAGTCATGCCAGGGAGTTTTGCTGCTGTTATTTAAAATAAATGTAATAGTGGATGCTAGTGAGACTCTGTATCTTGCAGGAATCTTTTAGCTCTTCTTGGAGTTGCTTGGTCCAGCACCCCCTGTTGCCCACTTTAGGACAAATTGAAAAAAATATATATTGTAGTAGCATTTTCTAACCACAAGGATGTTTAATACCAGGTTCAGGACCATCTGACCATTTATTGGATTGTATTCCTGACATTGCGTATTCAGTTAGATGAATCCAAGAAGAATTTTTGTTTTCTAACACATTTTTTCTTAGTATAGAATGTGTAGAGAGAAATCATACAGTTGCTGGTTTCAAAGATACATCACACTACAAAAACCGAGCTATAATCAAACAATTTCAGAGCTTTAACTTATTCCAATAACAGTCTTTTTAAAAGGTCACAGTGAAAATGAACAACCTGTTGGTACAGACTCCTGAAACGCATGTCAGGACAATGCAATTTGTTTTGGCTTTTTTTTTTACTGTTAGAAATCTTAGTGGTTCTAATGAAATGGCTAGCGATGTAATACTTTATCATTTTTGTTGAGTATATTGTGTAAAGAATTCTTGACTTTCTGAGTCTTTTTCTTGGCCTCTGAGCAGTGTTCTTGGTATGTGTCCCTGCTTGGCCTTCTCTCTGCAATCTAAATGTTAATGAAGTATCAAACCTGCTGCTCTCTCCTTTTCACTCCTCTTTTCCTAGTTAGGAATCATATTTTCCTTTTTGTCATTTCTATGATTGGTGGTCAAGATTCGCATGTATTCAAGGCTGTTTTTTCGAATCCATTTCTACTAGAGTTTACCTTTCTTGTATCAGTGTAGGCTTAGAGTGTATGTGAAAGTAAATGGTGATGTTCTACTTGTTTTTTGGGAATTGCTTGTGTTTGGCTTCTTCCTCATCTTGGTAGATATTGCAGATCATTTGCTTAATCTGCTTCATCCATCATCTTCTGTTTGTTTAGTCTCAGTAAAGAGTATGCAGATTTGTAAATGTAGATAAAGAACTAATTTACCTTTTTTTCCCCACAATTTTGAACCTTATTTCTCTCGGACACGTATGTTAAGTATGATTGATTACTATATGCAGTAATTTGGATGTGTTTCTATTTTCTCCGAAAATACTGGAAACCCCATTTACTCAAAACACCCTTGCAGAATCTGATAGGAAGTTGGTGGATTCCAGCAGTGGAAGAAATTTTTTCTTGAACTCAGAGGTGCTGGTAAATGAAGCCCTTTATTGGTATAACCCATTGTTTCTGAGATGAGACTAGAGGGATGAATATGTAACAGTACATTACCATGAATGGTGTGGTGGGGTTTTCACATGTTCTTGCCTCGAAAAGGCAGGACAAGTTTATTTATATAGTACATAATCAGACACCGAGGGACTTTACAGAGATAAAATGAGCATAAATAGAAAAATAAGCAATAAATGGAATGGCGTAATGGAATTGATACTGATAATATTTTCTCTTCTGTTTTTCATTCTAACATTCTATTTTGAAGTGATTGGTAGTGATTTTGAGTTTGTCTTGTGTAGTATTGTCAATGGTTTTGAGTTCTTTTCTCATAAAGAAACACGTCAAAATCATTGTCTGGGGAAACTGATGGAACACAGATGCAGAAGATTCTTTTAGGAATATTGTTTTGTGTGTCTAACAGCATGATGGAGAGTCTTCAAATCAGTTTGATGGTGACAGGCAGGTGAATGTTTGTGAGCTTGTTGTGTCCCCCTGCTGAGGTAAAGAGGCTTGGAGAATGTGTGTGTACACACTAGTAGTGTGTGACTACTTCATGCGCATGTGACCATCCCGTTCTTATCACCTGTTGTTAAACACCTCCATAGCTACTGGTCCAAATCTGATTGTGTGTGATTGTGTGTGTGTGTGTGTGTGTGTGTTTGTGATTGTGTGTGTGTGCGTCGGGGGGGAGAGTATTTATTAGTAGGTGCTAGTGTTTCGCCTGTCTTTTTCTCTGCAGTGTGACCTCACAGGCCAGCTTACTCTTGGGCAGGGAGGAGGGGCTCAGCTGGTATTGTACACTCCTCCTCTCTCACTCTCTGTCTGTCTGACTGACTAACTGTTTATTTCCCCTGTCTGCCCATTTCCTCCTTCTTTCACTTTTCACTTTCTTTCTTTCTTTCTTTCTTTCTTGCCTGCCTTCTTTCTTTTTTTCTTGCTTGCTTGTTTGTTTTCTTTCTTTCTTTCTTTCTTGCCTGCTTTCTTTCTTTTTTTCTTTCTTTCTTTCTTTCCTTCTTTTTTTCTTGTCTGCTTTTTTCTTTCTTGCCTGCTTTCTTTCTTTTTTTCTTTCTTTTTTTCTTTCTTTTACTCTTTTTTTTTTTCTTTCTTTCTTTCTTTCTTTCTTTCTTTCTTTCTTTCTTTCTTTCTTTCTTTCTTTCTTTTACTCTTTCTTTCTTTCTTTCTTTCTTTTACTCTTTCTTTCTTTCTTTCTTTCTTTCTTTTACTCTTTTTCTTTCTTTCTTTCTTTCTTTTACTCTTTTTCTTTCTTTTACTCTCTTTCTTTCTTTCTTTTACTCTCTTTCTTTCTTTCTTTTACTCTTTCTTTCTTTCTTTCTTTTACTCTTTCTTTCTTTTACTCTTTCTTTCTTTCTTTCTTTCTTTTACTCTTTTTCTTTCTTTCTTTCTTTTACTCTTTCTTTCTTTTACTCTCTTTCTTTCTTTCTTTTACTCTTTCTTTCTTTCTTTCTTTTACTCTTTCTTTCTTTTA
>JBBPDA010000009.1:10067177-10082846 GCA_037974385.1 Arnoldichthys spilopterus | reverse complement strand
CACTCACTCACTCACTCACTCACTCACTCACTCACTCACTCACTCACTCACTCACTCACTCACTCACACACACACACTTAGGAGGGTCATGTTCTGTGGTTAAGAGAGTGACATTGAGACTTGGTGAGAGCGAGAGAGAGACCAGAGTGAGATTGCATGGCTTAGACAGCACACTGCTGTTCTGTTTCTTCCATAATGTCTTCTTTATGTCTGAGTGGCTCATATGCAGGATCTCACCAGCATGCACGCACACAATACACATGCAGCATTATGCTTGGCTTTAGCCCATTGGGGTAGAAAGCAGCTGTTGATTCAGGGCAATTTTTAATGTGTTTTAGTGGCAGATTTGTCAAGAACTGTTTTCATGGGCTCCAGTTTTGTCTCAGTGATTGTACTTTGTGTCAGTCAGTATTTTGTCTTTGTAATCTCACTAAGCTGTTTTCCCACTTGGCTAAATGCTGTATGAACAGGTAATGTAGAAACCGTTTCTTAATCTCTTAATCTGTCTCTCCCTCTCCCTCCCCCTCTCTCCCCCTTTCCCCCTCCCTCTCTCTCTCAGGCCGGTGGGCCCTATTCCTCATGGTGCCACTCTGACGGTGAACACTAACCCCGGTGTGAGCATTAAGTCAGAACCTGTTTCTCCTAATCGGGACCGGAGCACCCCCAGCTCTATAGGTGTGGCAGCTCCGGTGGCAGCAGGCACCATAACGGGGCTGACAGTCACCCAGTACCCAGGGGCGCTGCGTCTGGAGCCCACTGGACGCTCCCCCGTCGACAGCATCAGCAGCAATGGCAGCTCGTACGAGGGCAGCGACCGAGATGACGGGGGCCAGGCACGAGCTCCAGATTTCGGCAGCGCTGCGCTGGGGCCCATTCGAGCCTCTGGGGAGCAGTCATCCTCCTCCGAGTCGCAGGAAGGAGCCAACGTCAAGCGCATGAGACTGGATACCTGGGTCACATAAATAAAAAGGCGAAAGAGAGAGCGTTACCCTCTGTCACGCGCACACACACACACACACACACACACACACACACACACACACACATACGCACGCACACTTCCACACCCACACAAACACATTTCACCTCCCCTGTGACTCCCGCTTTTTTCAGCTGCACACATGCATGAGTACACTCGCGCGCACACTTTTACAACTGTCCTCAGTCTCTTCTCTTTTAACCACACACACAGTGCAACTGGTATGCATATATGTACACACACACACACACACACATGCAAGACGGACAGTCGCCAATACAGGTGCAAATGTGTTAACCCACAGGGAGACTGAAGAACTGAATGGTTTTGGAGAGGAGTAATGTTTGGGTCTCTCTGAAGGGATGCTGGCCTCGCTGACCTCTGCTCAGTCTTTGTCCTCACCCGTGGTCCTTTCTGCACTAACATGCTTTATATTTCCGATCGAGTCCGACCGTTACTTCTCTGGTGAAACCAGCTGAAGCCACTCATTGTGTTGTGTAGTTTAGCCGCTCACTGAATATGTTTTCCAGGTCATGTTCTTGTTTGAGGGGCTTTTTTTTGAGATTTATTTGTTTGTGTGTGTGTGTGTGTGTGTGTGTGTGTGTGAGAGAGAGAGAGAGATGGTTTGCGTTTGCTGTTTTATCCTGACTGCTGTTCTCAACACTCTTGTACCTTTCTTCTTTTTATTCTCATTGCTCAAACAGCTGCCTATAGTATTGACTGTCATTATATTTGATAATGCCACATGTGTCGTTTTAATTACGTTCAATCAGGACTCTGGTCTCATAAATAATGCAAAAGGTTAAGTCTGAAGCTCTCATGTGTACAGCTAACCTAATCAAAACAAAAAAAAAAAGCAGTGTGCATATTTCAGGGAAGGACTATGGTGACTTGATGCAATTAAGTCCATGAGGTGAACTCATTGGCCAACGTAGAAGTAGGAACAGGCTGCGAATAGTCTGTGTGCGTGTGTAAGCAGTGAGACAGAGATAACATGGCAGTAACAGCCAAGTGCTCTGTTCAGTCAAGGTTTCAATGTTTGTTTCTTGATTCTCTCTTTGTTATTGACTTGCACCAGATCCCTCACTGGTGCACGTTCGCATGGAGAGCTCGCAGAGCTTCGAAAGGAGGAGAGGTGACCGCATTTAGTTTTTTCCCAAAATAAGTCACTTTTGTACACACAAGTACGTATGTTTGTACGTATGGTGTAGTCAGGTGGAAATGTAGCCCTATTTGTACAATTTGAAATCCAGTCCTGTTATTGAATACGAGTGTATACACACGCATTGCTCAGCTGGAACACGTTTTTCCAGTGGGCAGCTGTATTAGTGTCACTACCGCTGGTTTACGTGTGAAGCAGCCTAACGTTCTGTATTTATTACTTGTTTATGACGCTTATTTTTTTTATTATTATTATTTTTTAGTGAATCGTATGAAACGAGTATTCTTGAATTGTTGTTTTTAAGGAGCCAGAAGAGTTTAGTAACAATCTGAGCCATTGAGGGCTCAGAGCCGTGAGTTTGTAGGCTTTCAAAGCGTGTAAATACCCCCCCACCCCCCACCCCACTCAACACACCCTCTCCTCGGTGTTCCTGCAAAGGCTCTTGTGTACTGAGAGGAGAGGATGGGCAAAGCATGCAATGAAACGGTGGGGCTTTGGCCCTCAGAAGGCAGTGGAACAGAACTCACCTTGAGATCTAGAACTCTGAACACAGTGGCACGTGGATTCTAGAGGCAAGGGGGACTGTACATAGAGATACGCGTGTGATCATACGTGTCCTGCTGGATCTGCCTGAAGCAGAGATGCAACTCTCAGTGGAGCTGTCTTTCTATTTCTACGTGTAAATAAACTACTGTGTTGCAAGCGAGCCGGGTAGAGATGCAGCAAGGGACGCAGACATGGATATGACTGTTTTAGGAGCGAATATTTTCTTTTTTTATTGTCCTCTAATGATTATTCTGATGGAGTGCACTTTAAATCGACCCCCAGCGTCCCGACACACCAACCCTTTACCCTCCTTACTAGTCAGGTCTGTCATTAATAAAGGGGGGGATGGGTTTTCTTCTGCTCCCATTCCTCCTCCACCATCTCCAACTTCCTTACATGCATACACACACCTGCCAGAAAGGACTTCTTCAGAAATCCACACCTCATCGCCCTCCTCATTTCCTCTCACACTTGATCATTCTGATCAATGGATCGCCGCCCGCCATTGCTACCATTTCCTTCTGCTCCACGCTGGCTTGACCACTGCAGGACTGACCACTGCAGAACTGCAGGACTGTCCACGATGGACCGCCCAAAGACAGCTCCGTAGTGGTCTGACGGGGCTCTGCATTAAAGACTCACTCCATCTTTCCTCTCAGAGACCATGTGTGCCATTCAGGGAAGAAGAGCTCATGTTCCTGTGTGATTATGGCCCCCATCCTTCATGTCTCATTTTTGATGGTGAACAATTATTGAAGACAAAAAAATGTCACCTTTTTGTAAAAAGAACGTTGTACTTTAAACATAATAGATTAGACTTGACACGTGTTGCAAATGTGCAATTCTCAAAGCGCAAAAAAAAAGAAATGTCTATTATTTAAACAATGATGTACACAAATTGTTTTATGGTGCATTAGTGTAGTGCATAAGTGAATAGAATGAAGGAAGTCTCATTGATCTTGATCATGACATTGATAATGAAGAATAGGGTGGGCTTTGAGATCCAGCAGTCACTGTTCAGAGTCTGGGGACGGAACGTGGCAAGTTTTAAACGACTTGGATTGTGCTGTATGTGTATTTGTATCCCAAATCTTTAGCCACTCTTTGCCATTTTCCCTCAAAGTTCTATCTTTGAAATGACTGGAAAAGAGATTAGCTGTGACCGATGTCATGAGAGATGCTTCAACAATGATCTAAGTAATGGTGCTCCTTAAAAAGGTGTTTCCTCAAAGACTAGAGTAACCCAGAGCTTTCTCACAAGTTGCTTAATTTGGTTAATCTCTCAGCGTACATATTGGAAAAGCTCACTCATATCCACTCAGGTGAGATCTGCCTTGGCAGCCATTTTTTTTCCTCACCTGCCCCCCGCCTCCATTCTCCAGCATCTCTCACTCACTTTTTCTAACTGTCCTTCTGTCTTATGCTTGTGGAAGGTTTACAAGTTAAACCCAAGCAGTCATCTCACCTTTCCTAAAACCACCATAACCAGTAATCCATATCTTTAAGCCTAGATGAATCGTAAACACACGCACACAACTACAGGTGCAGTACTGTGCGTTTTGTGGACGTACCTGCTTTGAGAGTGATCAAGGATCACAATGGTTAGAGCATGCACTTTTGATGGCTGCTTAAGCTTGAAATCTGCTTGGTGCAGTCTGCAGATCTGTAGAAGGTAGATATTGTTCTTTAACACTTTAACAGTCTTTCTGCCAGCTGAGGATTTGTCAGTCTGCAAGTAAACGCAGTCTGGAGGCTAGAACCATAAGGAGAGCAGCACTGTTGCTCTATCTCTGTGGCAGCGTTTTCAAATCCTGGTCTAAGAGTACCTCTACACTGCATATTGCACTTTTCCCTGCTGTAGCACACTCATAAATGTATTCAAGCTTTATCATTTG
This sequence comes from Arnoldichthys spilopterus, assembly GCA_037974385.1. Classification (NCBI taxonomy): domain Eukaryota; kingdom Metazoa; phylum Chordata; class Actinopteri; order Characiformes; family Lepidarchidae; genus Arnoldichthys; species Arnoldichthys spilopterus. The sequence goes on along the minus strand of JBBPDA010000009.1, from coordinate 10,078,264 downwards.
CTGATTGGAATCCAGTTGTGTTCAAACAGGAAAAACACAAAAATGTGCATAACCGAGCTACTCTAGGACCAAGATTTACAAAGAATACACTTTACAAGTGAACAGTGCTGCACACCATAGCTAGGCTGCAGTTCTACACACACCTAGTCGCCTAGTACCCCTTCATGTCAGCATGTTGGAACACCTGTAGACTTTTAAGACTGAGCTGTGAACAAATTCACTGGTTTTTGAACGGTTCCTTTGGTGTGACGTTTTAAAGCTCTGGCAAGGATCTCTTGGTAATGGTAGGAGTCATCATAATCAAAAAGAAAGACAATCGTCACGTGAATAGTTAACTTTCGCCCCCCACCCATGTCCCCCATGTATGATGATGTTTAGAAAATCTCAATTTTTCTAGTGTTAATTTGTGCTGGTGAAAGTTCTATTGTCTGTTTTTATTATAATTGTTATAATGATTATCATTACCATTATAGTTATCATCTTTGATGGTAATAATAATGATACTTTTAGAGATTTTTATTTTCTGCATTTTTTTTTGTGTAGGTTAGGCATCTTATTTGAATTTGATTTTATTTTATTATATATGAAATACTATATAAATGTCTTTTTTCCAGTTTTTTTGTTTGTATTTTATTTTTATTTTTTTGATTGTTTTGTTTCTTTTTTCTTCAAAGGGGTGTTACTAATATTGCACGATTTATTAAGTAAAACAAAATGACAGTAGTGATATAAGTACTTATTGGTAACCGAGGGAAGTGATAAACAAGTTAATAGGAAGACCAGTTCAATGCTGCAATTTTTAGTCAGTTGTACAAAACTGTCTCTACACATAGAGGAGTAGAGATGTCCACTCGTTTAATTTATTCAGATCAGACGCAGATGTCAATGCATGGGCGTAAAACAAGCAAAGAATGAGTCATATTATAAATAAACTGAAGTGTAATTTCATTAAGAATATACACCACACACAACTAGAATAGAAATTGAAGAAAAAAGTTTAAAAAGAAAAATGATAGCTAATATATTGTGTTCGGCTAGTCTGCTTTGAGTTTTGTTGTAAACAAAAAAAAAATATTTTCTGTTGTTTTCGGAGAATGATATACAATTTGTGTATATTTTCATAAACAAAGTATGCACTGATATGTTATTACAAATTATATACTGCTTTTACAAAAAAAGTGTTTGTTATTGTACCAAAGTATCCATTTGTCCTTTATGACCCTCCCCTTTTGCGTATGTTTTACCGTATTTTATATATTAAATAGACAAGTTGACCTACAAAGAAGTGCGGGTGTGATTTGGAGTTTTTTCTATAACTTGTCTTAATGCGCCTTGTTGGTTTCATGTTGATCTAACTGTAAACGGATGTTCAAGCTGTTAACCCAGTTTTTTTCCAACTCCAGTCCTGTAGTCCATATGCGCAGCAGTTTCATGTAGTCACATCATTCGTGTTATGTCCTTCTGGAGCTGAATCAGGTATGTTTTAAACAGATAAAACACAACACAAGCAGAGCAAGTGTACTACAAGACTGAGTTAATCAAGAATTACTTAAAGTTCTTTTTGTTTTGAGTTATAGGAATTTGTTATTAAGTTCTCTGCTTAAGGCAAATGGGGGAACGCCAGACTGGGTCCATCCACTGCTATTAAGGCTTCTAATGTGCCTTGAGCTATTTGAGAATCTGCTAATCTCATTTACAGAAAGCATATGTAGAAAATAGAAACCAATCCTAGATCACCAGTCATGGTGTAAGACCATTTTAGTCTTTTTTTTTTCCCCTTAAGAATCTATGTGCTTCTCATATTTGGTCACTAGATGGCAGTATATGCCACCGTGACCGCAGTTGATCAGATTTGTTTGTCATACTCCTAAATAAATGTAGCCCTGTATTAACAGACATTTGTAGGTGCTGTAGTTAAATGTCATTTTTTTCATAGGCATGGTAGAGATATTGTTCGCTCGGTTGGGTGACTGGCAGTGCATCGCTGAAGGAGAGATTACAGTGATTTCAGCATGAGGTGTGAGTGTTGTTGGGATTTCCACACCTCAGCAGACATAGTATGCTGACCACAGAGTCAGCTGACTTGGTCAGTTGCAATGTCAAATGCAACTGTAACGGCCATGTCAGTTGCAGGCTGCCCACTTACTGCTCACCTGCTGACCTAAAAATAAAGCTAGCTCTCTTGCATTTTACCCTGATGCCTCATTTAGTCCTTATCATTCTGTTAACCTCTACAAATCCTTGCTGCTTTAGTGCCATTAGAACCCTTCAATAGGTCTCAATAAGATACAATTTCACATCACAAAGGGATGGCTTCTTAAATACAGGTTAATCGCAGTCTCCCAAACAAAAGCATGATGAGAATATATTATAGCATTAAAAAATTCCCACAATGTTATTTACCTGGCCAACTCTGGGTTTGTCTCTGTAAGCAATTTCTTTCTCTGTGGATCCAGTACTGTGAGATATCTAAACTTAATTGGAATCATAAACTTTGGAACATATTTTACAATGCTTTTTCATATTTTATATTTGTGGAAGTTAATAAATTATGAATATTCATCTAATAACAGACCCCATTTCCAAAAGGTTGAGCATTTTATAAAATACAATGACAAAAAAATATTTTGTAGATTTTCTGGAATCTATAACTGATAGAGATGCAAAGAAATTACTTTTAATAATGTGCTGATCAACTGTATTTTGAAAATTAAAGAATATTTTAATTTTAACACTGAAAAGTTTGAACATGGGCAAAGTGAGAAAAAAGTCCACAATAGGCACAATAGGATGAGACTATTATGATTGGGTATTAATGCAGTATCCACCCAAGGCTTAGTTTTTGCAAGTAAAGATGGTTCATGGCTCAACCCTTTGTGCCAAACTTCATAAAAGAATTCTCAGTTCAATAATATATAATATATATAATAATTACATAATTCTGTGAAAAGATTGAGGGAATCTGGAGAAATGTCAGTCCATGCTGGGCAAGGTTGGAAACTGCTGTTGAATGTGTATTACCTTTGAGCCCTCAGAGAGCACTGCATGCTCCTGTGAAAATAAAGCCACATGAACTTGGGAGTATTTTAGAGAGCCATGATAACTGAACACAATTTTGGTAGGAACTAACTACTGTATGGAACACTCCACAAGAGCTGTCGTTTTGGAGATTCTTTGACTCCGTCATCTAGTTAACACCATAAAGCTCTTGTCAAAGTGGCTCAGATCCTTATGCTTTGGCCATTTTTCCTGCTTCCAGCATATCAACTTCAGGAACTGATGTTTTTCCACTAGCTGCTTAACAGATCACACTTCCCTGACTGGTGCTATGGTAATAACTAGAGAGTCAATGTTTATCACTTTACTTATCAGTGGCATTAATGTTCTAGCTGTCGGTGCATGTGTTACGGTACCATTGATACTGAGACATATGCTGCCATTTCCTAAGAAGTCCATGGTTACTTACCTCATTCTACATGTGCTTTTTAGATACAGAGTGTATAATTGACTGACCGGTCATTCTTATTGCTATTGAAAATATCTGTTTCATCATGAAGAGGAGAATCGGACTATGTGACCACAGACAAGTCTTGTATCAAGCAAGAAAAGGCAAAGATTCCACTAAAACTGCAACAATTAGTTGCTTCTAAAAGATTAAAAAGTGTATTTAAAATGAAAGGTGATGTAACATGGTGGTAAACCTGCTCCTGTCTCAAATTTATTAAGTGCTGCAGGGATCAAGTTCTAAATGTATTAAAATGTTGTAAATACATGTAAGTTGCTCAGTGAAAAAACAATGAAAATTGTACATTTGTCAGCTGCAAAAATTGTCAAAAGAATTGGCATATGACAGATTGTTGTTTTTGTTATATTTCTCAAAATATCCCAGCTTTTCTGTGAAATGGGGTTTGTATGTACCACTGTTAATTTGTCTGAACACATTTAAACATTTATGCATAGTAGCTAGTTTACTGGTCACATGCTTGTAAGTAAAACCTTTGGTGTTTTTTTTTTACATTTCTGAGTATATTCAAATAACCCTTCTACTTTCTACTTTAAATTACTAATTTCCTTTTTATGTTTAATGTTATTATTGTAATTGGTCACACCTCCGTCTGAACCTGGTTTAGACCAAATTATTCATGTAAGAATAGATTTTAATATCTACTCAAGATGTTTTATAGAACTTAAATCACTATTAAACTGAACTTACAATGTTCTTACTGCATTCCCATCATTTAGGCTTGTATCATATGATGATGCTCTATATAGTATTCATGAAACAATGTCATTGACATGTACCATTTGTCCTAACAGTTGTTGTGACTGGTCAAGAATTCAATCCTTATATCAAATGTCTAGCCTTGCTGCCTGATCTCTTTAAGCTGGCATTCTGAAACTTAGAACTGCTGCCCAAAGTGAGCGACATAAAGGATTTGGAACAGGAACAGTTTATGGAATAACATAAACTGAGGTATGAAAGTAGTAATCATCTAAACATAAAGAACTGGTTTGTTGGACAGGGATATTACTGGGTCATAGACTGTATTTTCTTTTAATTAAATGTGTATTTCTAGGACTAGGCTTCATCTCTGGCACTGACATAGGTGCCATCTTTTGGATGGGTCATTTGCATCTGAATGCAGAGTCCGTCAATTCAATTGACTAATGGAGGGCAAGCCAAGTCTTGCCCTGTCCAATTTTGCACATTCTCAATCAACCGACAGCTGCTGGGCTTAAAAAAATCAATAGAACCTCTGTAATGGAAGCATATGGCATAAGGGGCCTGAGTACACCCATGCCCATTTAACCTTGAGACACTTCTAGGGCTTTGTATGGTTTTGCACTCCTCTTGCCTCACTGTGGGACTTACAGGACATTTATTTAAAGCAATGGCCTCAGCATTTGGTGGTCACTTGACTGAAATATTCTGTTTTAAGCTCAGCTGATACTGAGTGGTCATGTGTTTTTTTCCTTTTAGAACTTGTCTGTAAGTGCTGATCCAGAACCAGCTTGCCCTACCCATATTCCAACCCTAACCACTGCTGGAGATGAAAATAGCACTCATCAAATCAGTTGCTTTTGGAAGCGAGTTGCAGGCTCTTGCATCAGGAGTGATTGTGCTGTGTCATGTGCTGCAGGAAGCTGGTGGAAGTGACCATGGTCCCATGGGAGAACAGGTGCTGAGGGGACAGAGAAGATCAGTGGCATGCCTCTCCCCACAGCCCTTTTGTTTTAATTCTAAGAGCAGCCTGTAAATCCTCTTGTCCTTCTGCGTGTGTGTGTGTGTGTGTGTGTGTGTGTGTGTGTGTGCGTGCTTGTGCATGCAACAAAAGCTCATTTCTGATTACCCAGATAATGACCACTCAGAACAGAAGGATTGGAGAAACCTATTTAGAGAGAAAAAGAGCATTGCAGACTGCTGAGGTAATGCAATTACTATATCCACACACAGACTCTCTCTCCCTCACTCACTCACTCACTCACATAAACATAGACGGCAAGAAAAGTGAAGTCATCTTTTGTTACTTGTTGCAAGTTTTCGCTGCCTAATCTTGAGCTTTTCTGGTGTGTTGGTGTAGGCTCTAGGCTGCATTGGGAGCTGGAGGTGGTGAGGTTAGTAACACTGAGACAATTCCAACGATTCCAAAAACCCCCGGCCCTCCCACATTTCTCACAGGCCACTCATCCAAGCTCTTATTTGCTCAGTAATCAAGATTTCTAGGAATGTTCCATAGCAGTCACCTGTTTATTTTATTTAATAATTTTTAGAATTAATTTAAAGTTTTCCAAACTTGAGCATAGGGTGTACGTGCATTAATCAGTTTCCTCAAAAATCTTGTCACTTTAAATTCAATGTGCTGGTTTTACAGGTTGAAACTATTGTTTAAGATTATAATCAACAAATAAACGTATTTATGAAAGGTAAACACAGAAAGCACTCAACTCAAATATTGTTTGCTCACCATTTTATTTAGTACAGTGTTCCAAATCGTTCAAAATCATGTTCATTGTACTTTTTGTGTAGGATAACAAATACAAAAGGTTCTAAAATTCCCAGCAGTACCATCTGATTGAGCTTGTTTTTGAGAAAATTTTAATATTTATTTTGTTTTTCATGGAAATTCAATGGGAAGAGAATTCTTATGCAGATAAATTATCTGGCAGTATCAACTCCTAATAAAGGCATTAAGCTAAAAAGCAGAGATTAGCCAGGAACAATTTGATTTGCCAGGCACAAATATGGTGCGATTATGCTCGTCATCTTCTGTCCTATGTTCATCCTTTGGTTATCACTTAGTGTTATGCAGTATGTCACAACTAAATAATTATTAGTAACTATAAGTAAAGTGAATGTTGCCAGTAACTGAGTGGGGATGGTAATGCTTTTGGAATGGTATTACTCCTCACCAGAGGACCAGGAGTCTCCATCATCAATGGAGTCATCTGACTGAGCAGTTTCCACCTGTCCATCCTTTACTTCTCGACACTGCAGCTGTTTGGCCTGTGGAATCTTCTGCTCTTCCCCTTCCTCCTCCTCCTCCTCCTCCTCCTCCTCCTCCTCCTCTGACTGGGCTGCAGAGGTACTCCTCTCTTTCTCATGTTTCCCATTTGCTGGTTTCAGCCTGCCCACCGCTCCCCAGTCTCCCTTTAAGGCCATGCTCTGGTTTGGATGAATAGTGTCAGGTGAATCCCCGTCAGTGTCTGCTGGCTCATTTGAGTCATATGCAGCACCCATTTTAAAATTTGCTGTGCTCCAGATGTCTTCTTTTATGCTTGAACTAAAGAAACTGTGAAGATCATTTTCTTTTTTCATCATCTGAGGTTCTTCGTTAGGAACATTGCCTTGAAAAATATCAATTTTTTCTGTTGTTTCTTTTTTGTCCATGGTCATATCACTGTTTTTTTCCACAGTGCTGGAGGTGTTATGGGCTGCTCCTGTGATTATTTCTGAGTAGTCCAAATCCTCCGGATGTTGCATTTGAGAAAGACTGCTGGCATTTCCATCCATTCCAACGTTGCTAATACTCACTGCAAACTGCTGTTCATTCTTGTTTTCGCTTGCTAGATTCTCTCCTTCTGCTGCATGAGGAGCACTACAATTTCCAAATCTGTCCTCTTCAAACCCCTCTTTCATCACCTCCTCCAGAAGCTCTGTAAAGGGTACTGAATCATTTTTTGAGGTGTTAACAATAGTACTGTCATTGCTGAAGTCTACCAACTCCGTTGAAATTACTGCATTGCTATGGAGCTGAGAGCACTGGCTAGCATTAGGAGACTCATCATCTGAACTGTTAGACTCTTCAGAGTCTGACTTGGCTATGTTGGTCTGGCTGTCTGGCCGACTGCTGGGCCCACTGTTAAGAGAAAGGTTGTCCGTGAAATCAGCATGAGTGAGCATTGACACGTTTGATTGTTCATCATCATCCTCTTTTGCACAGGCCTGTTCTTCAATCAAATTTGTTTTGAATGGAATTGTATGCGAAGATGTGCTTGACGAATCTTCACAGGCCTCCTCTGCCAGGGCTTCTTCTTGGAATGGTTTAGGCAGTGATGTTTCTGTAACTAGGGGGGAATAGTCAACATGTGTCTTCACTCCTCCTTCATCCTCTCTTTCTGATTTAATCTGTGTGGAGGAATCCATATCACAATTTTCATTAGTAATGGCAATGTCGCCCTGAGTAATGCTAGGCTGCTCATCCGGAAGAGCACAGTGCTCATTTATGTCGCTGGTTTCACTGACTAAGCTGTTACTCCATTCATGTATATGTGAGATCTCTCCCTGTTTCTCTATTGGGACGGTCTTGTTGATCTCCTTTTCTATCTCTTCTCTATCTTGATTACTCTCTTTACAATTGCTAAGATCACTTTCTGCAAGATCCACAGAAGCATCATCCTTTAGTGGATTGACATTGATGTTAATTTCATCACTTTCACATTGAAGCAGATCCTCACCCACAGGCTCTGTAGACTCTGCTGTGATTATCTCACCAATGTTTTCTTCTACCACAGTTTGAACTGAATCCTCCATTACTACATCATCTGAGTTGGCTATCTCTGGCTCCTCAGACAGGTCTTCCATTGTGTCAAAGCGTTTGGATGTGTTCTGGCCCCACATAAGGACTCCTTCACGTTTCTCCCTTTCATCCTCACTGTCACTAGGCTCACTCATTCCCATGTGAGAAGCCTGAGTGTTAGCATCTGTCTCTTCATCACTTTTGTAGTGTATGAGGGGACGAGTGTCTGCTATTGTGTTTTCCTGAGCATAGCTATCTACCTCACCAGGGTCAGTTCTCCATGAAGCAGAGATGTTTAATGACTCGTCTTCATCACTCAAAATCTGTTCCTCTGTATTATGTTCATCTAAAATTTGGTCTTTGTCATATGTCTCCATCACTAAGTCAGCTGTTTCCTCAGTAGGTTCTAAATACATGCTTTCACCTTTGAGAGCAATATCTTCCTCTTTCATACTTTCTTTTTTATCTCCATCAGCCATTTCCTTTTCCTTTCTCTCTTCTACTTTTCTCTCTTCAGTTTTACAATCACTTTCTTCTTCCTGTTCTTGCAAATCAACATCAGAATGATGAGCTTCATGTACTTCAGTGCCACAATGTTCATCTTCTGCCTTATCTTCAACTTCTTCACTCTGGTCCATTCCCCGCCATCTTTCTACTGACACTTTCTCTGTTTCCAGTGCACTGCTAAACGACTCCACTTCAGGGACATTGGGAACACTGTCCTTTACATCTGCCCATGTTAATGTTTCACTCTCATTCTCACTATGGGTAAATGCATCTAATGAACTCAAAGATTCTTCTTTAAATAATGGTGAAGCTTGTTTTTCAGTGTTTTCACCAAGCTGTTCTAAATCTGTTATTTCTTGTGTGTAGTTTTCACTGATGTCCTCTGACTCCAGCTGTAGTTCAGTAACTATGTCTTGTTGCTCTGGTATTGCTATATCATTTTCCTCCCAGGCAAACATAGGTGCATGTGAAATTTGTGCCATCTCAGTAGACACTCCTTCTTCAGTTTTAGAATCATTTTCTTCTTCCTCTTCTTGCAAATCAACATTAGAATGACCAGCTTCATGTACTTCAGTGCCACAATGTTCATCTTCTGCCTTATCTTTAACTTCTTCACTCTGGCCCATTCCCTGCCATCTTTTTATCGACATTTTCTCTGTTTCCAGTGCACTGCTAAACGACTCCACTTCAGAGACATTGGGAACAATGTCCTTTACATCTGCCCATGTTAATGTTTTACTCTCATTCTCACTATGGGTAAATGCATCTAATGAACTCAAAGATTCTTCTTTAAATAATGGTGAAGCTTGTTTTTCAGTGTTTTCACCAAGCTGTTCTAAATCTGTTATTTCTTGTGTGTAGCTTTCACTGATGTCCTCTGTATCCAGCTCTAGTTCAGTAACTATGTCTTGTTCCGCTGGTATTGCTATATCATTTTCCTCCCAGGCAAACATAGGTGCATGTGAAATTTGTGCTATCTCAGTAGACACTCCTTCTTCAGTTTTAGAATAATTTTCTTCTTCCTGTTCTTGCAAATCAGTTTGAGAATGATGAGCTTCCTGTACTTCAGGGCCACAACATTCAACTTCTGCTTCATCTTTCACTTTTTCACTCTGGTCCATTCCCTGCCATCTTTCTACTGAGATTTTCTCTGTTTTCAGTGCACTACTGAACGACTCCACTTCAGAGACATTGGGAACACTGTCCTTTACATCTGCCCATGTTAATGTTTCACTCTCATTCTCACTATGGGTAAATGCATCTAATGAACTCAAAGATTCTTCTTTAAATAATGGTGAAGCTTGTTTCTCAGTGTTTTCACCAAGCTGTTTTAAATTTGTTATTTCTTGTGTGTAGTTGTCACTGATGTCCTCTGACTCCAGCTCTAGTTCAGAGACTATGTCTCTTTCCTCTGGTCCCGCTGTATCACTTTCCTCCCAGGCAAACATGGGTGCATGTGATATTTGAGCCATCTCAGTAGACATCTCAGTCTCCTCTTCTTCACCATCCTCTGAGCCCTTTGCATCCTCTGCATGTAAATTAGAGGGGACCTCTCTCTCTGGAGTTTGGGAAAGGCTACTCAGATGTCCAGCTGGCAAGCTGATCAATGCTGCTTTTGATTGATTCTCGGTAAGGATATCTTGCAAGTCTTCTTTAACATGTACACTAGGTATGGACTCTGGGTCACCTACAACTGGAGGAACTGCAGAAGTGGGAACTGCAGGAGCTAAACTTACTTCCTCATGAGCTTCCTCTAGTGTGAATGGAACAGAGGCTGGTTCAGTTAGCCTTGTTGATATGGCTGTGGATATTTTTTCCAATTTTGGTGTCCCTTCATTTATGCCATCTTCCTTTTCTTTAGTTATCTGCACCCGTTTGAGGAACTTGTGTGTGCTTTGTGTCAGGCTCCATGATGGAATCTTAGTCATGAGGTTGGTAGAATGTGTGTTTGATTTAGAGGTTGTAGTGAATGGACTGCAGAGCTGAGAGATCATCTGGGTGCCTGGATAAATTCCATGGGGCTTGGGGAATGCTTCTGTGAATGGAATAGGAGAATAGTAAAAATGAGTTTGCTTTGCTGGTAGGTCTAGTGCTTCAGTTATAAAATAAGTTGGAAAAACATATGCCACAGTCTGTAGCACAAATTTAAAATGCTTCATTTGCATTTTCCTTTCTATTAATTTCTGTAATGCAAGAATAAAACTGAATGGCACAAAGTAGTCATGGGACCAAAGGAACATTGTCTGTTAGATATGGCATGGTCCTGTTGAATAATGATGGTCATAGAGCCCTCATCCCTCTCCCAGAGGAATGATCAGGATACACAACAGTAATGGAGATGTATTGATCTCCTCCCCGTCTCCCCAGCCTTCATTACTGGAAATACAGCCATCTGGTCTAATGACTGATGGGGAGTCTGCTACTATTACCAGGACTAACTCCATTTAGTAGAGTAGATACCCACCCCCACTCACATGCGCACGCACACGCATGCACACACACACACACACACACACACACACACACACACACACACACACACACACACACACACACACACAC
>JBBPDA010000009.1:10033400-10067077 GCA_037974385.1 Arnoldichthys spilopterus | reverse complement strand
GTGATGGGTTAAATGCAGAGGTCACATTTCGTTGTGGTGCTTGAGTGTGTTCACAATGACAAAGAGTCACTTTCAAAAGTTAATGTATTTGAAGCATGAAAAATGTGTGAGCCTAAGGATCTGAGCCATTTTGACAAACACAAATTGTGGTGGCTATATGACTGGGTCAGAGCATCTACAAAACATCAGGTCTCTAGGGGTCTTCTCAATACGCAGTGGTTAGTTCCTACCAAAAGTTATCCAAGGAAAGACAACTGGTGAACTGGCAACAGGGTTAGGGGACCACAAGGCTCACTGATGTGGAGAGAGGGCTAGCCCATCTTGTCTGGTTTCAAAGAAGAACTTCAGTACAAAAAAGTGTTAATCCTGGCTATGACAGAAAGGTGACAATACACAGTGCACCACAGTCAGACCTAATTATTACTAGGCTGGTGGAATTAATATTATGACTGATCGGTGTATATGGGGAAAATTACTCCAGCGAGTCGTTTACTTGAATTTGTTGAAATTTGCAAGTAAAAATAAAAAATGTATTTATAAATAAATATTTTTTTTAACAAATAACAGTAGCAGACTACAGCTCACATCTGATAGTAAACCGAGGCTTGTTGTAAACCAGCGGTCCTTAGACAAAGCCGGGGTCGGGGGTGGGGGTGGGGGGGTGTAAGGGTTCAGGTTTGCCCACAATACCCCCCCCCCCCCCCCCCTTCCTTGAGTGCAGCTTGTCACCGCTTCGTTCTCCTTCTGTAGGGCAGTAGAGGAGCAGACGCACACACGCAACTCCAGATGGTCTGAAGTTTCACGATCATGCGCTACTTTCCTTTGGATGGGCACTTTCTTCGCCGTCACTGAAGAGAATCGAGCGTCTTTTGGAAAAGAACAAAACAAAACGTCGAGTCCTTTGAGTCCTTAAGCATCCAGATCTTTGCTGCTGAAACACGAATGCCACTTCTGCTGATGTAAGGTAAGAAAGAGCACAGCGCTCATTTGGAGTAAACAGGTTAGCTCGAGTTCGCTAGTAAAACACTCAACCCACCTTAATGACCCTCCATGAAGTTTAGATAATTGATCTCTCCTTTTTGTTTCGTGAAGACTGCTTAGCATCCTCCGAGTCTTTCTCAAGTTTCAGCCCTGTTGACCTACTTCTGGAAGTCCGTTTCCGAAGCATGGTTTAGAGCTTTATTCACTGCACTGTATAGATCTGTACTGTCGGCTTATTTCTGAAAGAGCTTTTCACAGCTGAATAATGAGCAGTGTGGTCTTCTAGCAACTTTATACAGCAATTACCCAGCAGTTGCCTCTGATTTCCTGACCTTATTTACAGCAGCAGACATGCCATGAATAAATTCAACTGATTATAAACGCACCGCTGGGCAAATTCCAGTGAAAAAGAATGAGTTTACTCCTAGAAAGTTATTTTTGGTGTGATTATGATACTTATATCATGCAGTATCAAATTCAGCATGTCAAGGTCATGATAGCTGCTTTTCCTGATCTTATTGCACTTACAGATCTGTTTGAGCTGAAAAGTGCAATGAAGGAATTTAGCTAATGCAATGGTTCCTCTATATGTCCACTAGCTATAGGATCCTCCATTATATAATGCACGGGAAGTCGGTGGGAGTTGCTTTGTTGTGTTTCTTAGCGCCAAAGCAGACTAGATGTGTGTGTGTGTGTGTGTGTGTGTGTGTGTGTGTGTGTGTGTGTGTGTATATAACCTAGAGACTGTTGGAGAGTTAATGCTACATGAGTCATAAAAGGATAATGTGAAAGACAATGGCAGAATAATTTGAGGGAAAGACTGTGATCTGCTGTCATAAAGTTAGTCTCAGTCTCTGCCCAAGTCACTTAAGACACTGTCATCATGAAAGGCTCCGTGGTGGGTCCATTTAAAGCCTTTTTCCATATGTAGGTTTACCAGAAATCTCAGAGTAACAATTCTGGTTTAAGATCTCCTCCCATGTCCATATAAGGATATACACTTTATGAAAAAAGGCACTAAACTGTCACTCAAGACAAAGACCTTTATTTAGGGAACATAATTGTGCCATATTCCATTGCAGTTATATTTTAAACTGTCTAGACTCCAGGGGTTTGAATTATTATTCTATTGAATTAAATTATATTACGTTATAAAAAATGCCCAAATATATGCCCTGAATATATATATTTTCGTCCAGGAAAAAAATATTTAAGGTGATTAGATGTTAAGGACCATTACACTTTTCTACTCTTAAGAAAAAAAAATGAACCTGAATCTGAAACCTTTTCTGTGATAGTGAACACAAAGATCTGACAGAGTTTCATATATACAATGTTCGTGTCAGAAAAAACTCATGTCTTCAAAATGGTAACTTTCCAATAGATGGAAAAAAAACTTGATAAACCTAAAGTATTGATTCAGAGTAATTTCGGGTTGTTTCTGTTGGTTCATTTATCATAAAATACCATAAAAAAACAAATAAAATATGATATTATTATTATTAGTAATAATAATAATAATAATAATAATAATAATAATAATAATATTAATAATACTATTTAGCAGCTGGACCAGACCCTACCATGTTTTGACTGCTACATATTCACAATTCGTGGCTTCTCTATGCCTTTACCTGCCTTTGGTTTTCCATTCTGTAGTATTTTCTTCTTTAGGTTCATGAGAAGTTCTTGGCATGAGTAAGGGGTGCTTGGTCGGTTGAACTGGCAAAGAATAATAAATTCTACTTTCTGATTTTAGTGATCACAACAGAGTTGTGGCCCCCACAGCTTATACCAGTAAAGTTTTTTTTTCAAATGTTTATATTCCAACACATCATGCTGAACTCTAAAGCAGGGCAGGCTTGTGAGCAGGAGCCTTTGGGGAACTCTAGCTATCTGCCAATAGTAGCATATAAAACAGCACCTGGGGAGCAGAGGTATCATAATTGATTTCCATAGCACACACTTTTCACCTTGACATCACCCAGCTGTGCCTCTTATCGGAAACAGACTCCAGGGTTTTCCAGCCATGTGACAGCACAGTGAGGCCAGGCTTGAGATTTTTCCACAGGTTCAAGGGTTCACCTTAGTTTTTCCTATCTGTTTTGTTTCTTGGGGTAAATTAACCCTTTGGATTTGTTTTATTTACGTGCCATATTTTATATAAAACACTGGGAGATGCAGCCATTTTATAAAACATGGCTATATCTGGCACAAATGAATTTCCCTAAAAGAGTTTGATTTGTTAATTCTGATCTACCTTTTTTAACAGACAAAGGCACAAAAACATTTTCAGTTTTTCACTGACCAACTAAAATGTATTTTGTAATTATAAACAGATTTAGAATTTGATGCCTAAAACTCTTAGAACATTTGGATAGAGGCATATTTACCACTTTGTTACCTTAACTTTCCTATTAATGACATTTTTATAGCTGTCTGGGAACTGAGGACACAAATTGTTGCAATTTTGCTAGTGAATTTTTGCTTAAAACAAGACTTCAGTCCTTTGTTGCCATTGTCTGATTCATCTCTTAATGATGCACCATATATTTTTAAAATAAATATTATGTACTGTTGGAATGAAATTTACATTTTGTTTATATATATACACACACACACACACACACACACATATATATATATATATATATACACAAAACAATCAAGTTGTTCAGCCATAACATTAAAAGTACTTTCTTAATTTTTTTCTTTTTAGATAAACCTTAAGATAATTTACCATTAGCAGATTTTTGTTTTAATTTTTAAAAAATGGCCAAACTTTCTTGTAAATAGGTTTCTTTGTGAAAACAATTTGTGCTTGATGAACATGTGATTTTAAAATTATGGGCACTGATATGGACTTTGTCCCCCCTTGCAAAAGTAACAGCCTCAACTCTTCTGGCAATGCTTTACCCTAGATATCAGAATATGGCTGTGGTATTCCCTTCCATTCAGCCACAAAAGCATTAATGAGGGTAGAGGTTTGCAACATGGTGATATTTATCATTATTGTGATAAATTACATATTATTATGTTTAAATATTCTTTCCTGAGCCAGGACTTAAAAGAACACAGACCAACTGCATGATTAATCCTGTTTAACTGGATTTAGTACAGTGCAGTATGTGAAAAGCTAGTTCATTATTCCAGTTCATCTCAAAGGAGTTTTATGGGGTTTTGATTAGGGCTGCATGATATGGACACAATATCTGTATTGCATTTATATTGGTATATATTGTGATTTCTATGTTTGTCAATATATACAGGGGTCAAAATAACATTTCTCTTTTTAAAAATGTCTGAACTGTGTAAATATTGTTAAAGGTTTACAATGTACATCCACTACCCCCATTCATACAGTACACATAAGGAACCTATGGTAAGCTTTAAAAACAGCCAATTTTTTAAATCATAGTTTTTATTGATGTCACAAAATCAACACTTTTACATACACCTACTTATTTAGCCTGCAACAGTTTAGCCACGCCCTATTCACATAGAAGTTCTAAAAAAATGTGTTATTGGTTAGAGGCATATTTGCTTGCTGCAACCTTGTGTGACATCAGTATTGCAGAGACCAATACTTTATTGTGCAACCCAAGTTGCGATCAAGGCACTGGGCAAGTTCTTCCACATCAGATTTGGCTAACTATAAGAGCTGCAACTGTGGAGAGAGGCCTTTTACATGCTCTTTGCTTCTATGACCAGCCCTGTTCTGTGTACTTGTGTGGCTTGCTGCTGAGCTGTTGCTCTAAGACTTTTTCATTTGACATTAACAGGACTTACAGTTGACTGCAGCAGCTCTAGCAAGGCAGAAATGCCATTAACTGCCTGCATGACAAGGGCCATCTGTAATGGTGCTGCACTAAAAGTCATTGAGCTCTTCAGTACAGCCCAGTCTAATAGCAGTATTGTCTATGGAGAATGCATGACTGTAATGCTTGATTTTATGCTTTGATTTTAAGAACTGTGGCTTTAATAGCCAATCCCATTAGTAGAGCTGTCTGAATACTTTTGGCCTTATGGTAAATGATCATCCATTCAGCCTACATCCTGGGTGTTAAAGCTGAAGTGTTAAGGAGCACTGTTACTGCACACTGTTGAGAAAATGTGGGGAAAACAATTAAACATTTAATGTGTGATCACCTAGACTAGAGTTTTACTTTTAATTTAATTTAATTTGAAAACAATATTTCATAACAAACAAGCCAAAATAAAATAGTTTTTACTTAAACTTATATCTTTTAACCTGAAGACTGACAGGGTTTTATACTTTTCCCCCATTCTTTCCTTATTGTAGCACTTGTCATCAGTATTTATTGTAGCACCTACCATCTGTATTTTACAATTAAGAGACATGTGTAGGACACTTTGTAGCACTCACTTCAGTTTTGCCCTGTGCAGCTCTAAAGCTTGATTGTTTCCTGTGTCTTGGAAGTTGCTTTGAATAAATGAATAATAAAAAGAATTTATAAATTAAAAGCCAAATGAATAAATATAAATATAATGTAAATGTACTTTAAGTAAGTTACTTTTTGGAGATAAAAGGGGTTTGGTCCAACAGTAAGAATATATCAAACACAGCCTGTTTAATTTTAAGGAATAAAAAAAAGGAAAATTACCATGTAAAAATTTTTTATAGGTGATAAACCTTATAAGTGGACTTCAGGGGAAGACATTTTTTTGTCAATTATATTTGAAGAATTTATGTTAAATATGGTCCCTTTAACATTCAGCTAAGGCTAAGATGCTCTTTGTCTTTACTCTTTGCTCCAGTCAAGGTGTTGTGGATGTTATTCTGTTAAATGTGTTTGAGGGTTTGGTAGTGGTGGTTGCTCTGTCCCTGGCTTTTTAAGCCATTTCAGGAAAACAAACAGAAAGTCATGGTGGTGGTGGCATGTTTAAACGATGAGGCTGGCATTTAATATTCCTACCACACGTTTATGTAAGTCTCTCTCACACATGTGCACTGCAGCCATGCAGATAATTCGGAGCAGAGCTGCCTGCAGTCTGGCCGCCACTCAGGACCTTGACTTCTGCTCCTTTTTCCTTTTTTTTTCTCTCTCTCCCTCTCCCTCTCCCTCTCTTTCTCTATCTTTCTCTCTCTCTGTCTCTCCCTCTCCCTCTCTCCATCTCTTGCACTTTCTCTTCTTCTCTGTCCAGCTCTCTGATCTAACACTCTCATCATATGCACTGCACATCTTCCTCCTGTAACCAGAGACCAGAGGGTCCTTGATTTAATGCTTGTGCACTTCAAGTGAGCTATAATCCAGTGCCTGTTCTGTCTGTGATCTCTCAAAACACTAGGGATGCACTTCTCTCAATACTAATCTTCTGTCCCAACACTAATTCTGATACCTCAGCTACAATACTCATATACATACTGATCCAGTCCTGGTGAAGACTGTGTTATGCACTGCACTGTATTAAAGGAACAATGTCCTACATTTTTATCTTTTGACTTGAGGTTCACTGATGATTACTTTTGTAATTCAAAATCACATAATTTTACCCTGTTTTTTCCCATGGAATCCAACAGGCTGTTGTTGTTGCTGTGCCTTTAAGACTGATATATGTAAATGAGCTCTGTTCTGAAGGGTTGCAGTCTAAGCTAATTTCTTCAGCTTGAATAGGCAGAGATAACTGCTGTGTGATTATTGAGTTTATATGACAACACATGGATTTTGTAACATCACAACGGTGAATTTAACATGGACCATCTTCGTGGCTTAGTTTTCATATATGGACTCTGTGGAATCTGAACGAATGTACCTTAGTAATTAACAGTGTTTACATTTGACATCAAACTCTTTTACTGAATTTCAGTAAATAAAAAAAAAAACTAACAGAATCTCATCTGGAACATCTGCTGCCCTGGTGGTACAAAAGAAAATGCTGACAGCATGCAATGAAAATTTTTGTGATTTATTTTTAGTGGCTTATTTGCATATCCTATCCTTTTTTGACATCACTTTTGCAAAAATCAATATTACCATGAAGATGGACAAACTATTTATTGTGGTGCCTTATGTTTGCCACTTCTCTGTTCATGCTGTTGTGTGTGCACTGCCTCTGGAATATGAGTGATGTTAGTTGAGTTCAGATGCAGAGATCTGGCACTGCAGCTGTGGTTGTGGTGTGTGTGCTGTGGTGAGGGTCCTTCCTGCAAGTGGCCAGGCCCCAGAGAGCAGCATGGCGTTGGAGACAGGGCTAATTAAAGGAGAGGGGAAGAGGGAGCCTCACGTCTGCGGAGTGGAACAAAAAGAAATCTGATACTCTGTGGGTGAAGTGTAGGACTATAGTTTCGCTCCAGGCTTTATGTATAGAGAACACTGAAATAAAATAAATTGTACTTTTTAACAGTGAAGGGTTATACCTTGAGTCATTTTTTAGGCCAAAGATAATTTGCTCTGGATATTTTTGTGAGTTGCTTATCTTTCGGCAATATGCATCACAAATATGTGCTTAAAAATTATGTTTGAGAATTTTGAGGCTCTACCAGAGACGTTTGGTAAAGGGCATAGTTACCTGCATGAGAGAAGCCAAAAACTGCTTAAGCATCTACTTCAGTGTTTAAATATACATGCTTGTCCACTTGCCCCAAATGTAGTTGATCTGTCATGACATGTTTGATGAGTCTGATGTGGATAAATACACTAGGTACCAATAGTCACCCAAAACTTTTTTCATAAAAACATCCGCAAAACATTTCTCAAACAATGTCCAACTCTTCCATAGGATCGTACAGACTTGTCGATGTGGCTTAGGACACATTATGACTTAATGAAATCAACAAAACCTTACCAAAACTGCAGGGCTTTTTTTAGCTGTCCGGGTCTGTCTTCATAAAGCACCTCAGGTGTAGTCCTGATCTATCATGGTGACTGTGATCATTGTCTATATAGAGCAATCTGACCTAAGGTCAGTTCTCCTTATCTGTGCCTTGTGAATACCAGCCTTGGTGATGTGCATCACCATCTGTCGTGGTGAAGTTTTGTTTACTAGCAAGATAGAAAGTCAAATTGTTTCGTAATTTTATTTAAAGGTATCTATTGTTGTTTAGTGGACTGGAGAGAATACCTCAACTCTGCTTTTCCAAAACAGTATTTCTCTTCAACAGTTACATCATGGAAAGTGTATAAATGTGAGTTAGCTGAAGTACACTCTGTGGAATAGAGATGGAATATTTGAACTCATTTCAGTTTGTGTGTGTTTGTGTGTGTGTGTGTGTGTGCGCGCGCACTTGCTTCAGTCTCTGATCCTGTTTCTGGGCCTGTGCATTTACTAAGAAATAGACATTGCCACACAGACCTGGAGTTTTTCTC
This sequence comes from Arnoldichthys spilopterus, assembly GCA_037974385.1. Classification (NCBI taxonomy): domain Eukaryota; kingdom Metazoa; phylum Chordata; class Actinopteri; order Characiformes; family Lepidarchidae; genus Arnoldichthys; species Arnoldichthys spilopterus. The sequence continues at coordinate 10,058,768 of JBBPDA010000009.1, read as the reverse complement.
TTGACGTTTCCTTTTGTTTGTTCTGGTTACCTTTCTGCAGTTCCATCGCAGTGGTGGTAAAAGAGAGAGAATAGGGATGTGGGTGCTCAGAAATTTACTTTCCCAGCCAGTGGAATATTAGTAAACAGATATTATATCACATATGATTATATCTACTTAAATCTAGGGCAGGGCAAAAGAAATATTCAAATGAATCACATGAGGCACTTTTGGACCAAACAGTTATTAAGACTTTTTGAAAGGAACTACCTACTACGGAGCTCCCTTGTGATCTACACAGCTTCAGTGGCTTTATTCTGTTTGCATTTGCACCATCAGAAAGAACAGTGAAGTGACCAACGATTGGTATAGTGACCATATACAAGAAGATGGAGGATGGATAGGGGAAAAAAGCATCTTGTTTGCAGGGAAGAGGTAGCCTAGTGGATAAGGACTTGTGATTAGATGGTTGCAGGTTCAAGTCCTGGCCCAGGCACTTTTGAGCAAGGTATTGTTGCACTTCACTGCTACCTGGGTGCTGTTGTTAGCCGCCCACTGCTCCGCATGTAGATGGGTTACAGGCAGAGGTCACATTGCCTTGCGGTGCACTGTGTGAGATGGGGTGTGTTCACAATGACAGAGTTTCACTTTGTATTTCCTTTGTTGCATATAGGACTAATAAAGCCTGGGCTTCACTGTAGGTCCATTTGTCAATTTATTTCCATTTTTGCTAAGGGCTTTTTTTAACATGACCATCATTTCACACAGTTTTTTTTTTAAATGGTGGTTGCGATAAACATAAACTTTTGTCTGGACCAGTCGCCGTATGTTTTTGTCTGGAGCTGTCACTGTACACTTACATCACTCATGGTACTGGGAACATACCTACCCTGAAATATGAGCTAAAAATGTACCCTAAAATGGCATTCTAAGGACTACAATCACCCTCAGTTCATTCAGTGCAGACACACTCTGACTCGCATGCACTTATCGAACATGCTCTGATTTTGCTGGGAGTTTAATTGAATTTAGTAGAGGAAAAGTGAGGAACGGCCCTTCATTTGTAAATAGAGTGTTTCCTTTGTGAGGCTGTTGCTTTCCAAACAACACAGGTTTCTGCCCTGCTCCTTCCTCCCTTTAGCCTCTCTTGTGTTTGCCCAGGACATCCTCTGTACTCAGCATATGGACGCTTCTGCCCAGTTGCCCTCACGTCCTTCCTGTTATTTTTTTGTCCTGCCTAGTTGTGGGTATAAGTACATTACAACACATTAAAACATTACATATAGAACAAGAACTCTTAGGGTTTCTCTTTACTTTTGCCATTGAAAAACCACTTTGGTTAACGAACCTTTCAAGAAGGTTCCAAGAACCGTGTGTCCAAGCCAAAAACCATTTAGTACCAGTTATATTTAAAAGTCAATGTGCTGATTTTCCATGCACAAATGCAATGGCTCTACAAGATACACCCAGTCAGTGCAGGGCTACCTTCAGAACTGATCATACTTCACTGTTGTCCTGTAATCTTGTTAATAACCTCTTGTCTTTAGTTCATTTAGCCCTGTGTTACACTGTTCAGGAAACATAGTAAGGGTTAAGTTTTTATTATCCGCTCAGTGTGAGGAGAGCAGAAGTGGAGGAGGGAAGGCAAGAGTGCTTGCCAGGAGTCACCTTCAGGGTAGACACATGAGTGTGCTGCATTTTTTTCTTTTTGTCAAAACACAATCTCTTGCGTCCAGATGCTCTGATCCAGGCACATCTGGTGAGCTTCTTTTTTTCCCCACTTTTAGTTTTAAAATGCGATAAAATGGTTGCATTAATAAGGACCAGATTTCCTCGGCCTTCACTAGAGAAGCGTAGCACCACTGAATGGATCACTAAATCAGAGCTTTAGCGGAGGGAGGAATGCCCTGGCAGAGCCTGGACTTCCTCTGGGAACGCAAGTGAGAGGGGACAAATTCTCTGTGGAGCTGAATTCTGAGCTTCACTTCAGACTCATAACCTTCATGATGTTATTTCCATATTGCTGTTATGAGCTTAAATAATATCAGTGTTGTTTAACATGATGATGACTCAAATGGCATTTAGTTTGCATAGCCCAAATAAAAAAAAAGAAATATTATTTTTGGCATAAATGCTTGGTTTCCTCACGTCTTTCCTGGCTTGTTCCTCTCTGGGTAAAAGCGCAAGCTGGGGTCCAAGAGAGACTCTGTCTTCATCATGTATGTGCTCTCTCTGGCCATAACTCTGGAAAAACTATCTATATCAAACCATCCCTGATATAAAAAACTGAGCCTTGTAATCAATAATGTGCACTGTGGTTACCTCATCAGCCTGTTCCTGCCCAATTACCAAATAATCCAAAAATAAGCTATTCTAATAAGTAAAAGGGGTTTGTAAAGGTAAATCTCCACACAGGACATCTTTACTATGCCCATGGCAGGTAGCATTGCCCAGAACCATGCAATAAAACAAAAGGAGGGGGAAAAGCACACCTAGTGGAAGCCCCCTAATAGAGCTGGAGACCCAGAATGAGCTGGAGTCCATATTAGTATCTCCAAATAAACTTGCCAGCCAGCAGTGTGTGATTGGCTCCAGATGCTGAGAGTTTGTTGCCTCTTAGATAGAGTTCTCTCTCAGCTGTGCATAAATCTATCCATCCATCCATTATCTCATATGCTTAACCAGACCAAAGTTGCTGGGGGTGCTGGAGCCTGGATAGGTTGCCAGTCTATCGCGGGGCAGACACGCAGACAAATCCATTCCTCCAGACAGTCAAACCTAGTCGCAATTTAGCATCTTTAGTTCACCTGACATATATGGGAGGACATCGTAGTTCCCTATGCAGACAATGTAAGAACATGCTTTTTTAAATCTGACTATCATTACTGCCCAATACATTTAGCCTGATTAACCGTCATCATTGCCCACCTTTACATTAGGATCTGTTGCCCTATCTTTCACCAGACAATGCATAGTTGGGACCCCTTGCTAATCTGTCCTCAGACTAGTTTAAGTAGCATGGATCATCCAGTCTGTGCATCTCTATGCAATACTGCAATATTAGTCTGCATGCAGACTTTTTTATCGTAAAATATTAGGAAGAAATATTTGGGCAAAAATACAGAATTTAACCCCACTTCCCAAATGAAGTTAATCAATCAAGAAAGCTTTGTGAGGTAGGTGTGCTTCTTTGGCAATTAACGCAATACAGACTGCATGTCCAAATCATCACTTACAGGCTGCATTAAACTATTAAGTATTCAACTAAGTAGTAATTCTGACTTCAAGATGGTTCATACTATTTATTGATTTAGGCTATGCAATTTAATTCATTTGTTATGGTGGTATATTTTATATACCACATTTGCTATTACTTACTTAATGCTACACATTTTGGGGCACATAAGGGATAATTTAAGCATGCAAGAAAATTGTAAGGGTAAAATTGTGTAAACTAAGAGTCTCACTATGATATGTGCATGCAGAGACAGGAGGGTTCTGTGCGTGATCTGGAACGCTTTCTGTTAGCAGTTACTAGACTTTGCTTTGTGAACAGCTGTGCTGCTGGAGCTGTGTTCCTTTGGGTCCTGTTGGGACCCCCCTTCTCTCTCTCTCTTTCTTTCTCTCTCTCTCTCTCTCTCTCTCTCTCTCTCTCTCTGACTGGAAGCCCAGACTCCACAGAACCACACACACACTGCATGTAGCACTGCACATATGGAAATCTGTAACAAATTTAACTTCGAAATAGGGGACACACTAGAGACCCCCTATTCATCACTATGTGTGTGCATGCAGGCACGCGCTCAGGCATGTGCGCAAAGAGGAAAGTGTTATGATGACTGGCTGGGGTGTTTCTTGATGGACATAAGCGCACACACACTTACACATACACGTCAGTCGAGCATTTCCTTTTTATAGAAGGCGGTGAGTTTTCCTTTGCTTGACTGTTTGAGGAAATGTGAGTAATTGCTATGCAACTGCAATCGCCAAGGAGTCTCATGCAGGTTCATGACTGACACGTCATTCACAAATAAGGTGACATGCACAGGATTGATTCTTTCTCTGTGTGTATTTTGTGTTCTGTATTTTGTAAAATGTCTTTCAGTTAGGGCTGGGCAATATGGCAAAATGCCATATCATATACACTGATCAGTCCTAATGTTATAAGCACCTGCATAATTGTCAAGGCATGTGCCTCACAACACTTCTGAAGGTTAGCAGCTTTCTGTTATAGCCAGCATTAGGGTTTTCAGCAGACTGTGCTAAAGTAGCTCTTCTTTGGGATTAAACCAGACAGGCTAGGCTTTGCTCCTCATGCACATCAGATCACTGACCCTTTGGCTCCCATGGCCCGGTCACCAGTTCACCTGTTGCCCTTCTTTAGATCACTTTTGGTAGGTACTACCTTACAACAGCAAACTGAGAACACCCCACAACACCTTCCATTTTGGTGGTGCTCTGACCCAGTTGTCTAGCCATAACCGTTTTGACAGCACATCAGCTTCAAGAGCAAGAGTGTCATTGATGTTATTCACATCACCTGTCATGGGTTTTAATGTTATGACTAAGCAGTTTATTTTGTTTTATCTTCTGTTTAATTTAACGCATTGTGCAAAAGGACCAGCTGAAGTGCATTAACCTGCTTTAAACCCAATATATGGCATTGTTTCCTGAGATGACAGTTATGTCACTTATAGTTATATGATGCGCTGGTTAACTCTTTTTAATTAAACATGCAGTTGGTCTGTGTTATTTATGTATGTGCTCAGAATAAAGTTTACTGTGGCATAACATTATAATAGTGTCATCACCCATTCCTGTTCTGAATACAGATGTAATGCACATTAAAGCTCTGCAATGAGAGAATTCAGATTTAGTGTTTAATCCCATCATTGAATGCTTCCTCTCTCTTGTTTGAGCTCAAATTACTTTCAAATAAACATGAAAACATGGGCAATGATGTCATGTTTGGCTGTGTTGTTAACATGCATCCTAAGATATGACTTCATCTGTCCCTACAGTGGAGGATAAGGGGATCTGTCCCTGATCTCCAGCAGAGCAAATTCTCCTTATAAGACTTCGGCCTTTAAAGGATTTTAAACAGCAGCACATCCGGACCGTTTGAGACGTTTCTCATGGCTTGGCTAAGGGTAGATGTTACTCCTATAAGTAACAGTTCAAAGTCTTCATATCTTCTCTGCTGCCAGACAGGACCATTAAATATCTTTGACTTGTTTTACAGGCTGCAACAAATCTAGGTAAGAATTTACTTGCAGTACTTGATTAACTTATCTGATACTTCCAATCATAAATCAATAGTCTTAAGTTCAGGTTAGGTTCAGTGAAGTGAGGGGGACCAAACTAATGGATTATAATACCAGTTTCTGAGACATGCATTTGAGCTATGACCATAAGATCTTGTGCTGTGAATCAGCGGTTTGTAAACAATAACCCCATAGCTAAAAGGTCAATGCTGATGACTAATTAATCCTGTTTATGATACATGCACTTCTTTCCTTATCCTCCTGAGGTGTACTGAATAGATATGTTCTCAAGCGGAAGGGAAGAGTTGTAGGAAGAGGTGAGGTGGACATTCTTCCTGCTAGATTAAAATCTGATGATTAACACCAGTCATCATATGACTATTCCAGTGAACATTCCTGAAAAGTCTGTCAGCATTCCTGTTTGGAGAAAAGCACAGCGATAGGCAAAATGTTAAATCTCAGTAGATGTTGAATAGTTATTTTATTACTTTGTTTTTGTATTTAAACTAACTTCCTGATTCAAATAAGCCTGTTTCAATCTGCCATATGTTGCAGGATTTTCAGCTTTTTGTTATGTTCCTCAAACCATTCCATAAAATGTTTTTCAGTGCGACAGACTGTGTTATTGTGCTGCAATTCACTGTGTATTTTGACATCTTTCTTTTAAAGCCAGCATGAACTTTTTCATCAATTTGTGCTACAGTAGCTCTTCTGGTGAATTAAACTAGGCAAGCTAGCCTTTACTCTCCATGCGAAACAGTGAGCCTTGGGTGCCCATGACCCTGTTATCAGTTTCATCTGTTTGGTATATATTAACCACTGCATACTAGGAACATCCCACAAAATCTGCCCTTTTGAAGATGCTCTGACATCATGTCTTCTAGCCATCACAATTTGGTCAATGTCAAATTGATTTTTTTTTCACTCATTTTTCATTCTTCCAACATATCCACTTCAAGAACTGACTGTTTGTTTGCTGCCTAATATATCCCACCCATTGACAGGTTTTATTGCCATGAGATCAGTGTTATTCACTTTACCTGTCAGTGTTTTTAATGTCTTGGCTGAAAAACATGTTGTTTTTTGTGACATCGCAAAAACAATGAGTTCAAAACTTGGGAATGAATAGTGTTCAAGACTGTCTTCAGTCTGACTTACTGACTGTAAATAATGCACTAGAACTGTACAAATCAAGGTGATCATTCAACTGCATCAGTTTTGGAATATCAGAATAGATTTTGTATTCAGTTCAATAAAGTACAGTATGGCCTGTTTGTACCCAAATTAAAATTCATTAAATTTAGATCTAAAAAAAATTCCTGTATTGTTATGTAGTGTGCATATTTATTACTGTATAGTTTTCTCTTACATACACATTTGTATAAATCTGATTCATGACAATATAGTCAAATTAAATATGTGTAATGAGTAAAGAGTAATTAATCTTAATCAAACTGATACATTGTGAACCAAGGGGTGTACACTATATAGACACAGTTTTTTCCTAGAAAGGTTAATGTTCTTAACATGTTTGGTCAAATAAAACTGTGCTTGATAAAAGAGTCGACCAAGGTGTAACTTTTACAATGCTTTTCTGGAACTGATGAGGTTCTTACAGTGCCTCCTACATGTCTCTATTTTTTTGCCCACATGAATTACTGCACATATAATTATGGTGGGTATGGTCATGTTCTCACAAAGAACTAAAACCTCAGCATCACCCTTCTTCTCAGCAAAGCATGCTCTTTTTGGCTTTAAGGTTGCACAGTGCAAGGTTGTCATTGTTAATGTGTGTGTGTATGTGTGTCTGCGTGTGTGTGTGTGTGTGTGTGTGTGTGTGTGTGTGTGTGTGTGTGTGTGTGTGTTTTTGCATGTACAGCATGTGGTACAGGGCGTGTGTAATTGTAAACCATACATTTGTACAGAAGTGTGTTTTGTTTGTGTGGTAGGCACACGTCCCTGGGCCAGTGAAGCCACAGTCATGCACTCTGTGGTTATGCTGGCTCCAGTGGAGAAGCAAACAAGCCATCAAGGAATATGGACAATCACAGTGCTTCTGGAGTCTGATGCTAACACAAGCTCAGTCACAGTCAATGGAATAAACCTGGTTTCTTAAATAGGAGTGGGAAAAACATGACTAAATCAAAACTAAAATCTGTGATGTTTTAGTTCATGTGAACATTTATTTAACTGACAAATGTACAAAGAAAAGATTTTAATAGTTTTTTTTGACCAACTTAATTGTAGTTTGTAAATATACCCAAATTTAGAATTTGATGGCTACAGCACACTCAACCAAAGCGGGGATAGAGGAATGTTTACCACTGTGCTACATCTTCTATCCTTTTAATAACACTTTTTAATTGTTTTTAGTAGTTTTGCAATTAGGCATTTTGTTCAGACTTCATAAGACTTCAGCTGCTCAACAGTTCATGGGTGCTGTTGTCGATTCTCCTCTTTATGATGGTGCATACGTTTTCAATTGGAGAAAGATCTGGACTGCTGGCAGGCCCTTCAAGCACACACAATCTGGGTCCATGAAGCCACACTGTAGCTCTTACAGAATTTCAGAGTCAGTGATACCTTCACATACATGCAACTCACCTCTATGTCATGGGCACTGTTGCACCCCCATACTACATAGAATTGATGTATGGCTTTCTCCTTCTTATGTTAAAACAAAAATTAAAGGTTATTAAACAAACTGAACCTGAAAATAAAACAAAACTACAGAACCTCTCTATCTACCCTACCTGTACAAAAACAAAGAAATGGTACTTATCCCTTACTGTCCCCAAAGCTTTTAGGAGTTTCACAGAGCTGAAAAAAGTACATACTGCAAACTGAATAGTGCTGGGTTGGCCTGGAGCAGTGTAATTTCAGGTCACATCAAAGGGGGAAGCTCTGAATGTCTCCCAGGTGTTTCTTTACTGCCCTCTTTTGTAAGGGAGAATGCCCCTGTGTGGCCAATTGTGGACAAAATATCAGCAGCAGGCACACAGGATAAATATTGCAATCTATAGCACACATAACAATATACTTTTTATTTTAAGGAATCTGAATATGTATAAAATGTTTTGTGCATGAACTGGTACTGGCAAAGGAAATACCCATCCCTCATCACATGAATGCCTTCATTCATCAAAACACAGAATAACTAATCATAGGTCAGAATTTTCACAGCAAACACAAAAAATGATTTGTTACAAGGTTTATTTTCATACTGCAACCCTCCCTGGTAATCAGTGTTTCAGTGGGTATTATCATGATAAGATTACTAGTTCATATTAGTTTTTTGTTGTTATTTCTGGCTATGTTCACAAAACCTTCATGAACACACTTAGCAGCAATCGTTTATGTGACATAACCCAGCTGGACTTGAACTACATGACAAAAGGATTAATAGCTGTCCAACACAAATAACTAATGCCCATTTCTTGTAGTTATTGCATTATTGATGCACTAATCTAGTTTTATTTATTGATAGCTTTGTTGAATGGAAGTGGTTATGTGCTGGATGTCCATACAAGGGGCCTCTCTTATTTCCCCCGCCAGCTTTTTGAAGTTTTCTGCAGGGGTTAGGCTGGCTGCAGTGGCTTGTGAATGTGTGTGAGGAAGAGCGGTAGTGTCTGCTCCCTCAGACAGAGGAGCAAGAGAGAGTGCTGCACAGGGAGGGACCACATATCCTGTTATTTTGTTTGCACAGGACAGTTCAGGGCCATGGAGCAGCACCAGTTTGTTGGACAACTTAAGCCTCTGCCCAACAGCCAAGCTCAACATGCTTTTACACTAGGGAACCGAAAAAAGCTTGGCTAGAAATCCCAGCAAATATGACAAATATGACACACTTCAAATCCTGACTATAGAAGCTGAGTGCACTGTTGACAGAAAGGCTAGATTTGAAGTTGAGCTTCACACTGTTACCTGGAATTCTTCAAGCTGAATGGAGCAATCAGTCTGACTGTGGATATGAGGCTTTGCATGTTTTTCCATTGCAGGCCATTCTTAGCAAAACAAGTCCATTTCCCATAAAAGGTTATATAGCTAGTAATTACAGCTGAAGCTGAAATTGAATGATTTAAAGAATATGATTTCATTAAAGAGCCATAGAATGCATGCTGAAGTATGGGATTTGTAGGATGGTGCCAGTGTCCAGTATTTTTTATTTGCATACCTGTCAATGTCAGTGAATCCTTAGAATTTTGTAAATAAAGTGAAAATGTCTATTTGTCATTGTGAACATACACAGCTACCAATAGTGCCCAGGGAGCAGTGTAGTGGGATGGTACCTTGGTCAAGGGTACCTCAGTACATGCTTCATAAAATATTGGACAGATCTTAGTGCTCTCAACATTTTATTCTATGCCGATACCAATATGATTTCAATAATATTGGGCATCTATAGCATATACAGCGGTCTGTCTTTTACAGAGAGGAGCCACTTAACCATGCAACAAATCATTATTTCTGATCATTAGTTCTGATGGTTCGTTATACACAATACTGTCAGAAAATAAAAATAATATGAAACCAGTTTGATTAAAGATTGTACAATGTACAATAATTCTAACATGTGATCCTCTGCAACTTAACAATTCAGTTTATTTATAGGACACTAGAAACCTGTTTTAGAAATTTTAGATGTGCCCAAAATGATCAGCAGAGCTGACTAAGAACACTATATTATTATTAATCATTATGATATGCACATTTAAAATATGGACATAAGATCTCAGAGGAGATAACAAAATAAATGTAAATAGATTATTATGTTTTATGTGTAATTTATTAATTGCATCTTTTTCATATAATTCTTGAAATATTGAATAAAACCATTTGATGATTGTGTGATATTTAAATCAACTTGATAAATTAATGTGTACAAATGAACAAACATGGTTAATATGGCCAAATAAATATGTTGTCATTGTCTTTACTATACGAATGAAGAACCATTTATAAGGGTATACCAGAGAGTGTTTTAGTGCTAGCTTTGACAAAAAGCAGTCAACTTTACATTACCCCTGTCACTGATAATAAGTGTTGTGCATATTGTTGTGTTACTCTTGGTTACCAATACGAATGCACCAATGTGGCATTTATACTCGCATGCAGATATCCCATGTATCCCACAAACAAAAAAAAGCATTTTTTTAAATGCAGAAACTGTGAGTACATCTAGCAGCATTAGAAAAACATCTTACAAATATCTCATATTTATTTCTATAATCTTAATAATGAGGTAAAATGAGAAGTGTTGTAGGATTCCAGCAATGGCTGAATCTTCTGCTCTTCCAGAGTATGATAGATGCATTATTAAATATCGGTCTGAAATGCAGGTCAAATCTAAACATCTGTTTGATGCTGATAAAATATTTATATATCAAGCAAATACCTGCCAAAACTGATATGATTCCAGTGTCTCTATGCATCTCTAGCTACCAACCTTTAAACATGCTATCCATGGTAGTTTGTAAGATGGTTTGTTTACAGTGGTGAGTGTTTAACAGTGCAGTGAGAGGCACTGATAATCCTGATTTATTACTGATGACTATAGAATGTGATGTGGTCCAGTGTGGAGATGCTTGTGTTTTTCTCTTTAAGTCGTCAGCAGAGTGGAGGCTGTGTGGTGCAGGCTTCAATTAGTCTCAGCCGTAAATCACAGCGATTACAATGTCTAATGAGGCCTCGGAGGTCAGAGGTCAAAATCGCAGGTATTCTCATAAATCCTGAGAGGAGATGCTTCTGCTGGCTCATCACTCACTCAGCACATAACAGCTCTCCAGAAGTGCTTTCCCAGAAACACACATACACTTTCACACTTCATGAGGAGTACACACCTTTCACACTCTTCCCTTCTGTCTGTATTTCTATATCCCCTCTCTCTCTTTCTCTCTTTCTCTCTTTCTCTCTCTCTCTCGCTCTCTCCCCCATCATCCTTTCGTCTCACTGCTCACAAGGGAAAGTTCAGGATGACTCTGGTTGCCAGATCTAGGTTTTCCACTCTGATTGTTACTGTTTGGGGGATTAATCTGTGGTTTAGAGACTCTCTTTATGTACAAAACTGTCATACCCACTAACAATCAGAAATGTGCTGCACAGCCACAACTTTTTAAATTAGAATTATTTACGCAAATAAAAAAATAACACTAAGAATTTGGTAAGAACTCACTTGAGGAAATAAATTTTGTCAATTTGAAATAAATAGGTGATTTTGCCATGCAGAAGGTTTATGCCAGTCAGTCATGCCACAGTCTTTAGCGTTATTAGAGCATAGAGCATGGAAAATAGGGTGTGGTGCTATATGGTCCAGTGAGTCACTGCCTGCAGTTTGTTGAGTGTTTGGGGGGCATATATCCCAACACCCCCACAACCACATACCCCCAGCCCAACGTGGCACTAGCCCAAACCCAAACCCAACCACAGGCACCCAAACGACCTGAGTGTGTGTTCCACACCAGTGTAAAGGCCCAGTTCCAGATGTTCTGGATTATGTTGTTTTATTCCAGTTTACTGTAACTGGGTTTTACTGGTTCCACTGGTTTACCGTCTGACTCTCTTGCTTTCTCATTCTCTTTCTTTCTGTCTAGTCTCTGTGGCTGTTTTTCAGAGAAACACGATAAAAGATGGTCAGAAGATGGTTTAGCACTGTCAGACTTAAAAAAAAGAGCTTACTGACTGTTAACTGACCAGTGCCAGACCTCATACCAGGTAACAATTTTAGATGGATATTTAAAGCTGGATTGAATATCAGAGGGAAAAAAATCCCATCCAATTAAAAACAATTATCCCACAATAGCAAACACTCATTTTGGTGTGATGGTGTGATTGTGTGATGTCATGTTTTAAGTTGTGTTTATCTCTCTGTAGGGTAGTGAAGTGTTTGAGCTCTTAAGTGAGAATCTAAAGTAACATTTTAAAAGTCATGTAGTTTTGAAAGAAAAAAATATGAGACTGATTACTCTCAAAGCAAACAGTAACAGGAAAGAAAACCCCAGCAGAAACAGCAGTATAGGAATGCAAACTAAATATATTCTTCTCTAAACCTCTTTACTGTTAAAGCACCTTAAAGGAGAGGATCAGATTTGCTTGTAACTTTTATTGCATTGTATTTTATTCTGAAGTTTCTTATGGTTGGCTAGATCACACAAATGTTTTGATTTGATTAGGGTATTTTTCAGTCAGTAGGTTAAACATTGATATGACTTTATTAAGAACATTGAGCAGTTTTATTTTGGTTTCAGTGAGCACTGTCTATAATGGCTCTGCTAATCCTTCTTAACTCATTATATACATTCTTTAAAAAATAAGTATGCTATAAAAGGTTTTTTGCTTGATGTAATAGATGAACCATTATTGGTTCCTTTAACCTTTCAAGAAATGTGAAGGTTTAAAGAGCCTTCACCTAATTTAATTGTTCTTGTAAGGAATTGGTAAAAACATTCACATTATCTGAAGGTTCTTTTTATTTTTAAAAGGTTCTAATCTCATTAAAAACGTTCTTTAGTATAACTACAATGTTCTTCTATAGCATTGCTCAAGTAGCCCTTATAAGAGTGTAGTAAAGCATTTGGGAACATTTTGCTTCAGTGTCATGCGTGCTTCATCTGTGTATTTTGCAGGCTGTCTATAGATGTGTAGGTATTAACTGCATAAAGTCATTGTATCATAGGAAAATAATGCCAGAGCTGAAATTTTAAACAGTTTAAAATGAAGGTATGTTGAGGGACTTTTTTGTGACGGTGATACTATACCTGTACTTCTGTCAGCATTTCCTCTCATCATAAGAGCTGTAATAAAACTCAGTATCGAAAACATTTCTGTCCACATAATTTTCCTAATGATCATAAATCTGTTAATGTTCTTCTCTCTTCCAATCACTGAGGTCAGTGTTGGCCACACTGTAACAATGGAGTCTTACACTTCATTAGCTTTATTTATAATCATCTCATATTTGCTATTGATGTTTAAGTCCCAAACAGAAGCCATTAACAAAGAATTGTTACAGGGATTTTACTTGGCTTCCATTTTAATTCCACCATACATCACGGCAGGTTTGACTTTTTGGATGTGTTTCTTTGGTAAAATGAGTGTTGTTTTGTTTGAACTCAAAAAGCTGTCTCCACTTTGGAGGCGCTTGTCATTTTTAGATGAAATCTAAGGAGTTGTTTGATTAATATAGTGAGATTGGAGCGTTTGTAGGGATTGTAGCATGAGTTTAACGCCAACCCCTTTCACCCCCCCCCCAAACCCTCTGTCACCAGTCCATGGCCCAGTCGTTTTTCTCTCCCTTTTATTTTCCTTTTGCTCCGCATCTCCCTGTTCCAAAAAGTGACTAATATTTTCTTCCTCAATTAACATTGAACCTCAAACTGAAGGGGAGAGGGGCAAAGGAAAGAATCAGGCTCATGTGCTCTGTGTGTTGAATTTCACCATATACTCACATTAACACAACAAGTTAGCCACTCCCCAATCATAACCCTCTCCCTCTGCCCTGTAGCCAGCACAGAAATACACTTACGGGAAATCCAGGAGGCATGTAGACTTTTCTCCATCACAGTGAACTGTGCCAGGGTAACTTTCAGTATTGCCATTAAGGAGTTTTTGCCCTGGACATAGCTGCTGTTGAGTGTTTGCCCTGAACTGGATGAGTAGGCTACTGCCTGTATAAAATAACCTAATCTAGTGTTGCGTTTAGTGAAGATAATCTTTTTTTGCACAGTAAAATAATGTCAGTATCAAGTACCTGGTACTCAATGCTCAGTTACTAGGCTGTTACAATTACTTATTTACATTCAATTACTCAAGCAAACAGTGGTCGGCAATTTTATAAATTGTACTGACTTGACTTACAGTAAGACACTAGTGAATGTGCCCATTTAGACTCCACATAGTGCTGCTGTTGTTTTAACCCTATTTTTACTGCCTCCTGGTGGCTGATACAGCTCTGTACGAAACAAAATTGTAATTTAAAATGTCAGGATCCATAAATAATCTATTGGATAAAACACCAAAACTTTGACATTACTTGATTCTCTGACCTGCACAAATTTGACGATTCTATGTGTTTTCGTTCTTTAATAATCTGTAAAAATGTGTTTTTGCATAAAGAAGGTGACGCTATTGCAGACACGTCGCAACCAGAACAATAAAATTGTTATAAACATCACCCCGTGCAGCAACGGGTCAAACAACATGACAGACAAGTCACATTCCAACACAGAAACAGCACCAAACACTTAGTATCCACATTTATTTAAAGGGTCTTTATTTATTTATTTATTTATTTATTTATTTATTTATTTATTTATTTATTTATTTATTTATTTATTTATATTTCCATGTGTAATGATTGTGTGGGGTAATGTAAGGAATACATTTGTAATTTATGTTAACATCACTGTTTCATTACATCTTTTTATCCCCTTTAATAAACAAAGCTGTTTTTACTTGGCCAGAGAGGTAGACATTAAAGAATTTTGTTCTGAGCTGCATGTCCTTTATCCCAGGTCTTGTAATTTTACTGAGTAGTCTTGTCCATGTAAATAGTCCCTAATTAGGTTTCAAGTTAAAAGATGTAAACTTGTGTGTCATACATTGGTGCTTTTGTGCCTTTTAGGTCTTTTTGTGCCTCCAGACATGAGGCAAAGTGAATAATAAAGCAGAAGGCGCGTGTGCTACATCTGGTTTCATTTGTCCCCTGCTTTAGTAAGATCCTCACGTGGCTCTGAGAGCAGCACTAAGGGGCTCTTTAAGCGATTGGACATCTTTTGGTTTGGAAGATCAGTGTGCACTTGCTTGGACCTCTCAGTCCACTCATGACTCACTGGACATTTGTGAGCTGAATTATCTGAATGTGTTTGGTTTTCCTAAAAATAGGCCCCTCGTATGGGACTCATTTCACATGTGGGACAGGTTTTGGAGCCCAAAAAGTAAGCAACAAGTTGATGAAAGAATTGGCAAAGCCTGAAGCTGATTCTTTTCTTTCTCTCTTCCACTCTCTTTCTCTTGCTTTGCATTTGTGTACAGTTTAATGCTCCTTTTCCATTTTATAGGGCCACATGAAAGCAGGAGAATGAAGGATAAACTGGTCTGTTTTATGCATTAAAACCAACTGAAAGCTGATTAAATTCTCTGAGCAGACTGAAATATCCCAGACACCTTGAAAGTTGTACTGTTTCTTAATGTATCTCCCACATTCCCAGAGTGGTTTGTCCCTGGTTTCTCACCAGGCTGATATCTGTTGGATGTGCATTTGGACATTTGGCTAATGACCACAACTAAAAGTGTACTACAACATTATCCATCATGAGGATCATGCTTTCTAATCACGACTTGATCATGACTTGACTACTGTCATATTTTAAATAAGTTGGCCTGAAATGAATGCACTCACTAGCGGTGTACTAGGGAGGCAGGAGGAGCAATCACATGGGGGTTCATGCAATGACCGGGTCCCTAAAGTCTTCTCTGGGCACTTAATTTGTTCACTTGTGATCCAATTTTCCAAAAATCTACCTAACCTGTTAGCTTTCATTAACACTGCATAGGCAACCCTGATGTTTGTTTACCTCCCTCATATCCATAGTACATCTCATCCATGGTAGTCATTTTCACACAGGTTCTTTGGAATCTGTAGTGCAGTTTATTATTCTAATATCTTGATATATTAAAATAAGTACATTTAAATAATGTATCAAAATATTTATTTTATCAAAATATGAATGTTGCAATGCCAGAGTTCTTAGGAATCTGTTCAACCATCTAATTTGGCTAGTGACACCTCAGAATATCTGAATATAATTAACTTTTTGAATAAAAAGTCTAATGTAAACATTTAGGTTAAAGTTAGATGCTAGTGGGTATCTTAAGAGCATCATCCTGTTTTAGATACCACAATAGCAAGTAAACTAATGATTAATTGTCAATGTCTTTTGTTCAATTAAATAAATTTTCCCCTTGTGGCTTATAATTTTTTCCCCACTGGGGCCCATAGGATTCCAGATATGCCACCACAAACAACTGAAAATTTATTTGGTGGACTGGAACTTTTGTCTGCCCCTTTAAATCAATGCGGTGCAGTGCAAAGCAGTGTCAGTGCATGGAAAGGCCAAGTTGCAGTGAGCACAGTAAACAACAATATGTATCAAGTCTTTGAGGAATTTCATGCGTGATGAACTAGGGCTTGCTGTCATGACTGTTGTTTTTCTAGATAAAATAAAGACAAATAAATATAACATGATAAATAAAGATAACCAGACACATGTTTTGAGCAGATTGAAAGTGGGGGTTAGTCACTGGCAGATTGTCGTGAAACAGGGCCTCATAATCATTACGTGAGCCCTCTGTTTCTCACTGCTCAAGAACCCTTTGTGGTCAGAAACACTTTTAATGAAGCTAAAAAAAAGTACCACGTAATTGGAATATTTACTCCACTCCAGTGAAGTGACTAGTAAACCCTATAGCTCTTAATGAAAACCTTCTGTCTCTCCTTATAAAGCTCTGTTTTTGTGGTATCTTTTTCCATATTGTTTCAAACTTTTCAACTGGGTGCCAAGGCCTGAAATGACTTTGTGATGGCAGCGACAATATGTTGTGTGTGATTATATTCTCTTTTTTAATAAAATATTCCTTGATTTCTTTTTGAGCTTTTAGCCATAATTATTCTGATTTTTCTTTTTCCTATCTGCTTAAAGGTATAACCCTATAGGTTAATTGCTGACCTCTTCCGGTTAAGTGGTGAACTCACTTTGGTGACTTTAAAAATGTTAATTAAAAACTCAATGCTGAAACTATTGCTTCATATCTTTATTCATTTTACAAGCATAGCAAGTTGTGCCCTACTAACATTGTGAAAGGGATTTCTTTGTCTCCTTTACGATGAAACTATTGGTTGACAGTTCTACTTTATTGTCAACATTATTGATAATGTGGAATGATTGTTCCATATAAATGTATGTTTTCTACCACTTCTTTTAGACATTAGCATGCAGTGAACAGTAGAGATTCACCATGCAAAGTGACATTTGCATAACAGGGTAATCATTCTTGAATGTTTAAGTGAGACCAGAGCTTAAAATGGTGTTGAATGTCATATCCGTGTGATGGTGATTTATGAAATGTTGTTGTATTCTCACGCTGCAGGGCAACTCCTTACAAGGCGTGTGTATGTGTGTGTGTGTGTGTCTTGACAGTATTCATGGGAGCAGAAGAGAGGATAATTCTCAGAAACAGTCTCCATGGGAGATTTGTCTGTCCCTTTCCTCATTCAGTCCCCAGAGCCACATAGTTTAAAGGGCCTGTATCCTACATGTTTCTTGTGTTTAACCATTTTCCCTTAGGACCACTAATGACATTTGTGTGGTTTTATGTAAAAAACAGTCATAAGTCAGTTTACATGACCATTTTCCAACTTATCTTTATCCCTTAGAATAGAACAGTCTGCTTTTGTTGTTCTGGATCTGAGACTATATGTAAAATACATCTGTTCTGATTGGCTCTCCTGTATTCTCCCTCAGCCACAAAGCAGTATAGGCTTTACAATGTGTTTTCATGACATCACACAAAAAATGAATTAGAAGGAAATGTTTTTGCACTTTAGTGTCTATTTATGGACTGGGGAGTAATTTGTATATTTTTGAAACTTGAAGAATGTTTACATACTACGACAACCTCTTTTGTTTAAAATAATCAAGGAAAATTCAGTTTTCCTGATATGAACCAGATGGCAGCAGTGTGTGTCTGTGAGTCTGAATAGATATGTTTGAAAGTAGATGTAGCTGCTTTCATGTAAGCTTCTAAAACTCTGAAGCTGAAACTATAGTTACTCAATACTGAATTGGCTTTTCTTCAGCATTTATCATCATATAGTACATTTTAATGACATTTTCTTTTTAACTTCTAAGTTAGAAAGCTCTCATAATGCTCTATATAATTAAATGGTAATATTTCACAGACACTCTCCTCAGTATTCAATAGTTACTATCCAGGTACATCTATAAATCTATATTTAATGTTTATTGTTGCGTTGCAATACTGCATGCAGAAACTTTTACATTTAAAATGCTAAAGTAAGAGATGACTGAAGTCTATGATATTTTCTCTGGCATGTAACCCACTGCTTTTTCCTTACAGCAACATGAAGTCAAATTGGAGCTGTGTGGTCCTGTTTCTCTTGGGCTGTGTATGTGACTTTGCGTTGTGTTTGGACCCCAGAGATCCCAATGTGTGCAGTTTATGGGAAAGGTAGGCTCCACACTCCTAGAGCTACAGTAATGCTAAATTTAACCAAACCGTGATACCAAATGCTTAGTAGCCAAGGAGCTTCACATTAAACCATTAATCACACATTACCAGAGGCTCCAATAAATAAACAGATCAGTGAAATACTGACTCAAGCACAAGAACCTCTTAGTACAACCAGCATCTATCAGCATAGGAACTGAAGTTTGTCGGTCACCCTTCTTGTTTTGGAACACTCTTGGGAATTAAACACTAAAACACTCAAAGTGAATGTGAGAGCAACAGCAAAGTGGACCAGGTTCAACAAGGAATGCACAACTTTTTTTAAGCAGTGCAAAAGTGATATGACAAGTAACCATAAAACATGAACTTGACCAAGACAGGGCTATCTAGAGTAACAGGTAAACAGGAACAGGTTGAGAGAAACAGCGAAACCAACGAAAACAACCACTGGTACAAACACAAGGGAACATACACTAATAGATCAGAAACACCTGTGACAGGGAGGAGACTACAGACAAGAAACAGCTGTGGAACACTCATGACACGGCAGGGCTAAGGCGGGGCAAACAGGGCAGACACATATGGCTACATAAACGTAAACAAGGACACATGGCACAGATACAGGGAAAAACAAAACATGAGTACATAGAGACATGAGCCTTGAAACATCTCACACACGTCCTTTTACATATGACAAACTTTTCTGTAAATTTTATTACGGTTTCAGCTTAGGAACTGTAAAACACAAAATATAAAATGTGTTAAAAAAAACACACAACATTTGCAAAAACTTTTATGTAACACTGTATTCATAGAGAATATATACTACTACATATTCTGGGCAGTGGTGGCCTAATGGTTAGGAACTTGCCCTTGTGAACTGAAGGTCGCAGACCCAGGCACCACTGAGGTACCCTTGAGCAAGGGATCGTCCCACTACACTGCTGCCCGAGCGCTGTGGGTAGCTGCCCACTGCTCCACATGTGCACGTGTGATGGGTTAAATGCAGAGGTCAAATTTTATGTGGTGCTTGAGTGTGTTCACAATGACAAATAGTCACATTCATTCATTCATACTCAATTGTTTAGTGTTTCTGTTGCTTTCACTTCATACAGTTCACTATCACTCACTTTAAATTTGGTGCTGAAATGCTCGTCCATTGACTTCGGCAACATGTGTATTAAGTCAGCGCTATTCTTTCTTTTCTAAGACCAGGATAAATGGCCTGTTGTAGTTGAGGGCAAGCTACAGATACTGTAAACAGAGATTAGGTTAAAAGGCCAAAGTATAATCACTAAAGGACAGTTAAGTGAGTAAATTATCTACATGTGACTTCATAAATTGATCATTATATCTTTAACCCATAAACATTTGACTCATTTGTAGTTTTACCACATCTGTGAAGGAGTCGTATGCTCAGCCATTTGATCAGATGTATGAGGTGCCCTGCTCTGAACCCTGGACTTCCAACAAATGCACCCGACACAGGTGAGACAAACTATATATATATATATATAGCAAGTGTGGTATTCCTTACAATATATTAACATTATTCACCAACAGTTGATGTAACATGTAACAGGAACTCATGGAGTATCTAAAGTTTGGTCTGGATGCTCACAGCGATGTCAAGGCCTGTAGGGTGCTAATAAACAATTAACAAAATTAACAACATCTTGTTACTGTGAGGTAGGAGTTATGTAGGATAAAAGGATAAACGTAGACTCCAGTCATTCATTTAGGTATATGGACCACCTGAAGTGGAAGTGCAGATTTGTTATGCTGTAGTTCAGTAACAGTGGATTTTGATGATGGAGGAACCTGGTCAAGATAAAGAGGTTCTTGTGACTACTGACAATTTTATATGCTGATGATATGTTTATGATTTATGTTTACATCTCTCTCTCTCTCTCTCCCTTATCATTTCTTTTTTCTGTCTTTCTTCTTGTCTTTCTTTTTAATCTCTCTCTCTCTCTCTCTCTCTCTCTCTCTCTCTCCAGAATCTCATACAAAACAGCATATCGGCAGTCAGTAAAGATGGACTATCGCAGGAGGTATCAGTGCTGTCCAGGATTCTATGAGAGCAGAAACAAATGTGTCCGTGAGTAATAACTCAACCTTTGGATTTTCTGTTACTTTAATTTATAAACGCAATTTATAAACAATGATAAATTTGGAATCACTGGCATTTGTGTGGAGATTTTTTTGTAGCCAGCTAGATCATTATTTATCCAGCCACTGAAAAAAGTGATGGATTGACTTGACTTGATACCTTTTAACAGGAGTAAAATATATTACAGCAACACATTTAATGTGAATTCAGTGCATCACAGTGTTTACTTAAAAAATGTGCTTTAAATTTACATACACGATAAAATGTATAAAATGTTTTATGAACAGAGTTGTTCATTCACACTTATTCATGTACTTTCAAAGCTCCACATTTGTTGATGTATTTTTTTTATGTGTGAATTTTACATTTACATTTATTCATTTGGCTGACGCTTTTATCCAAATTTTGTTTCCATTGTGCATATGTGTGGCAGCACGCTGCACTAAAGAGTGTGTCCACGGCCGTTGTGTTGCCCCAGACCGCTGTCAATGTGAAAATGGCTGGCGAGGAGACGACTGCTCCAGTGGTGAGTTCTACCACATACACACACACACTCACACATATACACAGAACAGCCTTTTCACCAGACAGTACACAGACACCTCTCTCCATTGCTTCTATGTGTTGGTGTTACAGCCAATTATTGGATGATATGTTTTCCTCCATTCTGTGCCCTGCTCCTTAAATGTTTGTGAAATCATATTTTCTTGTAATTATGACCTTAATTTCCTCAATATGACACTGATTTATAGGAAAATCCCCATTTTTGGAGTAAAAAACATTTTAAACTAAAGCTGCTAGCCAGATTTGTGCACATTATTTAAGACTTATACAACACTCCACAGTGCTTTGGATCAGATATCTGGATCCACAGTGCAATGTTCTGCAGGCTGAGGGACTATGAGGCTGGTGGCTGAATGCATTGCCTTGTGGAGGGATTACACACAGATGAAATGGAAACTCTGGCCTCTTGCAGTGGGTACAGGCCTTAACGTGTGATTGGCTGGTCAGTAAGGCCCTGTTTTCTGATTGGCTGGACTGCAGAGCGTTCTCATTAGATCACACTGGCAGAATGAGATATGAAACTTCCTGAATGCCTGTGTGTTGAGAGAGTGGTGGTGGGAAAGAGGAGAAGTTGAGGTTTTAAACACAACTTTCTTTCCTTGCCCTAACAAATGCAGCACAGCTCCAACTCTTCATTTTCAAATCATTACTTAGTGCTTTGGCAGCAGTTATTCAAACAAAGCTGAATCCAGA
This sequence comes from Arnoldichthys spilopterus, assembly GCA_037974385.1. NCBI lineage: Eukaryota > Metazoa > Chordata > Actinopteri > Characiformes > Lepidarchidae > Arnoldichthys > Arnoldichthys spilopterus. The sequence goes on along the minus strand of JBBPDA010000009.1, from coordinate 10,036,910 downwards.
AACGTGACGAGAATGCAAAAAGGCATAATTTGTAACGGCACTTAGAAAGAAAGAAAACCTAAAGTGAAATTCTGTCAAACAACTAACTATTCCACTAGTTTGCTCTTAATCACAGTGTATTACTCTGCCAAAAAATATACTAGGCAAAAGGCCTACAGAAGTCAGCTGTCTCACTACAGTAAATGAAGGACAAGTTAATGTCATTTTCCTTTGTTGCAGTCAAGTGCAGGTCAGCTTTCTTGTAGGCGGTGCTCATTTTGAGAAGGGATTCAGAAAAGTGACAGAAATCATCCTATTAATAAGCCAGGCCCTGGCTCTGGGCCCAGGCTTCCATTTTCACTCCTACACTCTGAAGGGTGTAAGGAACAGTTTTTGATAGTTCTCGAACCATTATTTCTGAGTATGACGAACCTTCTTAAAGTTGAGAGAGCCTATAAAAGTCTTCTGGAAAAGGCTTCTTAAATTGTTAAAGAAGGTTAAATTGTAGAAATGCACAGTTTCCATTGGAAAAGGTGCAATAACTGTAGAATTACAAACATAGAAACCCCATTATCAGAAAAGTTAGGATATTTTCCAAAATGCAATAAGAACAAAAATTGTTATATTAAAATGTTATAATGTTAATTCACGTGAACATTTTATTTAACTGACGAAAGTACAAAGAAGAGATTTTCAGTATTTTTACTGACCAACTTAACTGTATTTTGTAAATAGGCAAACATTTAGAATTTGATAGTTGCAACACTCAGCATAAGTTGGAGCAGTGCAGGTTTACCATTGTGTTATATGTACTTTCCTTTTAATTACACTTTTTGATTGTTTTGGAACTGCGGGGACTAACTGTAGTAGTTTTACATTGGACATTTTGTCCATTCTTACTAGATATAAGACTTAAACTTCTCAACAGTCTGTGGTCACCATTGTCTGATTCACCTCTTTATAATGCACCATGCATTCTCAATAGGAAATAGATCTGGACTGGCAGTAGATCTGTCATATTCAGAATTTGATGTCAAATTTGCTCGAAACTTTGCTATTACTTTAAATACAAATGAAAAAAGATTCTTATGTGTATTCACTCCTACAGTCTAAGCAGACAAGAACATGAATCTGTTCCTGAATACAGAGGTGAGCAAACCTTTACCTGCATCTTTGTATCATAGGTGTTGGTGACCCCACAGCAGAGAATGACTATTAGAGTTGCGGTTTTCACTGCTGATGAGTTACAACTTAAATACTATTTTAGTCTTCTCAAATAATTGTGTATCACATAAACCTGGGTTTAAAGTACATGTTTTTTTCGGTACTTTTTTCATCCATTTTTTTTACTCTGTGAAAACACAACAGAAAACCTAGAGCTAGCCATTCTTTCCCTCCCACCTAGCACGTAAAATGCGTGTAGGTCATAAATGCCGTCATTTTGAGTTTCATCTTCCCACTTCCAATCAACATCTGTGTCTATGAAGCCACACTATTGTAGCCTGTGCAAAATGTCATTTTGCATTGTGCTGCTAAAATGAGCATGGTCATTCCAGGAAGAGACAACCCCTTAATGGCAACATATGGATCGTCTCCCTAAAATCATAATATATGCCTCAGAGTCACTGGTACCTTTACATAGATGCAACTCTTCCATGCCATGGGCACTGATGCACCCCATACCATCACAGAGGCTGGCTTTTGCATCTTTTGCTGATAACAATTTGGATGGTTTTTCCAAAAACAAGCTTTAATGTGGACTCATCTGACCAAAGACTATGGTTCCATGGTCTTTCAGTAAATCTGAAATTAGCTCAGACTAACAGTTCTCTCACAACAGTACAGTAATTTTGACAACTTGAGTCTTGAGACTTTGATGGATGCTACTTTTATCGTCATGATACCTCACCTTCTACCAATTAGCCTGTTTAATGTGGAGTCTTCCACACTGGTGTAACTTGAATATTTTGCTCACTTATCTTATTTTAACTTGGTCCCAACTTTTGTTGAGTGTGTTGCAGCCATCAAATTCTAAATTTGTGTTTATTTACATAATACAATTAAGTTGGTCTTTTCTTTGTACTTTCCTTAGTTAAATAAATGTTTTTGTGAATAACATATCACAGATTTTTTGTTTTTAGTGAATTTTTTATGAACTATTCCAACTTTTCTGGAAATGGGGTTTGTACTAACAATGTTGTATAAAAATGTCAGTCCAATAATACCACCAACCCCCTTTCGCTTGTTTTAGGATTTGATTACTGTAAAAGACTGTCTGTAAATTATGCATTTTTTGGCTGGTTGTAGGGTTTACATTTCACCTTTATTATGACACTGAAATTTCTCTTGAGGGAAGTGAGGAATTTTCCCATGTCACACGGTCACATTTCACATCCGGTGGAAATCTGCCAATTTATTAAAAAGTGTTTATTGTGTCTCAGTGAATAACATCACTCTGACCTGTTTACCCTTTTTAAAGTGAACTGTGTTAGATATAAATAACACTGAGAGATAGAGGAAGTAAGAATAAGTGAGTAAGGATAAACAAGGGGATTCTTTCTCTTCTTAAACATTAATTCCTCTTTGCATGTCTCTGTGTTTATTATTAACAAGTTAAGTTTACCGTAAAAAATGCTTTTATCTGAAAGAACATGTCATATCAAAGTAAAAGAACATGGTGTGCTGGATCAGCCAACAAAGCAAGTAACAAGACCGTGTCCCATTAAGACTATGAACCCACAAACAAAAACATTACTGACCCTTTTCTGCTCATTGGCCTCTGTCTCTGGGAACAGACTCCAGGTCACTCCAGGGTTCACACAGAGAACCAGCAATGAACTCCATCTCATTCAGTTTGAAATGTAGATGTGGATCTTTCACTCATAGCAATTTATAACCATGAAGGCAAGTAGCTGTAGTACCAAGTCTATGCTCATACATGTGCAATACAATACAATAAACTAAAATACATACATGTGCTTCCAATGCCAGATTGGCTTATAGTAGACTAAACCCATACTCCAGTGAAAGTATTGTTACTTTATTTAAATAATGTCTCAAGTAAAAGTTCAAAGGAAACACACCAAAAAGTACTGAGTAATGTATAGAAGTGCAGTGTAGCACAAATGCTGAACCAACAGAACATAATGATATTAAACACAATAAAGAAATCAGGAACTAAAATTTAAATGTTAATGTGTAAAGTATAGATTTGAATTTTTGTAATAATGCCTGAGTGAAAATTTTTGCTGCAGTACATGTAACATTACCAGTTATGACCCAGGTCTGCTCAAAGAAAACACACAGTTATGGGTGGGCAATGTGGCAATTGAAAACAATTTATGTTACACAGTAAATATTACAAGAATTAATTTGAGGAACATTTACCAGCAAAACAGTAGTGTTACACTGAAAATGGTATATTTTTTTAATTAACTTTTTAAGGGACATGAATAAAAAAAATACAAGAAATGGGGCGGGGGGGGGGGGGGGGTTAGAATAAGAGGATGGATTGACGGGCTGATGCCCAAT
>JBBPDA010000009.1:10009851-10021756 GCA_037974385.1 Arnoldichthys spilopterus | reverse complement strand
TGGTCCCCAGGGTTTGCTTTGGTAGAGGAGGTGCAACAGTCTGGGCAGGCATCACCAGTCAGCGCAAAACAGATTTGATTATTGTACATGGCTCAGTCACTGCACGTTCTTACCTCAGAGACATCAAAGAACCCATCATCATCCCCCAATTCCGCCAGCCCACCCCCAACTTTCTGTTGGAGTGCCTCATATGGTATGGCCATCAATGTCCCTGACCTGAACCCCAAAGAGCACGTCTGGGACCAGTTGAAGCAGAGATTGCATGATCGTACCCAACCCCCACGTGACCTGGCAGAACTGCATGTAGCACTTGTGGAAGAGTGGAAAGCATTGCCTCAGGACAACATCATGAGGCTAGTGAGGAGCATAAGACGTTGCTGTCAAGCTGTCATTGCGGCAAATGGTGGAAACACCTGCTACTGGAATTGTCAATTTTTGTTATTTGGGGCTATCCTTGTTATTGTCTAAATTTTGGGGTAATAAGTATTAAAATAATGAAAATGGTGTTTCTTCTCATACATTATTAGTAATATCAAAGGGAACTTTTACTTATTTCATTAAAATTCAGAGCAAATAGGAAAAGCACTTCTGCAAAAAACAATATCCCTAATTTATTGTGAGTAGTATATATAGTAAATGAATTGGTATCACATGTTGTTTATTGTAAAGATGTAAGATGTGTATATAGGTTAAGGCTCTAAAGACCCGTGTTCCCCTTTTCAGTGTGTAGCCAGGGCATGTATGGGGACAGGTGCAGTCAGATGTGTCACCCATGTATCCACTCCACCTCCTGCCACCATATATCAGGCCAGTGCCTGTGTCTACCTGGATATACAGGACCACTCTGTGAACAAGGTGTGAATACACTCACACACACATGCAAACACATAAATGGCTGGTATGTTGCATGTTTTAATGTCATAATTATGTAATTCATGATTAATGTGATGTATAATGATATTGACCTGATTATTGATTACTTTTGTTATGCACTATAAAACAAAACAAGCAAGGTTTAACAAAACCTTTACTGTGTTTAACATTATTACTTATTTACTTTGCCTTATTAAGATTGCAGTCAAATGTTTGGATTTGTTTAATCTGAAGTTTTATCCCCAAATATTTTGTGACTACTAGTTTGTCCAGTTGGGCACTATGGAAAGCAGTGCAGTGGTCTTTGTAGGTGTACCAACAATGCAACATGCCATCACCAGGATGGCTCATGCCACTGTCTCCCAGGGTGGGCTGGAGCTGACTGCTCAGTGTGTAAGTCACTGTGCTTTTACAACTCTGCAGCTGTTCGCCAGTTGTTTAGTCCATCAAGTAATAGTATATGTATAACAGCCTTGGAACATTCATGCACTTGACGTGTAGTGTAAAGATCATGCGTTTACATTTACATTTATTCATTTAGCTATTCGTGCATTTTATCCAATGTGACAACCAAAATACAGGAACAATTAAGCATTGTAGTTGCACAGGGCAACACTGAAGTGAGTGCTACAAAGAAGTTCAACACATTCCTCTTAATCATAAAATACAGATGGCAAGTGCTATAATAGGAGCTATACGTCGAACATTACTATTTGGGAGACATTCTTTAGGCAGTTATCAGGTAGCAGTAGTTTGTACATGACTGATAGGCTTAGATGCTAAGGTTGGTGTGGAATAGTTGAGTTTTGAGGGGCTTTTTGAATATGGAATATGCATTTGTTAGGGAATTTTTTAAAAATCGTTAGAAAGACCTAAGATCTAAGATAAATACTCTTAGCTTTTTACCTTTGTACGTTTTTGGTCATGATCTTAATCCTTCTTTTCCTAAATCTTTTTCAAACAACATGGTCAGTATGCTAAAGTCTGGTTATTTTAAAAAGATGAATAGAAAATATTTAAAAGGATTTGGATGGAAAAATTAAACCTATGGCTTGTAGATGTAACAAGCAGTGGATTAGCCCCTTATACACATTAACTACTGCGAACGATTCAGTGACTAATATGTAACTTATAATGATGAGAGTAATTGTGAGAGAGATGAATGGAAGCCTAGGAAGAAAAACCTGTTGCTCAGTGTGTCCATGGTTGGTTACAAGAAGCATTTACATGCACTATTTCCTTGTTTTTTTTCTTTTAATAAAGCAGATTTATTTTGATATATTATCACATTTAAATTGACTTGGCCTAGACTCCTTTGGAATGAAGCCCATTACATGGCAGCAAAAAAGAAAAGAAATTGGCACAGCAACAGGCTTCTCTTTTGAAAATAGAGAGGTCTAAAAACAAATTTGTCCTGTAGCTTGTCAATGCAAAATAGTGTCAAAATATTCTGCTTAAGATATGTGTGACAGTTTATTTTACTGGTTCATTTTTAGTGGCTACTCCTGTGCATCTTAATGAAAATGATTATGTTAATGTTCTGCTGTAATAACACCAGATCTCTCTTGCAGTGTGTAGTGCAGGGAAGTTTGGAACTAACTGTGCTCAAACTTGTTCGTGCCCCCTGAAGTATGTATGTGATCCTCACACTGGTGCCTGTGTGTGTAAACCTGGACCAGACATGGACTGCACACAAGGTATTCAAAAATGTTCATACAACTTAAAAACATTTGTTGTATCTGAAGATCATTTACAGTTTTAACTCATTGTAAGAACTGAGATAATTATTAATTTGTTTCTTTTTGTTGTATTTTTTCTGGCAAAAGAGAATTGAGAATCATACTGTGTTTGCACTTAGCTATAGTTTGTAATGTGTATGTTTTTTTTTTTTCCTGACTCATCCAGAGCGAGTAGTGAGTGTAATGATGCCCGTGTCTCCTGTGGAGAGAGACTCATGGGGGGCGATTGTGGGTATTGTGGTGCTGGTGATGCTGGTGGTGCTGCTGCTGGCACTGTTGTTGCTGTACCGCCGCAGACAGAAAGACAAACAGAGTAACACACCCACTGTGTCCTTCTCCTCCACCCGCACCGTCAACTCTGAATATGCTGTGCCAGGTGAGTGCAGCTACAGCCCGAACACATTGTTTAGTTTAATGTTGCTATGAAAGTATAAAACCAACATGGCTGATAACAACACATAAAAACATTTAGAATGGCAAACACTCTTTTACATAAACATAAATGCAAATGTGTGTATTCATTTCAGCTGAGCATGCCATGACAACCAGTTAAGGGCAATCCTTTCAGTGCAATTCAAAACTCTTTTTCCTTTTTTTGCCAGTTGCTATATGTTGTATGATGTACTTTGAAAAGTCAGTTATCAAAAGCTGCATTAGTCTATTCATAAAAAATATTTGGACCAAATATGTGAAAGTACAAATATGTTTAATTAAAGAAAGGATAAGAAAAAAAAATCTTTATTTCTTTTTTTTTACATTCATTTGTTTGTTTTCTTTAGATGTTCCACACAGCTACCATCACTACTACTCAAACCCCAGCTACCACACACTGTCCCAGAACAGACCTCCTTTACCCCATGTTCCCAACAACCAGGACAGGGTCATCAAGGTAAATGAAATTGTGATGTTGACATTAACCTTTTGTATCTAGCATTTAGATTAGTGGGCAGTGTGGCCTAATGGTAAGGGCCTTGCCCTTGTGAAGAGAAGGTGGTAGGTTTAAGTCCTGACCCGGGTAGCACTGTGGTACCCTTGAGCAAGGTACTGTCCCACTACACTGCTCCCAGCATGTTTTTCATTGCTGCCTGCTGCTCCATGTGTGAGGGGTTAAATGCAGAGGCCACATGTTTTGTGGTGCACAACGAATTGTGATTGAGTGTGTTCACAATGACAAATAAGTCAATAAGTGCCCCTCTTTTATTTTGTTTGCCCAGAACACTAATAAGCAGCTGTTCTGCAGTCTGAAGAACATGGAGCGGGAAAGAAGAGGCCTGTTCAGTGTGGAGACTAATGCTACTTTACCCGCTGATTGGAAACACCAAGAACCTCCTAAAGACCAAGGTATGTGTGCGTACTGTTTCTTTCAGTAGGCAGTTAATGTTATGTTCTCATTCTAATAGAAGGGATTAATCCTTAGTAACGACAGAATCGAAGACCATTACTGATATGTATAATGAAAGCATATTAGCATATATTTAGGAAATAATTTGAAGCTTTCTCCTTTGCTGGACTGTAGGAGCATTTGGCATTGACCGTAGTTTCAGCTACAGTGCCAGTCTTGGAAAATACTACAACAAACGTAAGTGTTTCCTGCAGTAAGTGTTTCCCCTTGTGATTTTAAACTATGGTAGAGGTGAGAATCTCTAGGCATAGATTAGTCTAGACATAGATTTGTCGAGATTCTGATTTTGACACTGAATGCCAAGACCCGATAATAAAATGATCATTTTGATGAAGCTCAATTTTTTTTACTTTTAGAACCTATATGATGACCCCTGGTTCACTGCAGCTTAGAGCTATTCTGTGTTCTTTTTGAAGCTTATTTGTTATCTTAAATTTTTTTAAAACATGATTTGTTTTTACCCAGTTTATTTACTTACAATAACATTTTTATTTCACCACTTATTCTTTAATTTAAAAAAAACAGCTTTTTAGCGGAGTCACTCTAGACTTTAGCTGCAAATACCTGTAGAAAACCATGCAGTAATGTATTTACATCATTGTACATCTCATCTGACCCATCAGGAAAATTGAGCTGCACACAAAATGCTATGGGCTTTTTCCACACAGTGTGAGGCAGTCTGGAAGTTTAGTGAGAATTTTATTCTTCCGCCATGCCAACCTGTGCCAAAGTACTTTTAGTTGTCTGAATGCATGAGTTAATTTTACAGTAAGGGTAATGCAGAGCCTCTAGAAAAATCCCATTATGGCATCCCATTCAAAAATCAATTCAGAAGATTTGCAGTGCATATAAGAGTCAATCATTTTCTCAGTCCTAATTCCAGTGTGTGGTTGGTTCTCAGTATATATTCTTTTCCCCAATTTCACAGAGTTGAAGGACTCCTGTGTTGCTGTGAGCAGCAGTTCTCTGAACAGTGAGAACCCATATGCCACCATTAAAGATCTGCCTGGTCTTCCCCAATGCCCTCCTGAGAGCAGTTACATGGAAATGAAATCGGCGGTTCCTCGTGAGAGATCCTACACAGAGATCAGCCCTCCAGCCATCCCGCCCACCAGCATCTCCTCCAGAGGTAGCCCTTACTGAACCATATTTATCTCTCTAAGAAGAGGGCAGAGAAACTAAGATCAGAGCACATGATTGTGTGTGAACCCAAAAACTAAAGTCCAAAGGCATGAATAATAGCTTCTTATCACAACTATGGACTTTAACGTTGAACTAAATCTGGCAGGTTTGCCAGCTCACTGTCCAAATACACCTGGGAGGTGAGCAGTGGATTTTAGAGGAAGTTTTCATTTGCTTCATCAGCTCATTTTTCAAAAGCTGTTTAGACCAGTAAGTGTGCATTTATCCATCCTAGCCATCTATGCCGATGGATGCATGTTTTAGTGCTGATAGGAAAGTGGGATGTCTGCTCTTGGAGAATAAATGTAGTGTGGGCTGAAGTGCTGGAAAAGTACAGAGGTCATTTGAGTGCAGAAAGAGGAGGGGAGGCAATAATAGCAGAGACATGAGCTGAAGAGAGGGGTTGAGAATGTCTCTGCATCTGTTTGAGTAATAAAAGTACCTGTTACACTATAGACTGGACTAGTTCATCACAGCTCAGTTTAGCTTCCATCATCACTGAAAACAGTGCATTCAATTTACTGCATTTTCTGCATTCAGATATGTGCGTCATTTCCACAAACATGAAATATACTGTATCAACATTTTTCTTTCAGTGTTTTCATTTTGGCATAGTAGTCATAAAACATCCTATTACGGTTGAAATGATGTACATTTTAATGCAGTACATTTGCAGTGGATTACTTGTTTTCAGCCACACTGTAAACACTGTACAGTAAAATAAGGCATATTAAAAAACTGTCTGGTGATACCGGTGAGTTTCAGCTTAACAATATGTTTAGTTTAATACCCATGTTTTATATATAATAAGCATTATATCTGATATTGGACATTAGAATTTAAAGTTACTCATATCCTGACACTCATATCCTGCAGTCTATGTAATGTAATGGTTTCTTGATAAGAGTAATTTCAAATCCAAAAGTAAAAAGTACATTTCCTTATTGTGCATTCTATGTGGGAAATGTTTATAGTGCTCTGTATGGCTCCATTTGATGTAATTTTAAGAGATAAAAGCGCTCAAAAACTAATGACCAGTATTCAGGAAGCAGGTTTAGTAACTTTATTAATACAGACTTTTAATTTCTGATGTACCTTGATGTAGCTGTTAAATATTGTGATTTTTTTTCAGTATTGCCTAACCATTTTTATACAACTGTCTACCCTCTTTGCTTTGCACTGTGCTTCAAAGCTGAATGATGGCTTTTTATGGAATGGTTTATGAGGCTGGAGAGCACAGTGTCCCAAATATTGTTTTGTTTGGATCTAATGTGTTCCGTCTCCATTTTCCAGAACAATGTGCCCTTGAAAACGTTCTGGAACAGGAGTCTCAGAACCATTATGACTTGCCAGTCAACAGCCACATTCCAGGACATTACGACCTGCCGCCAGTACGCAGGCCGCCCTCCCCATCACCACGGAGACTGCCCCACTGACCCCCGCCAAGTGTAATAACTTGATGGAGCACGCTTCTCTAAAGCACAACTGCCTCTAAATTTCTTAAGTACACAGCATTTGCAACACATGGACAAGAAGAGCTCTTCTAAATGTTTGTAGAAATTGCCTTTTCTTATCAAAGACCAAGCTAATGACTACAATCCAGATTTGGGTAAAGTGAGCTAGACCTTCAACAGCCCAAATGGCCCCTGTCCAAAGCTGCAACACTGCCATCTGCTGGACTGAACATTATATAACAATATACCGAACACTTGGAGCAATGGAGTATATTTTCTTAGTCCTATATAATAGCTCTTTGGATGTTTGACTTGGGTATGACAATGTATGACAATGTATGACAGAGTTTTTTGGGAGTTGTTTAATGTCATAAAAAGAGAACCATCATAAGGTAAATATTACGTTTTCATCACAGCTATGTAATCTGCTACAGATTTTTTTTGTCAGGTTTAAAATTTTGCAGTGCATTTACATTTACATTATGCAACCTCCGCTTTGAATTCCAGTAGAATTTAATCCTTTAAGAACTGTAAATATTGTAAATAAATAAATACCTGAATTAGATTTTTAAGCAGTTGTGTTTTTTCCCCTAACTTGCACTGACAGATGGAAGACATATCACAGCTGAAGGGGGACACAACACCAACTCAGACTGGACTTTGTTGATCCAGCTGCAGTTTTAACAATAATAAAACAGGCTTGTGTTTTGCACAGGGCTTGCAAATTAAACATGTGCAGAACCGCACCTACTTGCAGTGAAGTTTAGTGAAGTCAATCCTGTAGCAACTGTGACTTCGAAGGTCTTTTAAAGATTTTAAACAACATGAAGGTGAAATCAAAAGAGATGAAACAGACATATATATAGAGATTTTTTTTCTTTTACTGAAAGAATTCAAGGCACCGTTTGTGCTTAAACATTTTACATCAGTAATGCAATTTTATGTTCAATAAGGGTCACTTCTTTGAAAAGATGTCTGTAAAGCAATGCAAACTTAAAAAAAAAAAAAAAAAACTACAAAAAGCCATTACCATTACTGGAGCAAAAATAGACTTGAGGGGAAACAGTAATCATAAAAGTAAGCATTATCCCCTAGAAGAAAATGTTTACATGTCTTTGGATCTAACAAAACAAATTATTTTTATATGAGTGTTTGCTAGACAGACAAGTTTCATCAATCAGCTAATCCATTTCCTTCCAAAAAGTGGTACAGTGGTGCTGATTCACCTTTATCCAAAGGTAAAATCAAAGTTGCTATCTATTGCATTAGTAAAAGAAAGATAATGGTGACCAGTTATTAGCAATGCAGCATAACATGGAGGGGGAAAAGCTTTAGCCAAGCTAGGAGTGTCCAGTCTACCCCCTGTTGAACTAGAGAGAAAACATATCGATCCCAGTGTGTCTTAATGTGAGCACTGTACTAACACAGAAGAGTAGTAGCTCATTGTTTTAGGCAGTGGCCTCTACACCTTTTCAGCCACAGGTCTGTTATTTAACAAGCAGATCATATACAGTCATATGTTTAAACACACAAAGTACTTTAATATGGCATTTTTCTGCCAATTTTAGTGCACAATTTCACTGTATTAACTAGGTTTAACATATTGGAGAAATTAAATCAGAATATAAAATGGGTTGTAACTATTGCAAGGACAACATTTCATGTTTTATTTTTTCCTCTCAATATGTTAAATGTCAGCAAATAACCCATTACTCTGGATGAAAACGTGTATAAAGTATGTTCTCAGGAGAGGATGTGAACAAAATTTTCAGTTAGAAAATCAAGAACAAGGACTGTATATCTGGACACCCCTAATTTAAAGAATAGCTGCTGTAAGAGAGAGGAGTAAGAATGCTAACAAATCAACACTTCCAACTGTCCATGCATTCAAAATGAAATACCACTAATCTACCAAAGGGGTCCAACAAACACCCATACAGAAACATCTTCATTAACCGAAATAAAATTTTTCAATTATCACTTTGTTTTTTTAGGCTTTCAATGCAAAATGAGTTTTAGGCTATGCAAAAAACACTACATGTACCTATTATACAGATCATGATCTCATAGCGTAATCTTTTCAATCTAAACAATAGATATTACATCCTAGACATTCAATCAAACTTTTGAACTACCTAATATTGATACATACAAAAACAAGTTCCAAGTCTTTCAAGACTTATGTCCAAAGCTCAGATAAAGTACACTTTGCTGTTCTGCTCTGAAATCTTCCAAATGCAATCATAAGCACATTTTCCTTTCATTTTTCTCTCATATGTTTTTAGTTCAACATTCATTTTTGTATGTGAGAACACTACCCCTGGGATATAGTACCACTGAGACACTTAAAGCTACAAAACATTACATTCTTAAAGGCACTAAAAGGCTTCTTAACCAGAATAATATACTCGTTTTGGTTTAAGTGCATTAATGGAATTGCATGATTTCATAATTTCCTATGTTCATTTTCATTTAGTGTTGAATATTTTACCTCAAAAACATTTGGTAAAGTGTCAAAATATGGCTTTACAGTACATTCAAAAACATTCCTGATCCTTTTTCGAGTAAACTTGATGACCGTTATACCATGATGTGCGTGTTGAGTTATGACAGCATTTGATAGGAAAGCCCAAGGTGGATCCGCATCTTTGGACAGGTGTTTAAGTGCTCTGTGGACCTCTCTCCCTACACAAAGAAAAGCAGCTGCCAAGCCCACATGCAAGTCTAACATACAATACTGCATATATACAAACCCTATATAGCACCCAAGCTGTCTCCATGTCCTTAGCCATACAAAAGCTATTAATCTACCCTGCAGATTATAACATACAAAATAAGACTGATTTAAGTATAAAGTATGAAAAATAAAAAAAATCTCCATGGCTAGAAGTTAGAAAAAAATATGTCCCCCGGTGTGCGCAGGGCAAATGGCGCTTCCTGAACCAGGCAGACATCAAAGCTGCTTCTGGATCTACATGATGGAGCAGTTCTCCGGCTTAGGCCCTCCCTGTGGGTTGGGGTAAGGTGGGGTGGGGTGAGGTAGGGACAGGAAGCAGGAAGATTGATTAAAAGCCCACATCTAGCATCTGATAAATAAACAGTATATACAATTTTATTAATAAAAAGGCAAAATACCGATACAATGGCCATACAATTCTCACCCAAAGCAAACCACTTAGAATAATTTCTTATATATTATTTAAATGTTCACATGTAATGTTTATACAGTACCTGTCTGGGTTTATCACTACCCATGATGAAGTGGGAGTGGGAGACCAGTCCCTCAGGCAGTCCTCCTCCTCCGCTGCTGAATGAGCGAGAGGCACTGGACACTCCAGAGCTCGCAGACACACAGCTGCTGGCGTTCCTGTCTGACGGTTGGCCACATGAACCACAGATCACTGTACGGCTGCGCAGGTTATACTCACCGTCTCCACATGTACTATGAGCTGCCTGGAGGGGGAGACAGGGAGAGGCAGCTCAGAGACAAGGCAGAAACGAAGAAGGGATGGGCTTAAAGCAGGCCTTCTCCACTTTGAAAGAGATCAATGTTTATAGTAAATCAACAACTGAAATAAAGATGTGAATGACTGCTGACCATTTCTTCATCATCCTCTTCCTGGAATAGTGTGCGTGTAACTTTCCTCATCGCCATCTCCTACAGAGAGAGAGAAATTAGCTTTTGGCATTTGTGAATTTGTCACAGAATAAAGATCATTTTCCTCTACTTCACTGCCAGTGATGGCTAGTTTATGACTCACCTCTCCGCTGGCACTAATCAGAGTGGTCTGGAAAAGATCTCCACTGCCCCATGAGTTCTGAGTCTTCCACACCAGATCAGAGGGAGGGTTATGAGTCCCACCAGCTCCAGCAGCCCAGATCTACAAAAACCAGAGCAAGAGAGCAAAAGATCAAGAGGATTATGATGCAGTGCAGGGTTGTGCTCAAATGTAATTAAGATACATGAAAAAATAAGAACATAGCATGGAAATTGTTTTATACAGTGCCTAAAAATGAAGGTGATCATACTCCAACAAATTACACAAAAACCTGACTTTTATTTAACATTTTCATATTTCTGATTAATCACAGGGAAATTCACTTTTACGTTTATCACACCTTCAAGTCCACACAATTAGATGATTAAATATGTGGTAGTATTCTGCTCACCGTGACTGTCTGTCCAGCTTTGAGGGTAAATTTGGGGGGGAACTTGTAGACAATAGGAGTGGTGGAGCCCACCTGTCTCTTCACCTGCCAGTGGCCTAGAGACTGGTCCTAAAATGAGGGGGAAAACTTAAGTTACAACATTTTATAGCAGTTTTGATTTAGAAACATGCTTGTGTGCACATTCTCCAGTTCATGATCAAGACCCCTGTAGTGTTTATGTACCCTTGTACTCTATTTTAATGTAAGGTTTTGGTTTTTTCTTCTGGCCCACATTACAGGTTTATCCGTCAGATGGTCAGGATTATATGTTCATGAAGATTATATATTTATGAGCATAATATGGAGGTATGTGGCATTTTTTGGGGGGTAAATCAGTGCTGGGGTTTTGGTGGGAGGAAGTGAAGACAACACAATATGTTATTATGCGTTGGGTCTCCCACATTTCCAACATCTGATAATTCTATAGGGTACATTGTTGAGTCTTTATTGCAAGTACTACTGTGCACTTATGCTGCCCAGTAATCAATGACCGAGTCTTGAGGTCCTGGAGGTTGGGATGGCCATTAAGTTATTCTTGACCCTGGTCTTTGTGATCTCACCTGATCAGCCTTGTTACTGAGGCGGACAAACTTGCCCTCCAGGTCCACCTCATCCACGGTGACTCGGCCGCTGGCCGAGGCTTGCTGGCTAATTCGGGTGCGAGTGACCGTTCCTCCTGCAACACTTGAGGCTTCGCTGTCTGTATCATTGAGGCGGCGTTTCTTTGCACTTCCTGAAGAGTTGCGACTGCTGCTGCTCTGAGCTATGCGGGTCTGGGTGTGTGTGCCCGATCCTGAGGAACGAGTGACGGATATCACCCGGGCAGGAGGGGGACTGGGAGAGAGACGCAGCCTAAGGAGAGACAGAGAAGTGACAAAGAGAACTATACAGTAATCTGCAAATATATTTAACTAACATTAATTGTATTTTTTGCAAATCAATCAACCTCCATAACCAAACAGAGAAGCATGTTTAGCAGCAGGCTGCTCTCACAGAACTGCAATACGGACAGATTCAGAAGGTCATTTGTCCCCAGAGCCATTAGA
>JBBPDA010000009.1:9990396-10009751 GCA_037974385.1 Arnoldichthys spilopterus | reverse complement strand
ATCCTAAACTACCACAGAGAGGAACTTCCATACATACATATACCAAGTTCTTATACTACTAAAGAGAGCAACTACAGCAATAGATACATGTACCACAGCAATAGATACCTGTGCCATGGAATTTTACATGGTCAGTAAAATTGTTGAAAATCTTTTCATTGTACTTTTGTCAGTTAAATAAAGGTTCACATGAATTATCCTATCACAGATATTTGTTTTTATTGCATTTTGAAAAAATGTAAACTGAAATGGGGTATGTAGCTTATATTTTGCCTCTGCATTAATTTGTGCCCTGTTCTTCCTTGATGCTTGGTCTCTTTATTGGTTAAAGTAGTCTGCAGTACTCCTTGGTTACATTATGGTTGCATTCTACTTTATTTGATATCTCAGCTCAAACAATACATACAGTTAATGTGTAATACACACGTGCACATATTTACAGTTGTCTTTTTCGCAGTTATTTAGATACAAACTCTAAACCAGTGCTTATTAATCCTCCTCCTAGATCTCTACTTTCCTGCAGCATTTAGTTCCAGCTTGCATCCAACAAACCCCACCCCCACAATGTACAGAAACATGATGCAATTACATTACTCATAGTGTTTAAAATAATAAAAAATGAAACTAATGACATAGATGCAATTCTCATTTGACTGTAAATGATCAAATACTAACAAATGATATATTTTTATGAGATATGAACATTTCTCATGAAGTCTCACTGACACAGTTTGTATTTGCATCTAAAGACACGTGAAAAATTAGCATTGTGTTTGTAAAGAAAAGTTGAACAATGTGACCTGTCATTTTCTCTGCAAGGTTTCTAGCAACTGAAAAGTATGTGTACACCTGCTATCAGGACACCAAAAATGGACTTCAAATGTCTGCTCACACTCCTTCAAACCTACTGAGGAATTCTCTCAGGGAAAAGGTATATTATTACCAGCACAGTAAGCAGATTTACTTGAGGTTATGGACATTGCTTGTAAGGATGTCATAGCTGAGCAGACAGCAGGACATTAGTACATCAGATGTGGCTCTGATTTGATTTCTTTTATCTGAATTCTTCAAAAACTAAGTAATCTGTTAATCTATCTCTCTGTCCCTCCACCCATCCATCCATCCATCCATCCACCCACCCACCCAGTAATCTGTCTGCCCACCCATCCACCTGTTCATTCATCCATGCAAATGTCCATCCATCCATTCCTCCATCCTCTATCTAGAAATGTTTTCTGGGGATTGTATTTCATATTTTTCCACATATACACTTTTTAACTATTTACATGCATATATTATGTTTTGCTTAAAGTCTAATTACAGAATCTTTAAAATAATAAAACTAAATAATAAAACACATATAAAAAATGCCAGTTTTAGTATATTTACACTAAAAACTTTTAGATTATATCTCACATATTTAGTATTTTTTATTAAAATAACCAATATCTCTCTTCAGAGTTGAAACACAGTTATCTGGAATTATGTCATTATTGTTAACTAGCAGTGAACTTTCATCATGTCTATGCATCTTGTGTCTTTCCTCTCGATAATGTTACCAAACAATACATGCCTCACTCTCATTTACACTTGGATAATGTCACACTGATGCACCCCAGCAGGTGGATCTCAACATGTCTACTCGAGCCAAATATTTTATTTTTCTCCAGCATTTGAAAGATGTAATGCCTGTAGAACAGGAACTCCCCCTCTGTATTGGGATGCTGGAATGAAGAGTCTGCATGAACACAAGATATTTGTCCAGTGTGACACCTGAGAATAATGAAAAACCATTCCCTGGTACATAAGCAATATACCTCAATACGCTCTCTACTCTTTTTGTCTCTGCCTGTAGTGCAACTCTTCTGAGAAAACACAACATGTTTCAACATCAGACAAAGGAAAAAGAATTCATTGTGTACTTTGGCAGAACATTGTAAAGCATAATTCAGAAGCTGTTAAAGGGTTGTATAGTATTCAGAAATGAGAAACTGTAAGTAGGTTTTCAAGTAGAATATTATAATCATTTAACATGACTTGTACTTCGTCAGTCATGACTGTAATTATTGTAATAGGTGTTTTCCCACTTGCCTGGCTTCAAGCAATAAAAAGGTCAGGATTCACGCTTAAATAGTTTTTTTTTAAATCATTAATTAAAGACCAATATTTGGTAGCAAAATTACTTTGGTCTTTATCTACAGTACTGTACAAAAGTCTTTGGCACCTTACTAGTTTAAAGCCATTTCTCTGAGCAGTAAGTTTCTTTCTGCAGTAAAAACACAAGTGAACATTAGAATAAATTCAAACAAACAGGAAAACAGTGAAAAGAATGAAGATCTGCTAAAGCCATCGATTTAAAATATATATGAAAATAACAGGTTACATTCAAAACTGATGAAAAGTGGTAAAATTATTTCTTAACGCTCTCTCAACCTAGGTAAAGGTGTTTTATTGGGTTGTGATGTCACATTAATGTGTATTTACATGAATACGGGACAGAAACTGTTAACAGTGAAGTGGGGAGACTGATGAATCCCTGTTTCTGACATTCTCTGTGTTTTTTTGCTGCGTTGGGAGGACTACAGCCCAAACTGCAAAGATAATGTGTTAGAACTCACACCTATAAAAGACCTTCAGCTCATATGCATATTCAAATATAGTGAGATTGTTTCTTTCTGCAGCAAAATAACAAGTGAACATTAGAAAGAATTCAAACAAGCAGGAAAAGAGTGAAAAGAATGGCGATCTGTTTTGTATGTAAGAAGTAGTTGATGTTGTGTGAGTTAATGTTATTTCCATTTTTTTAAATATTTTTATTTTTATTTTTTTTGTTCTCACATGCCTAAGACTTTTGCACAGTATTGTATGTCCTCCATATAACAGAAAGTTTCTCTAGCTAATGTAGCTACTTAGTTTACTTGTTCAGAGGATAAACTATGAAAATACAGCACTGACTTCTGGTATTGTGTTTAGTACCATGGACAAAGTACAAATTTATGACAAACTTGTTATACCTTGATGTATCTTTTGTTTTACTGGGTTTATCTCCACTAAATGCTAAATGTATTTTGAGGTTCTGATCTTGTGATCCACTCACCGTTTTCTGAGTCAAACCATAAGACAACCTACAGCAGCTCTACTCAGGGCTCATCCTCATCACAGCTCCTTCATCTGCTGAGAGACACACTGACCCACTTTTATCTTCATCCTGTTACTCTGGCCTCATTTCACACCAGTAATGAGAATAGTCATATGCACCTTAGTCATGTTAATACTGTTCATTTGCCATGAAATGCCAGTTTAACTAGGTTGGTGGCTTTTATTCTAGACCACATTAGGCAGTTCTCCTCCCCTGTTTTCTGTTCGTCCTAAGCAGATCATCTGTTTTCAGAGTAGTAAAAAGCAGTGTTTAGACATGTTCACCACGTACCTCTCCTACAACAAACTACCTGAAAAAAACAAGAGCAACGGTTCTCTCAAATCCAGCCTGCCAGTACTACCTCCCTTCCACTCTTTTTCACTGATGTGGCCTACAATACAACTTCTTGAAAGTGAGTTTTATGTCAGTGCTGTGGTCTTTAGAAAATGCTGCTGTTGTAATTAGCATGGGCATAGAAATTCCCAACAAAATGCCTATTAATCAGTTCTCTGTATATTCTGTTGATAAAAATTCATGTGTAAGAGCAAAACTTGCAATTGTTAAGAAACCTTTTTATATACCTTAACCTATGTCATTTTAATGGAGGCAAGCTGCTATTTTTTATTGGTTATTTTTCATTGAATGCTTGGAAAATGCCCCCCAAAAATCTATGGAATCAATAGAAACCTAACTGCAGCATCCCCACTTACAGAATGGGAATTGGTTTAATGGTCACAATTAGAAACTTGTGTGAAAATAACAGGTTATATTCAAAATAATAGTTCTTAAAGCTCTCTCAACTCACTTCCATGTAAAGGTGTTTTTTGGGTTGTGATGTCACACTAACCTGTATTCACATGACTAAGTGACAGAAACTGTTAACAGTGAAGGGGGGAGACTGATGAATCCCTGTTCCTGAAATTCTCTATGTTTTTTTTGCTAGTTTGGGAGGACTAAAGCCCACACTGCAAGGATAATGTGTTAGAACTCACACCTATAAAAGACCTTCAGCTCATATGCAAATTCAAATGTAGTGAGACTGTTAGCAGCTGTGGCAGGACGGAGGGATTTTGTGGAATCCATTGTGCTTTCCTCTATTTCGGGTTTTACTGCCACACTTCGGAGTGCAACAGGGCACTAGTGAAGAATTAGAGTATTATCTGGGGTAAAGTCACAAGCTCACACATTAGGCAAGATTATGTGTCTAACAGGGTTAACACTTAACTTACTCATGTGCAATACTGTCATACACAGTCCATGTTCAAACCTGCACTGTACGATCACTTGATGTTTTTATAGTTAGAAGAGACAGATTTTTATTTCTATTTTAATTTTACTGAATTAGGATTTCTGCATTACTGTTTGTCAGCTAATTGATTCCTTTTATTTCAACACTTAAATATGTAGAAAGTTGGCTGCGTAAAATATAAAGAGGAATGCATGTGGGTTATGAATTTTCAAAAACTGTGAATCTGTGAGTCTTTAAATCTTCTAGATGTTCTTAACTTGTCAGTGAAGGACACCTACTTTCACATCAGCAGCAGAGATGAAAGCCATCTTGAAATGCATGTCTTAATTATCTAAATTGTAGCACCCAGAAATGTCAACCAAAGAATGAAAAACACAGATTAAACCATGTTTTTTAAGGCATTAGTCTAATAATCTTGTCCTATTTCTGCTTCTATTGATCATAATAGTGCTATTATTTCATTTAGACTATGGAGTTTTCTTCTGCAGTACTAACTCATTTTCTTGTGTAAAGAACTCTGATACTCCACAACAAATGGAGTGTTACATAATGATTATTCTTCTGATTAGAGATAGATTAAGAGATAAATACAGAATGTTCAGTTTGCCTTATCAAGAGTCATTTTGTTCACAAACTGCATTCCTTTAAATTAAGCTTATTATCACATCACATAGAAATAAAGACACATTCATACAGATGTGAACTACAGGTGTTCTCCTGCTTCAAGATGAGCAACATCTTTGGGGGGGGGGCAGAACTGTGACAGTAATTCCACATCACTTACTGTTTGCTCCACCTAATGCTAATCGTTTAATTGTGTGTGTGTGGGGGGTGGGACTGGGGGGGGGGGTAGGGTTGTAGAATCGATTTTCAGTAAACGTGGGGGGTTCGTTACAACACCCATTCAAACCTGTAGGTAGAACACTCTGACTCTCTAACAATAATTTCCAAAACGTTGACTACTTACTATTAATCGAAATATGAGGCATCTTGGAAAAGTCATTATGCCTTTTTATTTGGCTTCTGATTGCTGTTAGTGAGAGAAAACAAACAAACAAATGGAAAAAAAATTAAAAATATGCTTGAGATATAAGATTTTGTAATTTTAGAAATCTAGCCTTTAATTTAATTATTTTGTAGAGAAGACAATAATTTACAAGTCTTACCATTTAAATCTTGGGAAAAACACCGTCACCTGGTGGTGAAAATAAATAGTTACAACCTGAGATGCATATGCACGTCATACCATATTTCTTATATGTAAGTTTGTACGTTTTGCTTTAAAGTATTTTTCTCTCTTATGTAAACGACTTTTTTATTGTTCTACTCAACTGACAACAACAACAACATGAATAATAATAATAATAATAATAAATAAATAAAACATAATAATAATAATAATTCAATATAATAATAATAATAATAATAATAATAATAATAACCATCATAATCGAGTTATCTGAAAAGTCATTAGCTTCGTGGCTTTAAGTGAATTAAACTCTTTGTGTCAGGAAATCTCGTCACGTAGTCTCCGCGGCCTAAGCGCCGAAAGACTTCTCTTCCCGTGATGCACCGCGCGAGCAAAGTCCATGTGGAGCTGTGTGGAAAAAGTTTGCACGCCCGGAGCGGTCAGACACATGGCGCGCTATAGGGACGCGAGGCTGTGCTAGAAAACGCCGCCGTCTCCTGGAGCTGAATGTCGGCACAGGTTTGCACACGGTGTTTCGATGAGTTGAGTGAGATTTCATTTTCACGCGACACCTTTTTTTTGTTTTCCTATATCCAGTGGCTGTGAAGTGCTCGCGTGGTGCACAAGCTGGACACGCTGGTGAGGTAATGTGTGTCCCATTAGAGAGACACTACTCTGTTTCTGTCCTGTCCGCTTCTCTCGTCTTTGGCAGTCGCCTAAGAAATGTATGCTGGCGTCCTAGCTACACGTGACTGTAATCTAAAGGAACTAACATGGGGCGCGAGATAAATCATGTAAACATGTCCGTGACGCAAGCTTCAGGTTCAGTGGGGAAAGTGTAACGGTGCAGTATGATGCTTCGGAGCTAAAGTACCCGGACAGCATGTAGTAGTGTGTTGGTTATGTGCTCTGTGTGAAGGCTGTCAGGCAGCTCAGCCCGTGCAGCAGCTTGTTTACTGGTTCAGAAGCTCCGCCCCTTGGCTTCAAGGTGAATTTAGCACTGAGGAAGGACTTCTTTCATCACGTGTTAACAGACAGGAAGCATACTTTATAATACTAAATATATAAACATGGGGAGGAACAGAATCAGTTTATTTGGCCAAGTATGTTTGCACACACAAGGAGTTTGCTTCTGATGGCGTTTCTCTAGTATTTAACAAACAAACTGTACAATACGAAACATAGTAGACACTATACAAACTTAAGGTGCGCCTCACACAATGTACCTTATACTCTATTGTACACAAGATGCTGTATACACAATATACATTATTCTTGTGTGGTCCAGTACATGTGGTACGATGTGCCATGTGGGTGCAGTTGTATGCAGCTTGTAGACTTTTTTACATGTGCTTATACCGTATAAAATAAATAGTGCAATATACAGTATGTGTACAATATACAGAGTAAGTATATATTATACATTGTTACATGCAATAGGCTGTACAGTGAGCTATACAATGTACAGTGGGCAGTGCAGTTACTATAAAGTATATACAGTAGAGCGCAGTACCGAGGCAGCCACCCGAAACACCATCTTCTTAGCTAGACTTATGTAAACGATCATTTCTTATGTAAAAGATTCAGATTTTATGTAAAAATGTTCCTTTCCCTTTAGGTTGTTTAGGTGACGCACTGAGAGCTAGAGGAGAAGATGCAGCGTGTGCTGTGTCCTGCAGCTGTGCAGCTGCGCTCTTTCTACCTGGACGTGAACATGAGAGAGCTGCCTGTTAGTGGACAGGTCATACGCATAAATCGCTTTACTCTGCGCTTCTTCAGCTCCTCAGCCGTCACAAGAGGACAGGACTCGCGAAAGGCCAAGCCACCACCAAACCATGCACAGAGCCAGGAGGGAAAGGAGCTTGCATGTGGGACTGATGTAGCGGCAGGTGCTACACCGCAGCCTGATGTTGATCCCCTGCAGGACAAATCGATTGGCCTCTACCAGAGGTTTAAGAAGACGTTTAAACAGTACGGCAAAGTGATGGTGCCTGTGCATCTCGTCACTTCCTCAGTGTGGTTTGGGGCCTTTTACTACTCTGCAATGAAGTAAGTGACTTGACTTGTTGTTCATTTGGGTTGGAGTATATTGGTATGATTAGTTTCGGGTAATAAAGGCATTAAATTGATCATCCACATCACTACGCAACTTCAACAATCAACACTTGAAAAGTAAAAAGTGACTTGTCAATGTGAACACACTCAATTATACACAGAGTGCGCCACAACGAAATGTGACCTCTGCATTTAACCAATCACACGTGCACATGTGAAGCAAGGGGTAGCTATCAACAGCGCTCAGGGAGCAGTCTGGAGAGGGAGAGGAACCTGCAACCCTCTGTTCAAGTCTTAACCACTAGGCCACTATTGACACACCACTTGACACATATTGTATACATTAGTTTACAGATATGTTGTGGATTGCCCTTGTGTTTGCCTCGGTCATTACAGTTGGCCTGACAAGTGTCTGCAGCAATCCAGATTTATGAGCTAATTACACCAGAATCTCTCAGTCCTGCTCTGGTGAGCCCACACATCTCTCCATTATTTCAACATTCCTCGGCTCAACACGCCTGCTCCAGCTAAACAAATGATCCATTTCTGTAAGGTGTGTTGAATTCAGGAATGCTTGAAATCAGGCCATGCTGCCAGTCTTCACATTTTGGCCCAGTACTTAATAAAGCATGTTCCTGGAGGCACATTGTCCTGCATATTTGTGTGTTCACCTCTTTTGGCACTTCTTACTGAGCTGTTGTGGGTGTGTTAAAGCAGGAAAACACATGTCTATATGGAACAGCAGAGCCACGCAGTAAATACAGTATATATTATCCTATAGTCCTGTAGCTTTAAGGACAACCTGGCAGAGCAGTTTTACTCTGTAAAGTCTGTCTGAGCCTCTCTTAATTCAAATGCACTCCACTGCCATCAGGACCGTAAACAAATCCAGGACACAACTTAGTGCGTGTGCCATAAAAAGCAGTAGAACTCCGTCCCCAGTTATTGAAGCTGAGATCATGAGCTTCAGAATGTGCCGCTGCTGTGTGTCTCATCAAAGCCGTTTTACAACACTCTTCATGTTCTGCACTTCTACAGAGGGGTGAACCTGGTCCCGTTTCTAGAGTTCATTGGGCTACCTGATAAAGTGGTGGGCATTCTCCGAGACTCGCAGGGAGGATATGCACTAACAGCTTACGCCATGTACAAGGTATCAGAACATAAAAGTCTCAGTCATATTACACTATAATGGAGTTCTGTTTTATTTTTGTTCCTGGGTACAAGGTGTGTTTTTCCCAATCCCTTATGCCTAAAATAAATAGAAAATGGCTACTGTTCCACAAATCTTTGCTTCTGTGGTCAGGACGATGACCTTTACTGTGTTTTCAAGAACATCCTAGATTCCCTAGACTTTCAGAATATTCTGGAACTGTGAGAATTGTCCAGAAGTTTCTAAAATTGTCCAGAATTTTCTAGAAGTTTTCTGGAATTGTTTAGAACCTTCACAAACTTTCTTGGACTGTCCACGAAAGATGAAAAATTTGGCTATTTTGTCACTATAAATAGGAAATGTTTGTGGATAGCTTATGTGACCATAGCAATTTTTACATACACTTAGACAGACATAAGCAGTTGAAATATGACACTTAGAAGCCAGAAACAACAATTGTGTTATTTTTAGTCTTTGACAAGTATGTGACTGAGAATCACCTGCTAGACACTGAACTGTGGAAGTCCCTTAATCCATCCACTGCTTTGATAGTAACTACATGTAAAACCAGACTTAAGGCCCTTATGGTTGCTACTTCTCACATTTTGTCTTCTTTACATGTAAAGGGCCTCTGTCATGAGGAAACCACATTTTCTACCCTTTTTTTGAAAGAAGTTTTGGTTACAGTTTGAACATTAATGTGTGAAAACAATTCATTCCCCAGTCTATACATGGCAGGCCAGGAATACAGCCTGTTTTAAAGATATTGTTTACCACTGCACATTCACTCTGAGTGTTCCAACCTGGTCTGCATTTTTGAAAGAGGTGCAATACAGGGCAACCAATAGGAAAGAGATTTTTTACATATTTTTAAAAGCACAGTGACAAAACCAGCCTGTTTTACTCAAGGCATTAACAGGGTTTGAAAATGATGAGTGTAGTAGTAGTTTTTTTATATTTTCATATTGTTTTTGTTGTTGTAAGCCATCGAGTTTGAGGTTGGTGCTTTTAAATGGAGTAAATCCTCATTCTTTTCTCATTATTAGCATCATCAGATTGGTGTATTATTCTTATTTGCAGTCACATTGATTTCTACTTTGTCTTAGCTTGCTACACCAGCCAGGTACACAGTGACTTTAGGAGGCACATCTCTGTCAGTGCAGTATCTCCGGAAGCACGGCTACTTCTCCACCCCCCCTCCAGTTAAAGTGTATCTGCAAGACAAAATGGAGGAGACCAGAGAGAGGTTCTCTGAAAAGATGGAGGAGACGAAAGAACGATTTTCTGAGAAAATGGAAGAAACCAAAGAGCTCCTCTCAGGGCGGATGGAAGAGACTAAAGGGCGCTTCACTGAAAAAATGGAGGAGACCAAAGACAAGCTCTCAGAGAAACTGAATGAAACGAAAGACAAAGTGTCTTTCCGGAAGAAAGTGGATTAACGGAGTTGTGCTTATAGTGAGCTGTGATCAGCGGTCATGCACGGTGAGCAGGCAGCTGCCGAGAGATGAGGAAAAACAGAGTCGCAAAATTCTTGGAATTTACATTCACGTTCATACAGTATAAATAGATGAGGTCACTAAAACTGGAAATGTGTTGGAACCTGATGTCCTAAATTCTTTCTTAGGCGTCTTCATAAGAGCCAATAGAACTGAAGGTGACCGTAGCGGTCTGGTATACGGACAAGCTTGTTTACACAGCAACATGATCCAGTCTAAATGATTCAGAAAAGATTCAATGATCACATCCACATAAAGTTTGAAAGGAGTTTAAGCTTCCGCTGGCACTTTCTAAAAATGTATTTGGCTCTTCTCATAAAGTAAAACATGGCCTAATCATGTGTCTTGAATGTAGTATTATGAAAGTGTGGTTGAGATGAAACTTGAAAAAGCATTTTTTTAAAAAAGTTTTCGAATGTAAAATGTTTAGTACATTAGTGTGAGAAGTGTAGCTTTCTGGCAGCCAATACATTTAATTATTAAAGACAACGTTATGTACTTGACAGTTTTTAGCGAAGAGTCTGACTGATTTATGTAAATCCAGTCGGGATTGAGTAAATCAAAGCCATACGTTCATCTGTGGGTTAACAGAAAAGTGTAACCCTTTAAACTGATCATGTGGACTGCATTTTTGAGAATTCACAGAAATTAAATATACTTTTCCTGACATTTGTCTTTTTTGTTAATTTTTTAACGCTTTCTACAGCAGTGTCTGGTGAGGTTTAGTGGCCAGTGTGATCGAACAGGGTTGACTTATTTTAATGTCAATGCCATGTTAGTAAGACTGTTTAAATTATGGCTGGGAGATATAATCCATATACTCAGTATATTGTGGCTTGTTATATGTAGTAAATGACTACATTGTGAACAGATTACAACATTTTTCTAAAAGTTGCAGGTGTTAACTTGTGCATGAGAACCTGAATAAAAAACAAGTTTGTTAAATTTAACTTGGTTGTAATTTCCCACTTTTTAAATCCAAGTTGAAGATTGTTCCAATAGAAACCATGAATGAATATTTGCATGTAGAAAAATGTTGCAGGAACTACTGTGTTCATCACACTGGTGTGATATATATTAAATGGTTAAATGATGCATTTCAAATTTCAAATATTGATTTATGTACCGCTACAGAGCCTGCGATCACCCAGCCCTGGTTTAAATCACTTCCGCTGGTCTCAGCTGATCAGAATCTGTGGAAAAAACGGAGAAATTTAAAAAAGGAGGACACACATGAGTATTTTTACGTTTTAATGTTTTGCTATGGTTTGACCACAGCAGTACAAGCATAAAATCTTTGACTACAACGGCATTTAGAGCAACATTTTTTGACCATTTTTTTTCCTTTTCCTTTTTTTTCTGAAAAAGTATTGCAGTAACAGACCTTAGGCCTAGAACCTATTACATCACAATTGCTTAAATAAAAAAAAGAGGCAAAATACACATTTTAATGTGTATATAAGCATAATATGCATGTACGTGTACATAAAAATACAAGTACGCACTTATGCCTACACACAGATAAAGAAAAATCTGCTGGGGTACAATTCGTAAATGAAAACCAAATGATACAAAGTCCATGATGGAAGCAGTCCTGTGTTAACCAATAATGCAAAAAAGCTACGGTTATAGCGGTGGTGTGCACAAGCATCAGATGCTTTTACATGAAACAAACTGAGGCGCAATCAGCTTCAGTCCACGCTAGCTTCCCACACTAATACGAGGGGCAAAAGTCTACGGCCTTCTGGGGTTTTAAAATGCACACCATGGGCCTCTCGAGGCTACACAACTGCCATTGGTCACTGGGAAACAAAATGGCATCGCTATGTACATCATCCATTACAGAATTATGGACATGCTCAACAGGTAGTTACAGTGGAGACCCAGCATAACTAATTATAATTTTTTTTTGTTCCAACGTACCACAAACAGAATATCCGGGGGAAAAAATAACAAAATGATGAATGGTAGAACTGCATCACTGTAGCCACTGTCTGATTACTGAAAGGCAGGAAGCGTAGCATTGCAGGGATATGGAACGTTTAAGACTAAACTGGGGATTACTTGCTTATAAAGTACCTCAAACAACTTATGCACTTTCTGAAAGTCTGGACAGTGATTGTATGCAGATGCACCAACAATTCCTAAAGCAAAGTCAGGGTGTCTGCACTAATGATTTTCTTTTGTATACATTTGTACACTTTGTTAAACAAACCTTTGGGGAAAGGATCACCATCATGTTGTCCATTTATGCAAATTAGGTTCATGTCCTAAATCACTTTTTTGAACTTTGGTGCCTGGTAAATGAAAGGATTGTTCTAATGAATTACACTATGATCAATGTTTCTAGATTGAAAACAAACCCCTTATTACAGCCCAAACTGGCCTGATTAACAGCTGTAGAAGTAGGGCGTATCCTGTAAAATATCTACCAATTCAATTCAGCACATAGCAATACTAAGTCAATTTAAAATGTAGCTGTTCTTGTCACTCTGTGAAGTTAAACTGCGTAAGTGTAACTGTAAACTGACATTTTCCACTGTAAATTCATAGATGAAGTACTATAAGCAGCTAAACACAGCCCGTCAACTTCACTACTTTACTAGAAGCCCACAGCACCTTTTAATTTACATATAGCTTAGTCCAATGCCTCTGTTGGTTCATGAATGAAACCGTTGTGGTTGTTGTGAAAAGGTTTGGGTGTAAACGGTATGGTCAAATCCACACTGTAGCACAAATTTCTACCGGTACTCTGCGTCTACCATGTTACTGCCCATGTAGTACAAGTTGTGTGGGGTAGTATTTAAAAGGGAAACGAGAGCTTTATTTCTTCTATTTCAAGCATGTTTCTTGTCCTAGAACAACTGCCATTCATACTGTTAATATGGTTATTATTCATAAAAAAAATAAGTAGTACTTTGTAATCATTCTGTGATTCATATTTAAGTAAATGTTTTGCAAACCTTCTCCTTGTTTACAAAAAACAGGACAAAAAAAAATGACAAAAGCACATCTCAGCTGTAGGCATTTACAAACCTGATACCACTGTGTTAAATTTTTATACCATCTATACATTATATTACATTATTAACAATGTCTTTTTCTGTGGTTTCTACCCATTGGGTAGGATATGTGTGCATAACATATTCAAGTTATTTACAGCACCTTACAAAAAAACAAAACAAAACAAACAAACAAAAAAAAAAACAGAAGGAAAGAAAAAGAAACCGAAAGAAAGAAAGAGACAGACCAGTGAAAAAAGCACCGTTGGAAGTGAGGCACACCAAAGGTGGGAGCTTGAAGAGTGCAAGTGGGTTTCTACGTCTGCTCAAAACGTGAACATTAGGCACCGAGTTAGCTCACATCATACGGACATGCAGAACGCCTCATTCCGTACGCAACAAAAACAAGCACTTCTCTGTAACAAGGACTACGGTCAGATGAAGCGAAGGAGGCAGGAAAAGCCAGAGCGGAGACAGTGAAATGAGGGTCATTACCAGAAAAGGGCCGGGCCGACGAGCGCAGGCCAGAATGAAAATCAATCGGCGGAAGCGGCAGCAGCAGCAGTCGTGATAGCAGCAGCATTAAACAGCAGAGATGAAAGAAAAGCTCTGTGAGCTCTTTGGAAGAGTAAATGAAGGGAGAGACGATCTGACCAGAACGCTTTTAGCTTTGCCTCGAGCAAACAAGCCAGTTCCAAACAAAGAAAAACACCGTTTGCCCTCTCTGCAGGTGGTCACTACATACCTAACCCCTCTCGACCTGTTGAAATAAGAGTGCTCTAATGATGATGAAGCGGGGGTGGGGTGGGGTGGGGGTGGGGGTGGGGTGCTGGCATAAGCCCTTACTAAATGCTGGCATCGCAGTATAAAAATTTAACATTAAGATTCATGGTAATGTGTGTGAAAGGTCAGTTGTCTAGGCACAGATTAAGCCTAGTCTAGGATTAAAATGGACAATATGAGGAGTTAACACTATTAGCAAATTTAGTCGCAATATT
Organism: Arnoldichthys spilopterus; assembly: GCA_037974385.1. NCBI lineage: Eukaryota > Metazoa > Chordata > Actinopteri > Characiformes > Lepidarchidae > Arnoldichthys > Arnoldichthys spilopterus. The sequence goes on along the minus strand of JBBPDA010000009.1, from coordinate 9,995,473 downwards.
ACGTGTAAATCTGCCCACTCCCTCCCCTCCCCTCCCCTCCCCCCACCTCCATCAAAAAAATGCCCCACTACTGAATTGTGCAGACTGTTGCTCTGCCCAGTATTTAAATGCTTGATTAGAGAAATTCTTCTAAACACTGCCGGACACTGACCAGTCCTAGTCCTAGACTAAACTGCGCAGTCCGTGGAGATTCTTTTGTACTAAACTCTGCTTAATTATTGTTCAAGGAGCCAGCCCTGAACATGCAGATGTACACGCAGACCAGCTTAAGCTGGCAGTAAAGATCCACTACAAAACAGATGATTCCAGTCCAGGCTCGGGCTCGGTCTGTGTCCGTGAAAGCGGCTCAGCATTCTCCAACTGTACTTCTACTCAGTTAAGGCTTGAGGCCAGATTGAGTAAATCTAGGCTTCATAATCTAGCTAACTGTTTGGAGAACAAGCTCACGTCATCTTCACCGACTTGGCAGAAACGGACACTAATCACACAGACATACAAACACGCACACTGTTCCAATGCTGCAGGTACAGGGTAAAGGCAGCCAATCACGCGGTTAGATTTAAGGGGCAGTGATGCTCAAAACCTATTTTGAGTGAGAACACAAAACGAGATAAACAGGACGGTAACGTTTGAAACACACCTTTCGACTACAGTTGGTTTTCAAAGGACAAACGCAAATACAAACATGTCACAGACGCGTCAGATTAGCCACGAACCGTTAGGGCTAGAAAAGGGGTCTTTCAGTCTTGAGTTTCCATGTTAAAGGGATATGTGCTGCAGTTGAAGGCAAAAGTATGTACAGGTCCGGTTCAAGACTCAATTTCCAACCATGCCAGATCAGTTCACGCGTAATCTTTGTCCTCCTAGCAGGCTAACTGACATCCACTTGCTCAAAGTGGCCTTTTGGTAAGCAATGCCCCCTATGTGCAATAGGCGCTCTGAGCTTGGACGTTCACACCTCATTAGCTCTCACTTACGGACAACGTTTCGAGAAGACTGAATGAGTTTGACAGAGAATAGCTATGGTCGCTCAGATTGTAAACCTTTTCTAAGCTAAATTTAGCACCAAGTCGAACAAATCTAGGCCAAATACCCAAACACCTACTGCTTTAACAGAGGAAATGAAGGAATATTTGAGTGCATTTACAGGACAGAGGTTAGGGCTAGTATTTGCAGCCATCCTTCTTTCCCCTACGTTTGAATGAGTTCTGCTCTTCAGTGTGTTTTAGATGAAACCAGTAGGGGGACGAGAGAGACGATGACGTTCTTCATGAATAGCTGCCCTGCCACTGATCTGTTGGGACCGTATGTATTCATACCTCAGAGCCTTCTGAGAACAGCTTTTGAGTGTGAAGAACACTTCAAAATGAAAGAACCTGCGTATAAATATAGAGGTTCTTGGAGGAACCCTTACATTGGTAAAGAATGTTTCTACCATGTGAAAGTTCTTTATACTTTTAAAAAGTTCTTCAACCTCACATCTCATTTCCATAAACCGCTCTTTAGGGAACTGAAATGGTTCTTCGATGGCATTATTCAAAGAACTCGAAGTGGGTGTGTTTTCTTGAGAGTGTTTGTACTGTAGCGCACACTACGCAAAGAGGAAGGAGACGAAGACGAGCTGATGTTGGATCACCACTTTCCCAAGTTAAGTGCTTACTACTGACACATCTAAGGGCCAAGTAAGGAGGGAAGTGCCCTGGGCAGAAGCTGGTGCTGGGGTCAGGTTAACACTGCCTGTTGACAGAGTAAGAAAAGGCAACATGAGCAGAAGAAGGCTGGGTTAGTAGGATATTAAAAAGAAAAAGGAAAAAAAAAACAAAAAAAAAAACAACAACAACCAAAAAACAAACAAAAAAAAAACAACCCTCACATTAGCCCTTAGCTTCACCGTGTCTTTAAACCTGATTATACTATCTAGGAGATGTATACAACACAAACATCAGCATGCAAAGAGGAGTTTGGTTATATACACTTCTTGTTTACTACCATGTTACTGTGGCCTACTGATCAGAATGTGAATGGTGGAAGGGGGCTGAAAGTGAAGGAGTGCATGAATGGGCAGCATCAGCTGTTTCAAGTAAGGAAAAGCCACGAGAAGCTGCAGTCCAGGCTGAACAATGCACAGGACCAGAGCTCGCATGCACCCATATATGTATACACACATACATATATATGGTTCTGATGATAAATATATGCCATTTTGGTTTTTCTCATGGGCCAAGTGCAATAGGTATAAAGGATCCCAACTAGAACCTTGATTATGGTTTACCTTTAAATGAAGTACTTTGCGATTAGCATGACCCTGCTCACAGAATAGCCTTTCTTCATTTGTTTTGCATGCTTTAGGTCTGGAAGTGAAAGAGACGGAATCACCAAAAAAAAAAAAAAAAAAAAAAAAACTCTTCCAGTTCGGCTACAATGAGGGGAGAACCAATTTAAACCTGCTCTGAAACATGACAAGAAAATCTACACCTGTAACAAAAACTCGCAATTCTCTTCATAAATGACGTTATTACATACGACTAACATTCTGTTGCCACCCAGCTGACCTCAAGACACGTGGAGAGGCATAAAAGTGTCTGTAAGTAGGGGGAAAAGGATTGAGCAGGGTCGATGTCGACGGAGAGGGTTAGGGTAAGAAGAATTTTTAGGCTGGATCCAAGTAACTCTTGTGCAGAAGTCAGGATAAGACCCTATTGCTCCCACAGACAAACTTTGGAGCTGTTCAAAATCTACAAATGAGACAACACAACAATACCAACAACGACAACAAAGACGACAACGAGAAAAACATCAAAAACAACGGGGAAAAAAAAAAAACAAAAAAAAAAAAAACATGGATCTCAGTTTCCCTCTTCTCTTTCCCACAATAAAGATAGTGCAACTTCTGTGTGTGTTTTGATTTGAATGGATTATAGTGAGTCTATACCCTCACGCCAGTCCCCACACAAAAACCTTGGCACTATGATTTGGATATTTAGGACTCGATTTTTCAAAAAATCTTAAGTTGTGCACAGATCGTGGTCTTGGAAAAATGATCCTCGACTCCATGTCCTGTCATAACGTCATATACTTGTGGATGTGTGGGTTTCGCGCAAACAAAAAAAGGCTTATGTGCTAGTATCTTTTCCTCTCATTTGAAGGTAATACGAGTACAAAACAGCGCTACAAAGCTCTACCATGTCTTGTTTAAGAGAGAGAGAGAGAGAGAGAGAGAGAAAACATTTGTAAGCTTAGCTCCACTTGGTTACGTTTTGTAATGTGGCCTTTTTTACGTTATGTTGTTTTTTTTTTTGTTTGTTTTTTTTGTTTAGTTTTTTTATTTTTTAAGTCAAGACCAATGTATTCTGTCGTGTGCGGGAGTGTGAAGCAGGCGACTGCGCCCGTTTGTAGGCAGGGAAAGGAGAGGGTGCGGTTTGGCAGCCTCGCACGCGCATACACACCCCACACCTCACACTAGCTCTCCTCTCTCCATGTCCTTGGCCTTGCTCGGGACTATTGTGCTTTGTGGGCTGCCCTGGCCTGTTGTGCCCGCGGGCGGAGGAGTCTGAATGCCGCTGACGCTGGAGGACTGGTTATTGCTGTGCTGGTGGAGGAAAAACGCCGCCCCCGGGTAGTGACCCATGACCTCGCTGTAAGCGGGCGGAGGGCCCTCCATGCGGCCGTGGGTGCTGGAGTTGGTGGCGCTGATGCCAGAGTTGCTGCTGGGGGGCCGTGGAGCGTCGATCAGTTCGCTGTCGAACACGGTGCGGTTGGGCGGTGCACGCACGGACTCGCGGTTCAGCTCCAGTTGCTGCTCGGGGTCCCGCAGCTGCAGGGTGCACGGGCCCTGGTAAGGAGGTGGCTCCTCCCCGTCTGACAGGGAGATTGTGGGCGGCAGGTCGATCTGGTGCTGCAGGTACGGGTAGGTGGGCTGGAAGCGGCTGAAGCGCTCACGCTGCATGAAGGAGGGCGTGCTGAAACGCTCCCGAGGCTGCGGGGCGTATAAAACCTGCAGAGTGAGACAAACACAATGGGTCTCAGATACAGTCTACTGCACTCATCAGCGACAGTGCTACTGTTTGCACCACAGTGTGTGATATAATGACAGTCTGACTGACTGAATCAGCCAAAGAGTTTCAGGGATTGAAAGAGAAACACAGATTAACTCCAATATCTCTAGTTCTCTTTAGGGATGCCACTAATGACTACCTCTATACCCAGGATTCCCCAACTCTGGTCCTGGAGGGCCAGTGTCCAGCACAGTTTGGTGATTTCCCTGCTCACACACTCTAAACCTGGCAATTAATGGGCAAAATGAATCAGGTTGGTTTGAGCAAGGAAATCACCAAACAGCTGGACTCTGGCGCTCCAGGACCTGAGCTGGGGAACCCTGCACTAAGTGGTCAAGTATTTTTTAATCCGTCAATAACCTGACAATTATGCATTTTTATCATTCTACTTCCATCTGTGCAACAGCATTGGGTGCACAGTGCAAGGTAACAATGCTGTAAAACATTAGACTGCCTCGTAAACTTTACATTTTATTAGTAAAACTTACTTTTGGAACCCAGAAATAAAGAACAGAGGGATGAGGCTATTTTTCCATTAGTCCTACTATAGTCTGAGAGAACATAACTAGGCTATTCCCAAACTACCTGCATTTGAATGTTTTCCCTGCTCCAAAACACACCCACTGAGGGAATGTTTACGAGATTGGGGAAACTTACAGCTAAACATCATGGTACTAATCACCAAACACAGAAGAGAAGAAATACTGTGTTAAGTGAGCATTCAATACTTATTTAGCCAAAACTCACTATCTGTATCCTGAAGAAGTGAGCAGATTTGTTCAATGTTGCCACATATTAAGCATCATCTGGAGGAGAAGGACATTCAATCATGCAGAATTCAATCATTTCATTTAAAGGAAGCCTCCATGTTAGCAGTCCAATGAGACAGGCAGTTTTGTTTTATGGGGCTTCATCACAGCTCAAGCCAGGGCAGCTAATGAGAAAAGAGAGAGAGAGAGAGAGAGAGAGAGAGAGAGAGAGAGAGAGAGAGAGAGAGAGAGAGAGCGAAAGAGAGAGAGAGA
>JBBPDA010000009.1:9973704-9990296 GCA_037974385.1 Arnoldichthys spilopterus | reverse complement strand
GAGAGAGAGAGAGAGCGAGAGAGAGCGAGAGAGAGACAGAGACAGAGAGAGACTAGGCTCTCACGACAGCTGTCTAGACGCTGCCAGAGGAGAGAACGAGTGATTAATGACGCAGTGAGAGACGCAACCGTGCAGAGAAGGGCTCTGAACGACACATACACACAGGAAATAAAACACACACACAGACAATCATTAACTGAGAGGCCCGGCCTCAGATACTGACCCTCTCTCCTCCCCCTGACCTCACTAAACACAGACTCCCTGATCAGACAATGAAAACAAGTGAGCGCGCACACACACACACACACACACACACACACACACACACACACACACACACACACACAGTTAATGGTAATGGTCTCACCTCTGAAGCTCCTTGTCTGGAACCACTGTCTGATGGCCAAAAACATCCCTCCTATTAGCAGAGGCAGTGACAGTGTTAAGTGATAAAACAATGACTACAGTGAAGACTTGAAACATGTGCTGCTGAGTATTATACAGATATACAAATATTAATCAATGCACAAAAATCATTAAACCCAGACACAATAGGAGAAAAAAAGAGACCTGTGATCAATAAACAAGCTAACCACTGCAAAAACGGTCAGGAATGGATTTTAGTGTCATTTACTGTAATTAGTGCCATTTATTGGTGTAAACTTGAAATGCAAATCCAAACAATCAATTCCTGGATCCAGACAAAGCCTGAAATAATGTCATCACCACGAGCCCATCTATGTTGTAATGCCCACCCTCAGCGCTTTGGAAAGCTGTGGTAAATTAAAGCAGCAGATCGCTCCCTTCACTCTCCAGACTCTGCACACCCTGCCTCAGTCCACTCCCTCCCCCTCATGAATAAAAATGAAATGGTCTCAGACATTTATCTGTCTATGCCGCACAGTGCAGTGGGCTGCGTGGCTGTCTGGCTCGAGCTGGTGTCTAGACAGAGCTGGGGTGAATTTAATCATTATGGCTGCGTCTGAGAGTGAGACTACTGTGGATATTTGTCAGAAAGCTGGTAAAAAAAAGACCCCCCAACCAATACGGTCACAAACAGGCACTGGTGAGACAGCAAGAAACGCGCCTCAAACATTAACACACTGCTGAAAGTGACATTTTTGACAGGCCGGTTTGCCAGGTATTGGCACCAATGCCCCAGACTTTGCCTTGCACTGAGCTTCTCATTTCATAGTGTGATTTAATGGCTTTTGTTTCATGATGCCATCATCTATCGCAGTTGGACCATTCCAGACATTGCTCAGTCCCAAATTATACAGACAGAAAATATTGATCTAGCAAGGTGAGAGTCATTTCCCAAGCCTGGCATTGAACAAGACAACACAATTCATTAACCAACATACTTTACTAAACTGCACACGCACACACACACACACACACACCACATACTGAGTGAAGGACAGAGTGTTTAATCGCTTACCGGCTGCAGAGAATGCTCCTGCCGTCTGGCCTGGCCCGGTCTGCTCATGAAAGACCATGTAGAGAGCTTATAATGGTTCAGAAGACAGATAATAACCACCACCATCACCATCATCACCACAATTATGATCATTATCTGCACAAACTCCAGTTCAGCTGCAGGAGAAAGAGAAAGGAAAAAAAAAAAAGATTAAGAGAACGATTAAGAATAATGTTACAGAAGAACATCCACATTGAAAATCTGGTTTAAGACTGATCATGTTCAGGAACTACGAGAACAGAGCGTTAAAATAAGCTGCAGGTCTCATTTTCACCATAGGGTGGCAGCAGAGAACAGCATATGGGACTCAACAGGAACCACAGGTCTCAGTACGTAGATCTAGTTCAAGTTTTTTTTACGAAGAGCTCCCTCATACAGAACAAACTGTGAATGTACAGTGATCTTCACATCTGAACAAAACCGCAGTGATGGAAAGTTACAAAACACCAGACAGAAACGTTTACCATGATTCCGTGCCATACAAAAAGGACACACTTCAGACTGTCCACAACATGAGAACCACTGTTCATCTTCCCGGTTTATGACACTTTTCTTCAACAAGAGAAAATAAAAGTGAAGGTGACAGCCCTGGAATATGGATAGAACATTCTCCCAGGTACGACCGGCCATTGCCCAGACAGACAGGCAGAATGTCTGCTAAAGCAAGACAATACCGGCCTATCTCCGGCAGCCAGACAGCCCGCGGCATTAGAGCGGGTAGCTGCGATATCCCAGCCAGCCCCAGACTGCAGGCCCAATCTGATTAGGGTAGACGCTGCGGCTGATCCAAGCTGCAGGAGGGGCCAGACAGGCCCCCGGCTCGCTGAGACAGAGATGATTCTAGAACTGTTTAGTCTGCAGAGTGCACATTTTAAAAGTACGAAACAGAGGAGCATTATCTTTTGGAGCAGACTAAGAGTGCTGCTGGAACAGAGCGGCTGGAACTCGCGCCACAAAATTGCCCGCAGTGCAGCAGCACACATCATAGGAGACAAACACTGCTTTTCTCTGAATTTAGGCCATGCGAGCAGCGCCGGGGAAAGAGAGAGGGGAGATTAGAGCAAGAGCAAAAAAGAAAAAGAAGGAAACAGGGCAGAGAATGTGCTATAAAGTGACTCAAAGTGTTCTGATCTTGTACAGCACTAAATCAGCATTATCTGGACCACCACATGCTGACCTAGACAATAAACAACTCGCCCGCTATCTGAGGCTATAAAGCACTGACACAAATTTAAAGTACAAGAATTAACTGAACGGTTACGTCAGTGAGAATGTGATGCAAGACTATTAGCGCTTTCTCAATAGTGGGTTAAAACTTTTGGGGGGTGGGGGTGGGGTCTGGTGAGTTAGAAAATTGACCACCATCTAACCACAAGAAAAAGCAGTAAGTCATCAAGTCGTCTCTTACAGTGGACAGAGAACATCAACCTTTTGTTGGGCATTTCTGAAAATTCCACTACTGTATTATGTTTAAAGCAGGGGCGGAGCCAGAGGAGTGCCCAGTGTGGGAATGAAAATTTAGGGTGGCCAGTCACTGGCAGTTTGATGCAGACTGACCTCCTGTCTCACTTCTGGATTTCTACGTCCACCACCGCCGTTTTCATAACGAGGGCAGAGAATCAAAAGCTGTTGCTGTGCAATGGCTTTGTACAGCACTACGTTTGTACTTCCTAAGGAGACTGAGGAAAGACCATCTTCCACCACCGATCCTCACCATGTTCTACAGAGGGACCATTAAGAGCATCCTGACTAGCTGCATCACTGCCTGGTTCGGAAATTGCACAGTCACAGAGCACAAGGCCCTGCAGCGGATAGTGAGGTCAGCTGAAAAGATCATCGGAGTTTGACACACATTTACATTTAATCATTTGGCTGACGCTTTTATCCAAAGCGACTTCCAGGACAGAGGAAACAATCAAGCATTCGCGTTGCATAGATCAACACTGAGAGTGGTGCTACACGGAGACCGACACATTGCTGGTGGTTGTAGGATAAAGGCGCAATTTGCCAAGTGCTTATACAACCACAGAGAACACGAACACGAACACGAACACACACACACACACACACACACACACACACACACACATTATGCTGCTACATTCTTCCTCCTCAGTCTCATTATTTTCAATCACATTATTGCATCTTTGCACATCCTGCTACTTTGCACCTGGCAGTCCCATAACTGTGCACTGCTCCTGCAGTATTTGCACATCTTTGAACACAATGCACTTTTTGTCAGTCGTGTAGTGTTTGTGGTCCTGTGTTTCATGTAGCACCGTGGTTCTGGAGGAACGTTGTTTCGTTTCACTGTGTACTTTGTGAACTGTATATGGTTTAAACGACAATAAAAGCCGACTTTACTTGACTTGCTTACTGTTTTTACACACTGTTTAGTGTGGTTTTGTATAGTTGGGGTCAAGTGACTGACTGACAGCTAAAGACCCGCAGTAAACGCTTTACTTTAAGCTAAATTGAGCATGGGGTTAGCATTTCCTGAACAACTTTTATGAATTTTGAGTCACTGTGAAGATGCAAATTGGCGGTTTGCCTCCATAATAAGCTAAATTGGAAACCGCACTCTTTCATCATATTACTGTCTAACACATTTACATCTGTGCTCGTAATACATGCCACACAGATACACTGCAGTGTGACCACTTACAGCAGTGTTGAACAATGTTTGGCTTTTAAGGCGCAGTCTTGATAATTGGGAATTTTTCATGATTTTAAGCTAGAGGTATGATGGAGGGGTAGACCGCAGCCCTTGCATCATCACCCCCCCCCCCCCCCAACCCCCTGAGCAACTCCCTAACTAGTCAGAACGGTCAGACCTCACAAGGTCCCAGTCTGCCACCCCAGGTCAGAACACCTAGCAGCCCAAGTCTCTCCAGTATGCGTAAAACAGTGAGCGAGTGCAAGAGAGTGAGAGACAAATTGAGCTGCTGTTCCAAGGTAGAGACACTGGTCATTCACAGTGTTAAAGTCTATGGAAGTGACCTTCGTGAAACTCACCATCTACCCCATTGAGGAACGATAGTTTGGGGATTCATCACTTCTGCCTCTAATCAGGAAACCCAAGCGTCATTCATGCTCTTTACAGGTAAGGGTTACATATTCATTTTCAGTCACAGTCTATGGACCCCCTGAAGAAACCATGGCCACCCACAGGCCATCCCAGTTCTGCCAAAGGGCCAACATACCAAATGTTTTCTTATATAAGGATAAGGTAGAAATGACTAGTTAAAGGCCATTCATTTTTTAAAAGTGCGTTTTGTCAGAGAGCCTTTCATCATTTATAAGTGATCCAGCATCACAATATTGGGATGGGTGTTTTTTTTGGTCTAGTCCAACCTATTAGACATTATGGATCGAACAAGATTTGATTATTAAAAGTCAAATGCAGACATGTGATCATAAGAAGAAATAGCTTCTGAGTACAAAAACACTGCTCACAGTAAAATGAAGAATTAATTGTGAAATGAACACACCACATCGATACATCAGATTGGGCACTATTTAATTGATGCATCGATACAGACTGATTCATTGTTACACCCCTATTAGATATCAGAAAAAACACTGCAAACGTCTGTGTAATTGTGAAGCACTGTGTACTTAACTCTCCATTTACAATCAACCAATGTGGTGTGTTGCTTCATGAGGCCTGTATTCGAATATTCCCGAACGGTTTTCCATATAAATTCTTTATCAATTGAGAGACTCAATCACTAAAGCTCACACATTACCAAGTCTGAAAAGCTTTGAGAATTTGAGAATCTAAATTACACGTCCCTATATAAGGAAAGTTGAGAACATCAGTGATCCAACTGAACAGGCTGTGCATATTCACAGCTCAGACTGTGAAATCCTCTTATTTCTTCATAGGCTGCTTACACAATGAACCTGCAACTCCTGGTCCAACTGGACTCTGCAGTCAGAACCACACTTAGCTCAGGTAATGGAACGAAGCTCTGCTGAACAAGCTATGCTTTTTCAACCTCTATGTAATTCAGTACATGCACATAGTACACCGCTCTTGTTCTATCAGTCCATTTCGCCAGGCAGTCCCAGGTTAAACAATGCACTTTGTGGATGCAAAAGGAGTGTTGGAAGTTTCCAAAATGGAGCAAATTGACCCGTTTGTACACGTCCAGTCAAATGAACAAAGTCTGGCTGGTTTGGAGCAACACTGAGAAAATAAAAAAAAAAGCGATAGGGGTCAGTACTGGAAAGGTGGGGGGGAAGTGGGGGGTGGCTCTTTACCCCAGCCTTTCAATTGAAGATAGACAGAATGAATAAGCAGCGAGCACTTCTCCAATGGAGTGGCACTGCCGGATACTGGATCTCCTGTCCTGGTCTCCTAGCGACATGCACACACTCTCTACCCCAGATACCACTGGCAATGCCATCCCCTCTCGTTTTCTTTCTATTTCTCTCTCTCTCTCTCTCTCCCTCTCTCTCTCTCAGGGCCATCCAGCTGCCATTATTGCCATGGAGACACAGACTTCAGCATCCGTACCCACCAAGACACGGAACATTGACATGGCACACACGGATTCACGCACGTACAGGCACAGACTGGAACGGAAATCAGGAGAGAGTCAGAAAACTACAGGCCAACTACAGGGCGGCAGACAGAGAGATACAGTTGTGTTTATATAAATACATTTAAAAAAAAAAAAAAAAAAAAGCAGACAGAGTGGGTGCGAGGAACAGCCTTAGCCCAAAATGCCGGAGGCAGCCAGCATTCAGTGCAACCAACAGTGAGAGAGGCTGCGGATCCATCAGCCGCTTTACTGTCACCAGGCAGAACAGAGCAGCGCATGACACAGCTGACTGGGAGACAAGAGACAGCGGGCCACTCACATGGAGTGAGTGCCAGACATGAGGAGGGTACGTGTGAGAAAGGTGGGGGGGGATGCGTGAGACTAACTCATTTCACATATGCAGGGTAACCTGGGAATGTGATGGCAAATTGCAAGAGCCGTCATCACGGCGAATGTAGACGCTTAACGCTTTATTGATTCAGGAAAACACGTAGAGCTGCTCCAAGTAGACACACTGCCACAGCTTCTGAAGAGTCAAACATGAACGGTCCATCAATCAGCAAAAGTTCTTAACGGTACACAAACATCAGGAAGGACAAGACTAACAGGCCCCTACTGATGCTGAAAATCACAGAGTGAGAAAGAGGCAATAGATGAACACCTGTGTTTGTGTTCGACTTCAATTAGCAGCTTTTGTAAGAAGAGGGGCACGGTTTCCAATAAATATACTCCCCAATGTGAGGAAGATGGTTGGAAACAATAGCTCGATCACTAGATCAGCATCGGCACCAACACACTGGCCTTATTGCAGGATGGATCCGTATGAATTCCTCCTATCTTCTTTCTTCTAATTTTATGATGATTTATTTTATTTATAGGCGCCTTTCATGGCACTTAAGGACACCTTACAACAGCAGCAGCAGTACCTTCATGAAATAAAGAATTGAAAACAAACAGACAAGAATAAGAATAGAAACAACCAACTACAGAACAAAATAAAACCCTAAACTAATTTAAAGAATAAGCAAATTTAAAAAGTTACGTTTTTCACCCATATTTAAAAACCCTGAGATTGCATCAGTGTTGCGTAAGTGTTGTGGAAGGAAATTCCAAAGATCATCAAAGCTAAAAGATCTAAATCCCATGGTGGTCAAACGGGCCATCAGCAGAACAAGAAGAACCTGAGAGTTTGAGTTGGGATCTGGGTGAGGAGTAAGTCATGAAAATAGTGGGGTGCAAGATTGCGAAGAGCCTTAAAGTGAGTAACAGAATCTTATAGTCAGTGCGGTTTTTCCCCGGGAGCCAAATGTTCAAATGGGGGGTTCAATTAATGACATGGGTTTTGCACAAGCTGCATTTTATGTCAAAGTGTATGAGGAAGGCCAGTAAGAATGGAGGTACGATATTCAATGTGAGTGGATATTGCATGGTTAACGTTACTAATATACTAATAACAGTCACCTACACTGACGCTACTTTGTCAAGCACTTCATTTAAGTATTTATTCCCTTTCTCTAAGCAAACAGTAGAAAGAATTTCTCTAATTTAATCACTGAAGAATGATCCAACGCATATGCAGCTCACTGTGTGGAACTGCTTTGGAAGATAGAAAAAGGATTTTGCATGCTTCGAATACTCCGTGGTACTCAAAGGCTCATTCTTAACACTACCTTTAAAAATAAAAGTTACATTTCAGAATGAAATGCAGTTTTTAAATAAGTTTACATTTTTAAAGAAAAACATTTTTCATTTGTAACAGTTTAACACATTTCCTCTGCTTTTAAATTTAATTCTCTATCATAGACCCATCACAGCCTGTGCCTCTAAAAACTGTCCAGGAGAGTGAGATGACGGGGTCTAAAGAGTTAAAGAGCTTCTGGATGCCTGTTGATTTAACATAGCATGTAAAACCACTGTTCTACAGATCAAGAGATAAGTGTTTAACCCCACATCTGAGCAAGCACATCACACTACACCAATAAAAGTCCTTGGGCAAGACTCCCAACAGTACAGACTCCTGTATCTGTAACATGCTACAATTGGAAGTCACTGTAAGAGCGTCTGCCAGACATATTAATGCAAATTTACTAAACGTTAAGGGCGTAACAATGAACCAATCGGTACTGATTCATTAACCAAAAAAACGCAAGATGCAGCGATTGATGTGCGTTCAACCCACAATTATTTTTTCTTCATAATATTGTGTGCAGTGTTTTGTACTGAGACGTTGCTTTTGCTTATGACTACACTGCTGTTTCTGACCTTTAATAATAACATATGTTATTATATATTGTTTGCATGTGTGAAATCATGGAAATGTAGCAGACTGTGTGAAACTACCTCACATTGTAAACTGACTGCAGACCCCAGTATCGAACTGAATCAACATAATCGCAGTGCATCGTTATAAACTAAGGTATCGAAATTGTATCAGATCGCTAGAAATAATTGAATCGAATCGTAATAAAGTGTGATTTACATCCCTACTAAATTATATACCTGGCCAGCCATAACATACGTTTTTAAACTGGGGAGAAAAAAACAAAACAGAAATCTGGTGTGGGGAGGAAAATAAATGGTGATGTCTGTGCATCTCTGGTTCAGACAGAGTGAGCTCATGAGGGGCTTAGACTGCATTTACAGGAAAAGTCCATAAAAAGGTAACAGCCATCAGAAAGGCATATAATAGTAATTTTGTGGATTCTGAAGAGATGAGGCTCCAGAGAGAGAGAGGATGAATGACTTGGGGGGGGGTTGTGTCTTTGTATTGTGTCTGAATGATGCCCTAATTTTACCTTGCATGAGACAAAGAGACAGAATTGCATTGTGGCGTGCTCATTCCATCCAGACATCACGCAAGAAAACACACTTTCCCTGAATTATTCACTCTCTGATGAGACTGAAAAGGCAGCACCTTGCAGGAACTTAAGCATAAACAGTTGTAACACACTCACAAAACGGAGTGAGCAAAGACAAAGGCAGAACAGAAGTCCCAGACACTGCATCATGCCGTTCTGAGGACAGATGTTTTGCTGACTCACTGCAGGGCAAGAGGAGCTGCCAGCCTAAGGCTTTCCTGTGAGGGTTATGCCGCACACAGACAGGCATCATCATCTCCCATATAGGCACTGAACAATACCAGCCAGCCTGGATCTCTCAGCAGTAAACCAGTTACGGGCAGCTAGGGAATCAACGCTTGTACCTTAGAACAGTGTATGAAGGTAAAATCTTGTAGATTTAATAAGGGTCACTGTCTCAGTTGCTAGCCATCCTCTAGTGTGAAGACCTTAAGGCTTGCAGTGCATGTTTTACAGCAGGGAAGCACCCTACTGCTGCACAGCACACTACGCCAATAAGAATCCTTGGGCAATACTCCCAACACTACGGTTTCCTGCATTTGAAACATGCCTAAATCGTAATTCAGGCTAGATAAGAGCGTCTGCTAAATGTATTATGTAATGTACAATGTACTAAATACTAACAAATACTCAAGGATCAGCACTTACTAGCTTTTAAACTGAGGAGAAAGAAACATTAGTACCAGATCAGAACTCACGATCAGTCACTCAAGTATCAGAATAGGTATGAGGGGGGAAAGTGGGATGTGTGCATCCCTAGCCTGGACAGAGTTAGCATCTTATTGCTCTTATGCTCATATTGCACATATGATATGCCACACAATGTAGTAAAACACAGGACAACCCTTCATGTGACAAGACTCCAGACTGGCCTGCATCATTTTACTCAAGATTATACTAAAACCCTCGGAAAAGCAGCTGGGACTGGTGAGGATGTTCACAACAAAAGAAATCAGAACATTTGCAGCTTTTCGCATATTGCGGCATTATGTACCATCAACATAACGCTTGAAAACAAACAATATACTGCGCGGTGATCACCCAAACTATTACCTCTCACACCATCAAGAGCCATTATGTCATCGATGCGAAATGCTCCTGAAACTGGAACTTTCAAGCTACTCTCCGTAAACAACCAGCCGGCTGATAAGAATAAGACCATAATTGATTGGCTCCGTTTTTTGTAAAGAAAAACACACACAGAGAGCCGCTCACTACAGATAGCGACGCCACACTAGAGTTTCAGAAGGATTTGACGTGGATGCTCATTTGGTTTGTCAGGGCATCTATGGATGCCACATCACTCTGACAAGACACCAAAGTGTTTTGACAGGCTCTTCTGAATGTGCATGCCACCATATTAAAGATGGGCATTTTGTCATCCAGCTATAAACATGCATTTTTCATTGGCGGGGGGCTCGTCTGGTGTTTTAAATGGCTGGATCACACAGGTGGTCTTTGTGCTAAAAATCAAAGGCTTGCGGCACAGAGGGATGGGGGAGAGCACAACACGCTGACAGACTGGCATCCCGCTGGGCATCAGAAGAGCAGGCAGCCGATTCAAGCCCTGCAGTTCAGCTGTGGCACAAACACTGCCAGTGGGAAGGGGCCATCCCACCCAGCACGCCAAGCTGCAGCCTCCACGCCGGGGCTACGCTACAGAGGAGCTCTTACCATCAATAAAACTGCAAAAGGAACACAGACATCATATTAAAGATGCCCTACGGAGTTTCTGTCCATCAGGAGAGAAAAGGCACTACGGAGGATAAAAGGCGTCTTGCGGGTCCCGCATACTTACGCGTGAAGCGTCCGTAACTGTACATTCACTGCTGATTTTGAAACGGAGCCCAACGTGAGCTTTACTAGATCAGAAAGAACTTGTGTGTGTGTGAGCTGTGTGTGAATTTCCACACATAATCAGGTACGAGAGAGGGGGCAGTTACCACTGCTAGTGATCTACTGTTGCATAAAAGCCGATCAAATCGCATGGCTTCAAATTTGAACAATCCCGAACACCAATCATCATCCGTTTAGAAAAAACAACAAAGATTTTAGAGTAGAACCACATTTACTTCCCTCGGAAAATCTACCATTTACATTTAAAACCTAAACCTTCATGTAATTTCAAAGTTCCTATACTAATAAAAGTGTTTTCCTAGGCCTATAGGACCAAGCAAAGAATCTTTCGGAAGCGGATGTAAATATTAAAGTATTGTAGAACACACGATTCAATGTGAAAAATGCGTATTATACCTGCACTGTGTATTGCACAGCATAGTTTCATTTTCAGTACAATTGGACGTGACGTGAACGTGACCATTTGTCGTTGTGAACACACTCAAGCACCACAACGAAACGTGACCTCTGCATTTAACCCATCACACGTGCACACGTGGAGCAGCGGGCAGCTACCGACAACGCCCGGGGAGCAGTGTAGTGGGACGGTACCTTGCTCAAGGGAACCTCAGTAGTGTCCGAGCCGGGACTCGAACCTGCGACCTTCCGGTCCCAAAGGCAGTGTCCTAACCACTAGGCCACCACTGCCCATTATGTGGGTACGTTATGAGAAATTGTCATACCATCCCAACCCATCCCTAGTACACATACAGCTCTTAGGCGCAGGTCACAATAGGGACAATGCAAGCTTGTTAAATTGCTAATGTCCTTTTGCTGTTTTACCCGCTTTAGGTCAATTATCAAGCCCTTTATGAGTCAATGCAGATGCGGAAAATGTGTTTGCAGAGTGAAGCACTGCGCTAGATCCTTGTAATAAGTACGAGTGGGGAAAGATCCTCAATTTAAATTCCTTGATCAAGTAACAACATGTTGGACTAGTTAAAATGCCATGCTATGCTCTATTTTTTTTAATCAGCCCCTTTGTCCAAGCAGTGCTGTTTTTCCGTCAAGGCTGACAGAAACACAAATAAGCATTTGTTTAGTCTAGAGATTTCCATATCACAGTCGGAGAGCACAATGGATCTTGCCCACATTATCACAGAGCTTTGTTTAGTCACACTCCCCTCAGATCAGAGGTTGGTTTAAATGTACTGAGCTCTGGTGCCAAGATGCTTCCATCTTTTACACCAGGTTCGGTGCCTGAGCAGCTATTGAAGCGCCAATTATGGTTTTACCAGCTGTGCTTCAGCCTTAATGAATGAACATGTGCATCATCATTCAGTTAACGGCACGCAGCTGTCCAAGTTCAAGTATTCATGCACAGTGTATTGTGTCTGTCCTCTAGTCTTTGTCAGAAGATCCTCCACGATCAGCAGATCTTTTGGATAAAATCGGCGCTCAGACAAGAGCTGTTCAAATGGTGCCGTTTCTCTGCAGCTGTGTGAAATGTGGCGAAAAAGAAGAAGTTGTCTTCTTTCTTCCTACTGTTCCAGGCTGCTAGTATGGATTCTTATTTCTGAAAGAACATGTAGACCACAATTAGGCACCGTTTCTTTCCTTTATCCACATATAATTGAATTCTATTTTGGGAAGGCCTCGCTGCTGGCAGGCATACCTTGGCATGTTGTGCTCAACCAAAACTGAAAGGTGCTTTCATGTCAGCCAAAGCTACTTGCACTAACTTGTAAGCCTACACATGAGCTTGCCAAGTCTGCAGAGTAAAACAATCAACGCTGAAGTTTTGGGGAGGGGAGAGAAAAAAAAAAAAAAAAAAAAAGCACGGCCACGGTCTTTTTTTAGTTAAAAAAGTGCAGGAAGCGTGAAAGTTTGCCACAGGGCATGCTTAGCATTGAAGAGAGTCTGAAAGATCTGTTAAAGAGAGAACGAGCAAGGGAGGGGAAAAAAGAAAAAAAGAAAAGAAAAAAGAAAAAAAGAAAAGAAAAAAAAAACGCACTCCAGTTTTCTAAAACATTCGTCCATGACCGCTAGCTGAACCTGCATGCACAGTCTCGGTGGGTGGAAACTACACTCCTCCATTTGAGAGTGCTAGAACAGGGTTGGAAGAGAGTTCAGCGGTGGCATTTTCAAAGAGGGAGTTCACACGGTGGAGACGAAGGAGCGTCGGACGGAAGTAGGAGACAAGAGCAACCTGAAGGTGCCTAGAAAAATCAGGTTCTGCGCTTCCTTTCAGCACCGTCCCACCTCATACAATCTTTATTGACTAATCGCTCATTCATCGTAAAAACCCTGTAGTACAGCTACAGCGGAGCTAGGTGGAGAGTGGCTAGGTTAGTGATGGAGCCCACTGACAGGCCCAGCGACTCTGATCTCCATCAATAATTCACACTGGATCCTCAGGCTGTTCTCACAGAAGACTGTAACACAGAACCGAGACATTACTGTTTGTTCAAGCCAAACCGTTCTTCTTTTCCCTCCTGTCCAGATTCTTCTTCTGCCGTAAAGTATCGGTCTTGGTGATGACTGTGTCTTTGATTATTTAGCTGCATATTATACTGCGGCGTGTGCTTGCAAGCTTGTCAAATTGTTGTGTAATTATAGACACTGAATAGCCAAATCAATCAACAATAGAACGATATGCAATTTTTTTTGAGTCCGCCTTATTGATCTGCGGGGACGTGCTGACTGTCCGATAAAAATACGTCTTTGTTGTCGTCTGCAGCAGAGCTCCGGCACTTCAGGGTTTCAAGCTTCAGATCGGAAGGGGTTCTTATGGAATATTGACTCTCGCTCACATAAGTGTGCTAGAGAAACGTGATGTGTGCAGCTTTGGTTACCATGCTGTACTGACCCATGCGCAAAACGATGCTGATTGCCTCACACTCAATTTACACTTGCGGAATCAAAATGTGATACACATACTAGTGCGCGCAACGTTAGTATCAAAACATTAACAGAACCTACACGTCTTGGGGAAAACCATTCAAACAGGGAGTTGTGCTAGGAAAGACTTCAACAACACACTTCTAATAGACATCAGATCACTGCAGGTTGGTGAGGTTCAGGCGGTCACATTTGCCAAAGCACGGCTTCTTCAAACGAAGTTTGGGAAGCCTTACAAACTTTTTTCTGTTGAGCACTAAAAGTCCTAAAAGTCCTGTAGATAAAGACGGTCTCATGAGAAAAGATATTCTAATGAACCAAATCAGCTCAATTAAAATGGCTAAATTAGAACAGAGACGGGAATTATTGTGCCCGAGTCTGACTTGACCAACAAACGTCCTCTAGCTGAAGACATCAGCAGCGGGAATAAGAAATGGGTAATAATCCCAACTCCAGACAGTCTATTCATTCATCAAGACCCTTTGTTTATAGTGCACCAAGCACTTCCCCCTGTTTGAGATGTAAAGCTGCGAGACAGGGAGCTGGAGGTTATAGGGCTTCTAGAGACAGCCCATGAATACACTCATCACTACAGCAACAGAAAGAGAAAGTAGGCCTATCCAAAAGTGCCCCCGGACCACAGGCACAATAAACAGCCTTTTAGTACCACATCTATCCCAACTTTAACCCAAAGAAACTTACTGACAACGATGTGACCGGTTTGGAGCGAAAGTAATTCTGTGATGGAGCTTGCTGCAGAGGTGTAGCGGAGTTCTTCGGAGTCCTGGTACTGGACAGACAGGACTTGCATACTTTGGGGTTTTACCTGCTGTAACATGGTCACTTCAACTTAGGAAGGGTTCGGCAATTAGCCGATTAGCAGCATTAGCCGGATCAGGAGCACGAGCAGGGAAAACGCTACAAACACAACGCACTCCCAAACTGGGGTCGGTCTAGCCAGAGGGCTCGTAAAAGTAGCAATAATGAAACACTCACATATGTCCATTCCCTGAAGGTGGGGTCCGGTGCAGATTCACGTGCAGGTGGCATCGGCGCCCTGATGACTTGTGCGCTTGCCCGTAGAGCCCGCACTGCCGCCGAGCACATCGCTTTACCACATGCTCTCCATCAGCCCATGCGCTGCTCACACTCTAGCACTCTCAAGCCAATGCAGCCGTCCCCTGCCGCTGCTCTTACCAATGCTCCTCTCAGTGCGATCAAGGAGGCGGACTCTAGGACCACCCCCCCCCCCCCCGACCGCCCTGCCCCCCACCCACATCACAGAGGCGCTTTGGCAGACAAGAATACTGAAAAGGCGGCTAGAGGGCTGGTCCTTAGCCCTATGAGCTACACCTACAGTTAATACCAGACACAATCAATGAAGGTGGTAAATGCACTGAATCGCTGATGTATCTGAAGGTGAATCAACTGTGCTGATTTCAGAATTAATTCGAACATCCATAAATTCTAGGAAAAATAACATTTTATTCCATGTACATGCTAATTTTTGTTTTACCGGAATAGAATTCTTAGACTATTCTTTACATTTCCTCTCCAAAAAAAGCTTTGTGCACAAAATGTTCTTGTATCTTGCATCATGAATTTGAGAGTGAATCACTGAATCATTACCTCAAGAACTGCAATCGAAACGCATCATTTTGAGGTCAGAGATTTATACCCCTAGTGAGAAACATGGTAGGTAACCTTGAGGTGACCCCACTGTCTGGCCCCTTTCAGGCTGCAGTCGTCTAGCACGTACCATGGCAGGGTCACATATTAGTGTGTTAGAGGAAGGGGGGGGGAAATACAGCCCCCTAGAAAGCAAGAACAGCCAGCTGTAGCAAAGCAGGAATCAATCAGACAAAAGGATTTTTCTCAGAATTCTTCACATCTACACTAGTATATTATTTTAGCACACCATCAGCTCCAAGTCTTTCATGTTTGTGTTAATGCTTCACGTCACCCTTTGGCTCTGCCATGTCCAATCCCTGATGTCAATATGAAATTTAAACGATTAAATCCTTCTCTTCTGCCCACTCAGCTACCACTTCATCCCAGTAGGAGACAAGCTGACATTTATCTGTCTGACGTCTTGTCTGGAAGTCATGTCCCCCCGCTAACGCACACGCACACACACCAGACATGGGGGTAGACAAAGAGGGAGGGGGAGAGGTAGGGGTCAGGGGACTCTGGGTTTGAATGGGTGTCTGAAGCAACATCCCAAGGGACGCTAGTGTTGGACATGTTATGCATGTTAATGTTGTTGTGGCGGGTTTTGACAGTCGCTCTAGAATGCAGGGTATACGTTCACATATCCAGAAGCAAAACCTGTAGCTGTTCTTACATTTACAGATATTTTGCATCATTTGTGCATACGGTCATGGGAAAGTTTAGGCTCCCTGGTCAAACTGCATATTCTACAGAGATTACACCAAACATGTTGAAATTTGTTGAATGTGCCATGTGTAAAATTTACACTGCTTTATGTTTTGTTTATATATATTCAACTCAGTAAATTATTAGAAATTGTCTATTAAAATGTGCTGATACTTCCATCCATACACAGAAGATGCATCAAGTTATTTTCACACAAAATAAACTAATATTTAATTTGACTGGGAGTGTTCAATATTTGTATACAAGTGGATATTCACCACGCAGACAGACAGACAGACAGACAGACACAGACAGACAGAGACAGGCAGACAGAGACAGGCAGAGACAGGCAGACAGACAGACACAGACAGAGACAGGCAGACAGACAGACACAGACAGGCAGACAGACAGACACAGGCAGACACAGGCAGACAGACAGACACAGGCAGACAGACAGACACAGGCAGACAGACAGACAGACAGACAGACAGACAGACAGACAGGCAGACAGACAGGCAGACAGGCAGACAGACACAGACAGAGACAGGCCGACAGAGACAGGCAGACCGAGACAGGCAGACAAAGACCGGC
>JBBPDA010000009.1:9916761-9931101 GCA_037974385.1 Arnoldichthys spilopterus | reverse complement strand
TGGGTTAAATGTAGAGGTCACATTTCGTTGTGGTGCTTGAGTGTGTTCACAATGACAAATAGTCACTTTCACTTTCACAATGTTACACAATTTTTGTTCCCGACCTTCTGTTCACAAGGGCAGGGTTAAAAATAAACCTGCCTGTGTTTCTGATCAAAAACTTTGTACGTAGGCCTGTCAAGATCATGACTATTTGCCTGACAGTTCATTCCCATATATATAATTGCAGTAAATGGATCAGTAATTATAATCCATAGTGACTGATCTCCTGCCTATTAAGTAAGTGGGCATTGGGGTGGGCTGCTCTAAAACCAATTCAGTAACTCCGTTAGTTCACAAAAACGTTGAAATATTTTAAAGTTCTGCACATCACCAATCAACAACTCACTCCACAGCTCTATGGGTTCATTTAAATTGTCCAAAACACTTTGAGAACACTTAGTCATAGACTCAGGACCATTCATTGTATGGAATCATGGGATAAACGTATTGTTACAGCCCCACTAATCATTTTCTCATGTAGCACACAATTTCCACATCAACGCAGAACTCGTCTGGGTTTCAACTTGGAAAAGCCCTTGAAACAGTGTATGGAACTTTGTACTGCTGATGTGTCCACTTTAATGGAACCAACTACTGATGGTCATAACTAGGCTTCTTGGTACATACCATCAGAGTGAAGTGGGGGTGGAAATCAGAAGTTATGCAATGCCAACACGCACTTAAATTACTGGGCTTTTTTTTCCTAAGACTGCTAATAAATTCTAGGGAGTTTGCAAGTGTTCTGGCGTATCTTGTGGGAAGGCAGCACAGCAGGAACTGAAATAAGACTGGAAGACCTTAAAAGCAGCCAACAAAATTCAATACCCAACCGCAGCTGTAGATGCTGCAGATGATTTATTTAGGTTTCAATCAACATTCAGTTTGTTTCAGAATACTCCCCAGCGCCACGCTTCACACGCCAACCGGTAGGCATGTTTGTCATCGACTCCGACACATCCAGGCTAAGAACTGAAATCATGCACAAGACTGTGTGAGGAAACACTGCTGCATTGCAGTGCTTACAATGCCACAGAACAGAAGATCGTTTTTGATTCGGAACCAAACGTGCCTTCTCCCTATTACCGGTGACCGCTCATCCTATCTGGAAATAAAGGGTGACCCGGTCAGCGTAATTTTGCTAAGCGTTACAAGACTGAGGTGCATGCTCTGTCCTCTTCCGAAGCTGTTGTCAAAGGCATGCTGCATTGCACGGGGCAGCAGGGAGAGGGGGAGGCAGAGTACTGCAGAGTGCTGCAGTGGCTAGCACCAGGCCAAGGATCACACACACACACACAGACAGACAGACACGCGCGCACGCACAGACAGACAGACATGCACGCACAGACAGACACACAGACAGACAGAGACACACGCATGCACAGACAGAGACACTAAGAAGACTTGCCTTCGTAACTTTGCCATTAGGACTTTTTGTCTGCTCATACATACATGCACAGTTACTTTCCTTCTGCTGTGGCGTGAGCTTCGGATGTTGCTGCTATATTCAACACAGACTCGCACCTGAAGCCACCTCGTGCCACCTGTTGCTTTGGCATGCTTTTGACAGTGTTTTGTGTGTTTACATGTGGAAAGAGAAATTTTGAAAACCGTGCTTGTGTGGACGGAATGTTTTTCAGGAATGCCGACTACGTGTTAGACATAGGAAAGCTTTCATTGTTCTATACAACACTACCCAGTAATTATTTGTGAATATTTTAAAAGCATATATCCTCCCCGTAGGAAAGAAAGGGTCATTTTTGGCACAAACATCATGACGGGGACTTTTTCGCACATTCAAGTCAATTTGTCAAGTCAAATTATTTCTATAGGGCTTTTAACAACTGACGCGGTCACAAAGCAGCTTCACAAAATCTGGGTCCGAGCCCCTCGTAAACAAGCCGAAGGCAACAGGGGCGAGAAAAAAACTCCCTAGCAGTAGGAAGAAACCTCAGGAGGAACCAAGGCTCTGAAGGGGGAACCCATCCTCCTCTGGTCGACACCGGACAGCGAGAACAACCGACCGACATGCGTTTGAGCCCTGTTTTAGGATTGGTCTTGCAGCAGAGTGGTAGCAGCAGAACACGGGGATGTAAGCTATGCATTTAACTGCGAGCGTTCGATACAGCATGCCTGTACAGTTTGACTCTATGTTCAGAGGAGACTCTGAACACACGGTCTCGTCTCCAGCACTGCCAGGGAGCAGGATTAGAATACTCTTCAGGGCCCAGCGAGTCTCCATCTGTCAGCCCATAGAGGACGCTGAGCAGGGGCCCTATCCCTATGAGCATGTCTCTGCCATATGGCCTGCCTCTCCGAGTCCATCGGTAGGATGGGGGAAGGCCTTTTAGCACTGCATCTTGAGATTTAGATAAAGGAGTAGAAAACGTAAACACAACTTGAGTTTAAACGAAGCAAACTTTCAGCAAACCAACACAGCCTCCTTATAGAAAAGACAGAGCCCGGCCATCCTTCCTGGGACTGTGCGGATTTAAACTAAGCTTTTGACCTGAAGCGTTTCTAAAGCTACCATGCTCAAGATCACCCCCCTACACACACAAGCTGCAACAATTATTTCAGTTACATTGATTATTATTGAAAACAGAACAGATTTTCTATTACTGGCATGTTGTCAAACAATGTGTGTGAAGATTTCAATGCGCTATAACCAGTCGGGGACTTCGGTTTTGTTGCTGTGCTGCTTGCTGTTATATGAAGAAGCCTTTACGATACAGACAGAACGGTGGTGGTAGGATGATCGACTCAAAAAAAAAAAAAAAAGAAAGAACAATGCACAAACGTGTGCAATACGTGATCCATGAAGTGTTTAGTGTGACAACACAGCTCACCAACGACGCACGAGGACGCAAGCTCACATTTCGTGTTGGGTCAGTGCTGTAGTCAAAGAGGCAAACTTTCAGTCCAGTAAAGTCAGCATTAGGCCACAGGTAGGAAAACTGAATCTTATGGGAGAAATGAACATTTCAGTGATGTACGGCGCAGTAAAACGAACGCCATACTGAGCAGTTCAATAACGAAATGGCTCCAGACCTGCAGCCCCCCCATTTATTCTGACCGAGACGTTGTTAAATCTGGTTCAGGATGCAAACGGGACGATGAAACAGCTTAAAATCTGCAAAACAGACGCCAGTTGGTCATGTGGCCATTAACATGTTCGATTGAGAAACCTTTAGCCAACGATGCATCAGACATTTAACATTACTCTAAAGGAAGAAAAATGAAAATCAGTGACTGATCTTTAGGAGATTGGAGGCAACACTAAAATTAATTTTAAGTTTTGGATTTTAAGCATAATTTCCTATATTCCATCATAATTTGCCAAATGAAATTGTTGAATCAAAATTAACTGAAGGCTTTAATCACATTACATTTTATATATGATACATTTGCTCATTTCTTGTGCAACTGTTTCTATTTCTTCTCTTCTGAAAGAACATGATTATCAGATCAACCAATCAAACAGCCAGTAGCTCTTCTAAGCAAATCTTGCAAACATATTTTTATATTTTCTCTTATAAATCTATTCATTTCTGCAGGAGTTTTCTACCTTGTTTTTTTTCACAAATTGGCAATAAAATACCTTTGTAGTTTCAGAATCGTTGTCTACTTTTAGACCTTTAAGGGCGCTGTACCTGGAGCCCTCTTGCTATCGCCATCTGACATTTTCAATGCCAGAGGCATGATGACATCAGAGGCAGCGAGACGGGCTTCTTGGCATGTGATGTCAGACGGACAGACGGATCTCTGCGAGACAGGAAGCTCCTCCCTATGAGCAGCGAGTGTTCCGGTCGGGAGTGGGTAGAAATCTCAGCAGAGTTTGCTCTCATGCCAAGAACACAGACTAGAAGCTAATGGGCACCATGGCTGTGTCTCAAATGTCAGTCAAATATTAATGCAAGGGGTTCAAAATCACATCCAGAAAGCTTTGGTAATTTCACATTTCTGCAAGGAAAGTCCTGTTCAAGCGGACTTCACTTTAGCTGGGTGGGGCTGGAAGTTGAGTGATTGCAGACGAGTGACTTTAATCCAGTAAAAATCGGTAATAACTGGAGACTGAATGACCTTCTGTATTGCACTGAATACAGAGCTCCCCCACTATTAATAGCCCTGTTCAAAACCTGCGAAAACACAACACAGGCCACTGTAGCATGCTGACCACACTGTTCTGGTGCAACTATGTAGATTTCGGTGCATTTGTTTGTTTGGTGCAACAACGCATCATGATATTGTGATTAAACCCTGTGCCCTGTAGAGGCTGTAGCGATGCATCGATCTTCACTGGCGCCCAAACCAAAATAGCTGAGGACCTGATGTATCGATTAGGGGTGTAAATCATGAGATTCATCACAATTCGATGAATATAGCCAACGATCCCGTGCATGTTCGATACCACAAAATGTGCAGCGATGCGACCCAGTTCGATGCCGTTGATTCGGTTCAATACTGCAGTCAGTTTAAAATATGATGAAATTTCACACCATTTCCATAAACACACACATGCAGACAAATTATAGTGTGAACTTTTCAATATTAAAGGTCACATACAGCAATGCACTGCAAGCAAAAGCAGCTTCTCCGTACAAAACGCTGCTCACAGTAAAATCCTACTTTATGGATTAAACCGATACATCGGATCATGTGCTGTTCGGTTCAGACTGGTTCCTTTTTACACCCCCACTACCGGATGTGACCAATAAAAATGTGTGTGTTCACTGCACTACTCATTTTACTGTGAGCAGTGTTTTATTGATTGTGCTCATGACGTCATCGCTGTGTTCAATACTGTAAAGTTCACGTTATAATTTGTTTGCATGTGTGAGTTGATGGAAATGTAGCAGATTGTGTGAAATTTCATTGTACTTCATACTGACTGAACCCAGTTATCGAAACAGTCGAACGGATCACATCGCCGCAAATTCTCAGGTCTAAAAATGTGTCACACCATTGCCTAAGATAATCAAATCTGATCGAATTGTGATGAAACGTGTGACTGAGCCCCTAGGGCACTGTGGAAATTGGACATTCTGCTATTTTTGCCATCTAATGCAATCTCATTGCTTGAGCACGACCGGCACAAATCAACAGCCCACTCCAGCCCCCATCGCGTGGCAATTCTAGTGTCAGTATGACGTTGTGCAGTGAAATATTAAAGAACATAGTTTTGCTTCATTCATATTTTGGTTAAAAACGTGAGAATATTAAATTGTGTTTCCTGTATTAGGAACAGAATCCAATCATGAGGGCACGTGCTAGGATGGGCACTTTTCAAATCAGAAGCAAGAACTATGCTGCCTCTCCATACACCACTGCCACTTACTGCGCGTCTGTGCTCGAATCCCAAGGAATCAGTGTAAAACGCG
The DNA here is from genome assembly GCA_037974385.1 of Arnoldichthys spilopterus. Classification (NCBI taxonomy): domain Eukaryota; kingdom Metazoa; phylum Chordata; class Actinopteri; order Characiformes; family Lepidarchidae; genus Arnoldichthys; species Arnoldichthys spilopterus. Next base: position 9,925,681 of record JBBPDA010000009.1, on the reverse strand, counting down.
GAAGCAATTGTTTGATACTTAAAGTATGGTGCTAAACACACTGATCCCCAGCAATGCAACAGCTGTCTGGGGCCAGGAGTCCAAGAAAGCACAGCACGCGTGACTCTGTCTGGGAGGATAAGATGGTCTCCATCTCCACCCAACCCATCCCCCTTAGAAAGATGTGGTGATCCTCCCAGTATTTGAGGAATTGTGTGATTGGGAAATCCTAGCTAACCAATGAAAATGAATGCCACTCCATTTTAGAGGAAAATATGTTTAAGGGAGGTTTTTAAAAGGTGACAAGCCCTCTGTCCAACAATCCCAGCCTGTTCCCCATGTAAGAGCACTAAAGAAAACAATGCAGGCAAAGCAAGGAGAAGTGAGTAAAACTTCTTAATACTGAAACATTCAACTATTAGTAGTACACGTATTAAATATTAGTATCAAGTATGAAATGTTCAAAGCTTCTGAATGTACAGGAGCTTTACCAGCCCAGCTCACACAGTGCAAGCATTACACACAAGGTAACGAACCTATAAACCCTGCCTATGTACTTAGTCTGCAGTCACAGACTTAATAACTAATCTTTGTAGACAAAGATTAGGCAGGTGTGTGTGTGTGTGTGTGTGTGTGTGAGAGAGCATGCAAAGTGTGCTTTACACTGTACACCCTTACTTCAGGACCACAATCCCAAATTAAACACAGGCCAATCATTCACTGAGCTACACAGGCTTCAGAGCGCGCTCAGACTGCACAGAGTGCTTTATGGAGACAGGTACGGCAATGGGCAGCGAACCTTAGACAGCCCCCTCAACCCCCGGCAGATTGATCATGTTTCTGACACTGCGCTCCACGTGCCACTACAGTACACTGTTACACTTGGCCCGGTGCCAGGAGCGTATCAGTCAGCCTCCACAAAAAAAAAAGGCACCTTAGCCGGGTGGGAGAGGATGACATCATGAGCGCGACAGACTTATTACTCAAATTGGGAAGGATCATCTTGCTCTGCCTTACAGCAGTGAGCCCAAAATACATCATTCGAACAGGCCAGTTCTAGCAACGTGCTCTGTAATTAAACAGGTAGAAGTCTTTTTTTTTTTAATATATATATTTTTTTATTTCACAGAAAAATGTATTTGCAGTAAGGTTAACAGATCAAACAAACAAATCAAACAAAAATGGAAAAATCTGTCAACTTTTGCAAAGGCCACATTTACAATTTTTGGTTTGATTTTTATGACCTGTTAAACTTTTGCTCCGAAATTTGTAAACAAACAAACCAAAAAAAAAAAAGCAAAATTTAAGTGTGTTCTCTGTACGCTTCTAACATTCATTTAGCACATTCCTGTATCTTCCCTGGCACAGTATTTAAATTCAGAATAAAGTCACTGTGGAAGTGTATTAATTGTCACTTAACTCAAACAGCAATTTTGACCATGTGAGCTGAAAGATTTCCCATCAAATTGTATATACAGTCGATTCTTCAGCACCGTCCTGTGAAGGCTGCCAAATCAAAAGTGTGTTTTGCTTATAAATAACACTTCGGCCTCCATTTACCTCCGTGATTAAAGGAATAATCACCATGGCAGTAGACGAGTTATCAAGAGAGCCATCAGTGGAACAAGCTGTACCACATCTATTTGAAGGAGCAGGCTAGAGCTGCAGAGTCACCTTCTGCTTCATTTGGCTCCATTACGAACAGTTTGATGGGTCAAACTAGCAAAATGCTTTAATGTTATTTTAGAAACATTAGTGTTAATAATTTGTCATGTTATACATTTGACGGCACAAACATTTAAAATTCAGAAATCATTCAGGGGGAAATTGGGGATGAGTGATTTGGGGGAAAAAAAAAAATCGCTCATTGCGATTGTTTTTTACCAGATTTGAGTCTTAGGTATTAAATATTATGTGGTGCCAAATCACAAGCTCTGTATTATTCGAGATCATTATTAAAATCCCCCAAATCAAACTTGTCAACAATGTTGAAAAATACTGAATATTACTACAGTTGCAGCCTTTGCCATTTGAAAACTGCACTTTTCCAAAATGCAACCTCGATATAAAGCAATGAACGTTTCAGCTCTTTTGGAAGTGATCACAACAGTGGAGCCAAGTGTGTCTCAGTACACAGGATGCTGAAGAACACCAGCCAAAGCCTGTGAAATAGGTAGGAATCAGGCTAGTCCAAACATCACCCTGGTGAATTCACTGGTCCATAATAAGCAAAAAGCTGAACTAGGATCTTAAACAAAAGCCTCAACTTGTTTCAGTGAAAGACAGCATCTCCAATTTGTTGGCATTCACAGCCATGCAAAAAAAAAAACAGGGCAAAGACTAACACTGTTCTTAACGTATTTGCAAAACAACTCCCCAAATGGAGATGCCAGTCTCCCTGTTCTAGACCTAGTTTGTTCCTTTAGCAGATTTATTTTCTAACAGCTCCACCAACGTACCGCTTTGCCAGGTGAATTTAGAAACATTTGAACTATTCAGATGGTATCTAAATATCTAAACTCCAGAGATGATATAAGCAGGCAGCAGGTGGTGTAGTACATGCACCTCAGGCCAAAGCAGCAGCTTGTAAAAGGAGAGCACTGTTGCATTCTGTCTGGCAGTGCTCGACATGGCCATGTCTATGTACCGCAAGTAGGCCAATGCCTGCAGTGCACAGGAAAGGGCACAGTGAGTTGTGTCTGCAGCCATGGCGAATGCTGGTCACGACAGCCCAAGGCAATGCACTCAGTCCAAGTTTGGATAGAGTGAGCTGGCAGGCCCCCCACCTAACACAAAAACACACACACACACATACTCAAACACACACACACACAGCAGACTCACACCGAGGCTCAGCGACTTGCAGTTCTGCCTCGAGTCTCATTTGTACCATAGTCAGAAAAGAAGCTGAATGCACTGATAACAGGACACGTGCATTTGTCTACACCAGTGGTTTTCATTCTCCAGTCTGGGAGACCACCTGCACTGCACTGCACTGCACTGCACTGCACAAGGGTACCTCAGTAGTACCTGGGTCAGAACTGATCACATGGTCAGGCATAGCCACTAGGCCACTGGTGTCATGTCTCTGTGCAGTGTAGCTCAACATAATGATCAAGTAAACAAAGTGCAACACAAACGATGCAAAACATTAGAAACACCACCTGCACCAACACAGGCAAATAAAAATGTCATGCTAGTAAACTGCTGAAGAGTAATGGAGTAAGTCAGAGCTCAAATGTAAAGAACTAACAGAATGTACAAGTCGCCCCTGCTCATGCTTCACACAGGGTGGGCAAAGAGACCCCCGGGGTGAGCCCGAGAGCCATCAGCGGAAGGGCTCCACGGGGAAGAACTTTTCAGTAAAACACAAACTCAAATATTTAATAGTTAGGTAGAAATTATTATATACTTAAACAAATATGAGCGAATATATGATTTATGTGCCTGGACAGCCAGCGGTCTGCACAGCGGACACGGTTTCCATCAACATCAAGTTCAAACTCAAGCCCAAGTCGCTGCACTACTCAATAGTTCTCCCAGTAGCTGATATAAATGGGCTAAATGTCTTATTTTGCTATAAATTACAGCCATGGCCTTTGCAGAAATCATGCAGAAGACGTCAGGAAAGAAAGCGCGAAGTGCAGCAGGCTAGCAGGGTTTAGCTCGCTAGCGCAAATAACGTTACTTTCATCCAGCGACGCTTTAGCTTCAGCAACTTGCTTATTGGTTAAAGTTGCGCATTTTGTTGTTTTAAACACGGTTTGTTTAGCCTTAATAAACACTCAAAGATGATAGACACGAAGGTATCTATGTAACGAACTGTTAGGTCTGATGAGGAACGAAAACCGTGAGAAGAATGAGAACAGGCAGTGTTTTGCTAACAGTTTCCGAGTGTTTTTAGCGGAACGTTAGCCTCACTGCTGCTAGTGCTGGAGGAGTTGGGTAGTTAGTTCACGTCGGGATTCTTGGCTGCAACGTTACCTTTTCGGCCCCCCACACATCCCAACCGGTCGTGTGTGTATGTGTCTCTGTCTCCGCTCCCACAGGAGCATCGGTAGCGGGGAGTTGGTTAGCTTTGCGGCTAACGAACGCGTACAGAGAAAAGTAAAGACGGTGCCGTGAAGTTTTCAGCCCGTCGGAGGCGGCTCCTCACATTCACACCAGCACATAATCAGCTGCTCTGGGACGCGCTGACGCGTCTGAGAGGCACTTCCCAAAAAAACAAGTACACACGTCTAACACACAAACCGTTCAGACATGGAGAAACGCTCCCGACTTACCGCTCAAATGGGTGAGATCATCACAGGAGCGCGATGTCGCTGCGTCCGCGGAGAGACATCTACCCGCGACTGCTGGCTCTGTGATGATCCAGTGGCGATGACCTGGATTTCACTGCCAGACACGACACGGCGGTGTGTGTGTGTGTGTGTGGAGAGAGGGGGGGTGGAAATAAAAAAATAAACGGGGCACAGAGCCATGAGAAGGCCGATCCATGGCGGACAGCTCGCAACTTTTCAGAGTAAAAGTCTCGGACCGAAATGTGCGATTATAATGATAGGAGAATATGACCCGCAGTCTCATGTACGGGCACTGTTTCACTCCCCAGGCTCTTTTAATGAGGCAGTAGTCTTCAGATTAACTCCACACAATCTATTTCTGCTTTAAGCGTTGGACAGTTTTGTATTGGTCATTACTGGGTTATTTTTGTGCAAAACGGTTCTAAAACCGAGGTAAATATTAAAAAACTTTGAACGTTCAGCTTCATGACAGTGTGGCCAGAAGGTCCATGCTGCCCTCTAGCGGTACTCGTGTGTACATGCATTAATGTTGCATGCGCTGCACTAAGCTCGAGGAACAGTATGAAATATGAAAGTGACTGTCATTGTGAACACGCTCAAGCACCACAACAAAATGTGACCTCTGCATTTAACCCATCACACGTGCACACGTGGATCAGCGGGCGGCTACCAACAGCACCCGGGGAGCAGTGTAGTGGGACGGTACCTTGCTCAAGGGCACCTCAGAAGTGCCCGGGCCAGGACTCGAACCTACGATTTTTAGGTCCCAATCCTAACCACTAGGCCTCCACTGCCCACATAAAGTTGAAGCACCTGTTCCCGCCCGGTTTCGAACCGAGGACCTTTCGCGTGTTTCCCATCTTTGTATTGATCACATTTATGATCACTTAAGAATGTTTAATGTACAAACCTAAATATTTCACTTTATATTTAGATTCAGGGCCAGTCCACTGGTTCCTGTTTTTATGATTACACTTAATTGTGAGCTATGACAAAAAAAGACCAAATCACATTTAAAAAAATACATAATTAGATGAAAATGAAGATCCAGTTTCAGAACTGGCTAGATCAGGGACTTCCACCCTGGTCCTGAATGCCCCCTGCTCCCAACACTCCTGTTTCCATTATTGATCTAATAAGTTTTTCCTGGGTGCAAGTGGGTGTGTAAGAGCAGGGCAACTACACTACAATATACAGGGCCCCTAACAAGGTTGGGAGACTGAGGTAAGGAACCACAGAGCTGAACCACATGCATTCAGTTTATATATACAGGGTTTAACCCCAAAGCTAAATCATGTTTCACTGAAAAACAATGAGTACATTCATATTTTTTTTATATATGACAGTTGAATTTACACTAGTAATAGTTTTAAGTAATTACTATTAAGTGATTATTCTTCATTGTGAAAACAATGTACCACAGCAAAGTGTGACCTCTGCATCAGTGTAGGAGCAGTGCTCACAGGAACCTCAGTGGTGGTTGTACTGGTGTGGGATTTACACCGGTGGTCTTTAAGTCGCAGGGGCAACTCCCTAACAGTTACACTACTAAAGTAAAAACATTAACTAAAATAACAAAGTGCTTTAGTTTTCTTTTAACTGAAAAAAGTGTAATCACACTAGCTCAGAAATATTTTCTTACACTTTTTTTGCACCATGGCTAATAAAGCAGGTTCACTTATGAAGCCACAGGGATGAGAGGCACTCTGACCCAGCCAGGGTTCATACAGCATTCTGTTTATTTACTACAGTTTATCCCATGGTGACATTAGTTTCAACTGACTTAATCTGTGCCATTGTGAACACCAACGGTAAAAGTGCATACCGCCACCTACTGGACCGGAATGTGTAACAGCAGGAGCTTACTGGCTATTAAACTCGTTTAATAACTTTCTGAATCTAACTATTTGTACCATGACTCTAATCGACAAATCAAATGTTAGAGGGCTTAAAATGACTTTTTAAGTCATTTTAAAAATTAAAATTAAGACACCACTCTTTGGTAGTGGTGGCCTAGTGGTTAAGACACTGCCTTTCGGACCTGAAGGTTGCAGGTTTGAGTCCTGGCCCGGGCACTACTGAGGTACCCTTGAGCAAGATACCGTCCCACTACACTGCTCCCTGGGCGCTGTTGGTAGCTGCCCACTGCTCCATGTGTGCATGTGTGATGGGTTAAATGCAGAGGTCACATTTCGTTGTGGTGCTTGAGTGTGTTCACAATGACAGTCACTTTTATTCATTCATTCATTTTGCAGTCTGCTCCAGCTCACTCACATTTAGCAGTCTTCTTCAAACTGCTCCTCTGAGATCTCCCCACAGGCATATACCTATGAGACTGAGATCTGGACTCAGTGATGGCCTCTTCTGAAGAGTCTAGTGCTGTGTCTTGAACCATTTCTGGGTGTTTTTTGATGTATGTTTTGGGTCATTGTCCTGCTGAAAGACACATTTCTGACGGAGAGACAGATTACGAACACTGGGCTCAAACCTTGCTCACTAAAATTCTTTGGTAGTGTTTGGCTTTCATTCTGCTGTGCACACAGAGGCAGCAGAACACCCCCCCCCAAAAAAAAAAAAAAAAAAATAAAAATAAAATAAATAAATAATCTGTGAATCTCTTCTATGTTTGTTCAGAATATGTTCTTTCCTCATTTCTCTGTCTGTAAACAGAACGATTGTGTGCTTTAGCAAAAAATATCTATTTTGGTCTCATCTGCCCACAGGTCATTCTTTCAGAAGTAATTTGGCTTTCAGTAGTAAGTTTTTTTTCGCAAATTCCAGTCTGGCTTTTTTATGTCCCAGCAGTTGGGCCCTTCAGGGTCTCCTACCATAGAGTCCACTTTTATTCAGATGATGAGGGATAGTGCAAGCTGACAGCAGTGCACCTCATTTGTGCAGCTTAGCTTGAATTTGGAAGTTAATTGAGGTTCTCTCTGCACCATTTCTGCAACCTTTCATCAACTCTTCTCTTCTTCCTACATCAAGAGAGGTTTGCTACAGTGCCCTGGCCTGCAAACCTCTTGTAGGCATTGGTTACAGTGGACACAGGTACGTTGAAGGGCAAGTGAAGCCTTGCTATTGCTTTTGTTTTATTTATTTATTATTATTATTTTTTTTACTATTTTGTTTTTATAAAACCTTCAGACAGTTCTCTCTCTTTTGTTTCTCCATGATCAGTACACTCTGACATGGACAAACCCACACACCAGTGGCCAGATTCAGCAGTGTCTTATGAAGGAAAATCTTCTTAAATACGTTTCTTCATACTTAAGAAAACAAATGGACAAAAAAAGTATTCAGTTTCTTTTATCTTAATCTTAACAACAATTTTAGGAGCAAAGGGAACCTTTGAAAAAATATATTGTTGAATATTTTTTTGTCTTAAGGTGAGCCTCTACAATTGTAACATCTAAAGACCTTCTCAAATAAAACACTTAAATGGACCAAAGAGGATATTTACTGTTGGCTACTTCTTCTACTTTCATGTCTAAATGTCCTTTTTGAATGTTTGGTTTAAATTTGTTCTCTATTTTGCTGTCCTCATGCCGAGTAAGTTACAGAGTTGTTTTCTTAAAACTGTTTATGAGAAAGGTCCTACAAAAGCTGACGCCAGACAAGTGTGCTCCTGAGTGTGTATAGATTCTACTTACCCAAAAAACAATCCCATTTAAGAAAACACTGGTGAATGCCAGAATCTTTGTGAGAAATGCTTAAACAAGTTTAGGAAGAAATTTCTTTCTAAGAATGGTTGGTGAATGAGGTCCAATGTTATAGTATTGTGAGAGCTTTTAGTGTTTGCCTTAAGATCCTTTGTATGGTTTTTCTAAGGAAAACATTCATGAATCCTGTCTCTGGAGTCATGTCCTCTTCTCTACTGGAGCGTTACTGTTAAACAGTCACTAAGAGTTGCTCTTAGCACATATTTCACTCTTTTCCTATCTCTTTATACCTGCATACATCTTGCCTCTGCTTTTTTATCTTTTAGCTGAAATCATTTATCTCATTTATATATAATGTACCCTACTTGTAGAAATTGTCTGTATAATCAGTGATTCTCCATATTACCTCTTTAAAGGACAATTTGCTTCCCAATTATAAATCTAGTGTCTCAATGAAGCTGCTAAATAAATGAATGACACTAATAGCACCTTTATACCTCCCCCTTAACCTCCACACTTTTTACACTGAGTAAACACATTTTCTCTGATTTTACATTGTGAGATAAAAATTAAATGCAGTTTTCATTGTATAGACATTAATGCAGTGATGTTGCTTTGTTGAGGTGGTAAAGTCTCTATCGATGTTGGTTAGAGAACACAGTGTCCTGCTGTCAGTCTTCCACTGTCATGCACATTTAAGAGTTTCTCCTGTTTCCAACACACCTGACACATGTAACTCATTAATAAGAGCATGTGTAAGAGCAGGAAAACACTACAACTCCAGAACTTGAATTGAGAACCACTGGTACAGTGTCTAAGACCATCTCTGTAAATGCTGGAAAATGTTAGCGTACTTTTTTTATTCTCCAGTTTTGAATGCACTGTTTTCATATAAGTGAATATTTAAATGACACCAATAGTGTATTTTTACCTTTCTCTTTACATTCCTGAAGAAGTGAGGAAAGTTAACACACTATGTGT
>JBBPDA010000009.1:9894744-9915731 GCA_037974385.1 Arnoldichthys spilopterus | reverse complement strand
TGCCCGGGCCGGGACTCGAACCTGCGACCTTCAGGTCCCAAAGGCAGCGTCCTAACCACTAGGCCACCACTGCCCTGCCCATAATATGACAATTCATTTTACAATCTTATCTTACATTGTAAGTGTCAATCATCTCTAAATTCAGCTGCTTCAAAAAGCCTATGGCTGTTAAGTGTAAGCACAACAACCTGACACCTTAAGGGTCGAGTCATTAGTTATGCTCTACCCCAGACTTTGATTAAGGCCTAATGAGTCAAGTAAGCTTCGGAACCTTATTAAACCTACTGGATTGGCTGTAATGTCCAAACTTTTGCACATGCTACATTTTTAATGCATTTACCCCATTGTACTAAATTCAGCAAGTTTATATTTATCAGTATTTTTATATTTTAACATTAGCTTTGTGGAAATGTCATTAACATCACTTTCACATGCAATTGGACTTTTCTGAGTGTATCATGGACATGAACACCTCAAATGAAGCATGTAACCTAAAAGGACGCAACCAGAAGACCCTGTAAACAACCTGCCCAAAAGTAACTGCATAAACTAAACAGAAGAAATTTAAATGTCACTGTTTTATAAATTCATTTTTACTTTGAATTATAGTTCTTCTATTTTTTTTTCAATACCTAAATAAAAACACTGTTTTTCATTGGCTTTTTCTTAAGTGTGGCATTGTTTTGCTTGTGATTCCTGCTCTTTTCAACTTGTTTGCATTATACAGATTCTGTTACAGATGCCTATTGTTTCCCATGAGAACATATTTAAGTATCATGGTGATTTTTGGCCATGTTTCCCCATCCTTAATGTGAACAAATTACGTTTCAGCAAAGACATTGAACCACATTCTTATAATTGCTGTGAATATGAATAAGCAGAGACTAACTGTTGTTGCTTTTATTTCAGTCATACCTTTATTTTAATCCTAGATGGCACAAGGCCAAAATGTACAACCCTCTCCATCCAAGTCCTGGAGAGGCATATAATGCCCATGCTCCACATCCAGACAGAACGCTGCAACACTTCTCAGCGTTTTTCAGCTCTGCTCAGTGCTCTAGAGCTCATGTCACTGTGTTTTTAGATTTTGTTCAGACTAGTTGCGGAGCAGGGACCTGTCATTGTGATACAGAACTTGTAAATACAGTGTGAAGATGTCTTCTGTTCCTCAAAGACCTATACAACAGCTTGGGATTTCTGTTCCAGTGGCTTTTCATCAGTTTTGGCCTTCTCTTCATAGTACAATGCAGCAGTCACAGGAAGACCCCACTTTGAGCAGTCCTAGCAGTACTGGCATAACCAAGCCAGCCGCTCCTTTAAATAAAAACCTGCTGAGCTCCACAGAGGCCCCTGGCGTCTGGAGCCAAGCTAGAGTGAGAGCATGGAGCTTGTGAGTGTACTGTGATTTCTAGTTCAGAAGTCCGTGCTGGTGAGTAGTAGGGCGTCTTCCTGCTGTGGGTGCGCAACAGTCCAGCAGAAGCCCCACCATGCTATGGGCGGACACTCAGTTGAGGCCCAGGGGTCTAGTGTGGCCTAGCCTGACCCAGCATTTTCAGCCTAGCCTGATCGATCACATCCAGCAGGTTCTTGGCATCCACTGCCAGTGCGTGGGCAGCTGTCAGCATCTGCTTCTTATAGTCCTGCTGAAGACTGGTCATCACATACTGTTGGGCAAGCTTCATTTTATTAATCAGCTCAGCTAGGTCAGAGTTTAGCAGCTTCTGAGCCATCTCCACCTTAAGAGTAAGAAACGGGTAAAATGATCAAAGTCATAATCAAAACAACAGCAAGTACTGAACTAGAGACACATTAGTAAGAACTATAAACAGGAAAGTGTTACTGAGCCGTGGAAATAGATTTGTACTTAATACAACAACAAGCACTAAATATATAAATTGACTTGTTCTCAACATTAACCTTTAAAACCCATTCTCAACATATTTACTGTAATTTTAGGCACTGTAGTTTAACAGAACAAATCCATATTTAAAAAAGGTCTACACATTTATCCTGAAGATATTTTTTTTTATTGCTTTAGCTATCGAGAAACACATGCTCAAAAGGCAAAAACTGTTTAGTGCTGTGCTTTTTATGTCAGTGTAGCTAGTTTACTGAATAAAAGCTGAGATCATATTCCATTGTTAACTTGGAGGTCAATAACTGTGATTGGTGAACATGTTTGAAATTTCACATCCAAACAAGTAATTACACATTTTCTTCAACATTTAATAATAAGGTTTGTTTTAAACAGTGATAGCCTCTGTCTGTGAAAACGGTGAAGAATCCACAAAAGTGCTCTAAAGGGTTAATAAAAGGCGAAGATTACAAATACGTGTGTTGGCAGTAATTATATTTCATCATGCATGTGTGTATATGTGAATAATGATGATATGCAGGGTAATCACTAGTACCTCTCGGTGTGTGTGAGCTGGCAATAGGGGGATAGTCTCATCCACTGTGGCCAGTAGATTTCTCAGTGCTAAACCCACCTCCTACAAGACAATTACCTTAGTTACCTCATAATATACCACAAACTACATATTACAAACTAAATATTCATCTTCATTAAGAAACATGAACGCAAAGTCTATTATGAAAGAAATGATTAAAGCATAAATACTCGATAAATAAATGATTTTTTTCAAAACATCAATATTCATTCATGTTCTGAGCCACTAATCCTAACAGGTGGTTCTGGATGCCTATGCCAGTGCTCAAAGTACACAGGCCAGCCCAGCAGGGAAGCAGCATGCTGTCCACTATGAATACTATACAATCTTTTTCATGATTTGTTTTTATCATAACATTGTTTTTTGATTTATATAACAACACTGTCCAATAGACTGAACTAATGGCTTAAGAGAGAACTGATTCAATATTTCCATGAAGACAATAACAAAATCTCTGTCACAGTTTGTAACACTGCAAACAATGTTTGTATTTGCTTAGAACAGCTTTTAAGACATTTTCCTGCACTATTACAGTAACTTTAACACACCGACTCCTACACATTCCTTTAAAACTTAAGCACCTTAAACAAGAATAAAGAACAACAACTTTGATAAATAATAAACTATAACAATATTAAGTTACAGTGGAGCGTCACGTGGCTACTTTGCATCATACCTTCACCATTGGCACGTACTCCTCTGGGGGAGCTGGCTGGATTTTACTGGACATTTCGATCACAGCCTTCACCAGCCCGGTCACATTCTCATAGACTTTATCGTTGGAGCGGTCCAGGTTAGCTGTAGGGGGAGAGCTAATCTCCTGAGGCTGGATCTGCATTAAGCAAGAAAGAGAATGGAAGAGAAAACATTTAGAATCCATGATAAAGCCTAGCACACAATGACCTTGTAAAATTGATAGAAGACCATAATTGTCTATAGTTATTGTGTAATACTGCCTGGTTTTGGAAAAATGTTATACTCTTTGGCTGCAACATCAAGTTTTGGAGAACAGATGGCAGTATAATACAAAGAAACATCAATATTATGAATGGCTTATTAAGCAAGAAATTTCCCAAAATTATCAACCACATTACAATTAATACTACAGGAAACTTAAATGTGGATTATTACATGAGAAATTATCATGAAATACTAAAACCATCAATAAAGTCTAACAAGGTAATCTGAGTTTGTATTGTAAATACATAGTAGAGTGAATAATACACTTTGTAAGTTTTAAGTTTCCATAAGGGTTTTTAACACACAAGATCACTCTCTCACAACCTCACAAGAGGTGTCACAAACACCAGCCCAGATCTTTCCTTCGGTTAGAATTAACTGATAAAATCTCTAGTGGATTCACAAACAGCTAGTTTCACACCTATTCCAGAGTAAACATGTTGGGAATAGACAAGAAGCCCTTAGTTAGTCACTAGAAGAAAGCCTTGAGAAGGACGTGACAGGAATTAATGAGCAAGAGATTCACTCGTATCCTTATATAATAGAACCAAAGGTTAATTACCACTTCCTCTAATTACCAACAAAACATTTCCGACCACCCGGGCAATATTCTATAGTTTGATCTTTGCCAACAGAACACTCCAAAGCCCTTCAGGCATATTGCTGAACAAACGATGTGGTTTGGATATGCAATAATGCTGAATAACGTTTAAAGCCGCCATAATGATGTGATTTTATTCTGAAAGCTGACAAGCATGCAGACAGAAACACAGACAGTCCACTCAGTGCTCTTACCCTCCAGGGCTAGGGGTGCAAAACAGTGAGGCAGACAGCGAGTGCAGGGTCACAGAGGGAGAGAAGGCGGAGAAAAGAGAAAGAGGAGAAGAGAGAAAAAGGGAAAGCAATTTTAATGTACAAGTGATATCCATGCATCATTTCCTCATATGCTGAGATACAGAGAGAGAGAGAGAGAGAGAGAGAGAGAGAGAGAGAAAGGGAGATAGGAGATATTAAATACATAACTGCTTAACAGTCTGTGAATTTAGTTAAGTTATAGGTTTGTTTATATGGCTTAGTTCATCTGTCTGTACACTGTATATAATGTTATTTTCCTATTACCAATGTGTGGAAAATACATGGTGTAACAGCCAGTTGTATTGACCAATCAGATGCTGTGTTCTCTCTGGAGGTTTATGAATATTAATGACAGTTTCCTTGTGCATCCTTTGAAAAATAACGGTCCTTAAAGGTCTCCGCTAAACTGTAGGCATTAAAGAATGACAGTGATACATAGTTCCATGGAAACCATCCACCATAAATGGACTGATACAAAAGTGTGCATGTGTTTATGCTGCTGGGGGATTTTCAGGATAAATCTGTTTCACTTTGTAAAACCGAGCCCTTGAGTCTTGATCTCCCTTTTGTTATAGTATAATCCATGGAAGACACAATAGAGCCTACAAAGCATAAACACTAAAATACCCGTACCCATGGCAGAAGCAGTGGACAATATTATACGCATGCCATAACTGCAGTGGTAAGCAACAAGGAGAACCAATGAATAGCATGCATCTGGACACAGCATCCATTCCATAGTCAGAAGAACTTTTTTTTTAACCTAGTGTTTAGTAAGGACAGCATGCTTTAGCTGGGCCTTGGTCCAGCAGTGTATCCTTGTACCTTGACTCCATCATTGTAGTTGTCAGCAGGGTTGAGACAGGCCGTGCTGGCTGGGTGGGTGGGAGCTCCAGGTCGAGGAGGCTTCTTAGGGGGAACAGCATGATCTGTAAGAAAAGTAATTGGCACAAAGACTTAGCACAAAGATTTAAACCAGTGGCAATATTTATAGCATGGACAGGCTGTTACTATAATATAGCAGTATGTGCCTTCAGGAGTGAAACCGGAGGCTTCAAGCGAATGGAAACAATGACACTATGCAAAAAGTAAGACCACAAACATGAGTCACTTGACGCTTGACGTTCTTATTTTTGGACAATTACCTGCTTTCCCCACAGGCTGGTAGATGTGCTGATTTCCTGCCTGTGCAAAGAAACAAGAATAGCAGTCAGTGAGAAATATAGCAGCATCTCCAACGTAGCATCTCCATCTGTGCTGCTGTGGTGTGGGTGGGGGAACAAGCTAGATGCCGGACATGCCTACACACAGACACACACACGGCCACACCACGCTGTGTGTGTGTGTGTGTGTGTGTATACGTGTGTATCAAAGAAAAGAGCCCAACAGAGTGAGCCAGCCGAGCAGACATGCACAGACACTGTTAACCAAACCATTAAAAAGAGAAGAGTTTTAACATTTCCCTTAGACCATGTGCCATCTAGCATCTATCTCTACTGCTGAGCAGAATGTTACCAACACATCTGTGAAGCAGCTAACGGTGTGTACAGATATGCACATTAGACCCACTACAGCACTCTTCCCGACTGCCTTAATATAAGGAGAGACACACACACCAGTGAGCACTTTCTGCTGTACACCATGCACAACTACAACATCCCCTTCTGGAATTTACAAACAACAGTCTCAATATTAAAGAGACATTCAACATGGCACTCAAACAATATGCAAGTGTTCTAGAAACCAAAGCAGAGGAACTGACAACTAAAACAACCACAAAGGACACATCCTGCAAATATCCTCTGACCCTTACTACTAAATAAAACTGCACATTTTTGTTATCTTTATAAACGTGAGGCCAACACTCATGAACAATTTTTTATCTTACTGCACCTACAGCTATACACAAAAAATGTACAATATTATCACACTAAAAGTACAGTATTTATTTTAGATACTGTATTCATATGATGCTTTGGTAGCAGCTAAAGAGAGAAAATACAACAAGTAAAGAAATAAGGAGGTACTACACATATCTGCATTAAACAAATGTGTGAACTGCAAAAGCTTCCCTCAGGCACAGAGAGCACTGTATGTGGCAGTAAATGTGGCGCCTTGAGGCCTATGCAATAACTGCTCAGTAACGAGCGCGGGGAATATAAGAGTGCTTAAATGTGACTACAGTACCACGGGTGGTGCAGAGCGTGAGGAGGAGATGGAGGGGCAGATTTAGCACGAAGAGAAATGTGAGGAGTCCCGTTTTCACAAACGATAGCACATAAAGCCAAAGATAGAAAGAAAGAACAACAAAAGCCAGAGAAGTGAGAAAGTGCAGCTTGTACATGAAAGTGTTCGATATCTTCACATCAGATTCTCTTCATTCTCCACCAGCACCTCAGTTAGAAGAACTATGCACTGCTGTAATACATCATTGTCTCTTTGCTTAGAAACAGCTTAGACGTGAGTTATGTTGCAGTAATTTCAATAAGAGTTGTACACAAATCTAAGAGACCTGGCCCTACTTTTAAACTTAACATGCAAGAGAAAAGTTCTGCTGTAATCTTTCCACAAGATCAACACATCCCTCGCATTGTCCACACTTTAATAGAGGGGTAAACTAACCCGCTCTTCAAACTCTGGAGCTGTTCCAACAGCCATGAATATTAAAGAGATTATGAGGAAGAAAGAGAATAAAACAGCCCCAATAAAAAGTGAGCATGCTTGCAAAAAGAGAGCGTGAGCAAGAAAGAAAGGGCCAGATATACGTGCGAGCACAGACACAGCCCAAAACATCCCTTGATGTTAGTAGAGAATGTGCTGACAGTGCACCTGAATTTAACAACTGATTTAGTAAGACTGCCTCATCATGTAAACTGCACATAGCCCTGGCCACTATCTGCTCACTCATGAGGTGCAAGGTTTAAAAGGCACAGTAAAACAATAGAGTAGTCAACAAGCTGAAGGTTCAGTACCAAAGAGACAGCAGTGATGACAAATTAAATTCTTTCACACAAAAACAATCCCCAGGGGTGTAATTCCACTTGATTCTGATGGGAAACATTCTTTCAGCAAGGCTTGAAGCTTGTGCCTCCATCTAGCTAATGTGTCTGCAGCCATTACTATAGGAAGCCTCTCAAAACCACTTTCAAAACCTGGTTTTAAAAAGGCAATGTAATTAATGCAAAACCAGCCAATGCACGTTGCTCAAACTTTCATAAATTGAGTGGAATATGTAATCAGCCACATGTTTAACATGAGCAACTCTGAGCAAAAAGGAATTATCACTATGTAGCGCCTCAGATTTCACTGTGTGAGGAGGGTAAGCTAAGTAGCTTCTACATTGATCTCCACTTGTAGAACACCTCTCATTGCTAACCAGGACACTAAAAAGCCTTGAGCAGTTTAACATGGTACCGGCTCTAGTGAAGCTAGAAGCTAGCTGCTGGAAAGAAAGTACATTTACCACCCAGTGCCTAAGCCTTGGTGACAACAAAGGGGTCCCTCTATCCTGGTCACTGAAGTAAAAAAAAAAAAAACCCAAAACAATAGCACTGCCTGTATGAAAATGAAGACTGAGTTTGCAGATCCTCTGGGAGGAAGCATGTTCAGTACACAGATGTGCACTGAAAGAATAAGACATTAGACAAAAATTACTATTGCACGAAACGAGGCACATCCAGACTTCCACAACATCATAGTGGTTCACAAACTGTAAAAGCTCCATGAAAGAGTCAGAAGAAAAACTATAGCTTTTGTGCTTAGACAGGGAAGCAACTGGAGAACGCTCCAAGTGTAGTTTGATATTGTAGCTTTACTTTGTACATAATGAAGCATCTTGGGCAAATTGCTTCCACATGTCTCTGTTTCAGAAGAGTGTCTTAAAGCAAGACAGTTGCAGTTATGGGTAAAAGCATTAGTTTTGGCAGAGCTGGGTAACTTGAGGGCCCTTCAGTCAAGACTGGAATAGAGGAAGTGCTCAGAGCAGAGACTGCAAAAACCAGCACTAAAGAACCAGAGTCCAGCAGTTTGCTCATTTTTTCCTACTCAATGACCTTTTTTAATTTACCAGCTACTTGGAAAGATTTAGTTGGTGTATTAGGTGCAAGAAAAGAATCAAACTCTGATAGGCACTGGCCATACAGAGGATTGCCACCACTGGCTTAGAGTCTGTGTGTTGTCCTGTTGTTGTTGATCATTTATCCCCTACACATGACAAGTAGTATAATCCCTAGTACTAGTTAGTTTAAATAGTTCAGTATTCTAGAGAACATAAAGTAGGAACTAAAGCTTGTGATTTTAGCCAGAAATACTGAGGAAGTGTCACAGCAGAATAAAAAGAAAAACATTCATTTATTGTCCAAATTGTTTTTTTCCCAATTTGGGTCGCAGGGAAGTTGGAACCAGTTGTAGCTGACTACGGGCACAAGGCAGGGTACACCCAAGACAGGATGCCAACCCATGAGTGAGTGAGTGAGACACACACGTGCGCTAGTGGTTAGGACGCTGACTTTGGGACCCGAAGGTCGCAGGTTCGAGTCCCGGCCCAGGCACTACTGAGGTACCCTTGAGCAAGCTCCGCACGTGCGATGGAGTCACATTTTGTTGTGGTGCTTGAGTGTTTACAATGACAAATAGTCACTTCAGTAGTCACTACTCACACACACACACACACACACACACACACACACACACACACACACACACACACACACACACACACACACACACAACCCCTATGGACAAGTTAGAGTAATACATTAACCTATTGCAAGCCTTTGGGCAGTGGGAGAAAACCAGAGCACCTGGAGGAAACCTTCGCGAACACAGGGAGCCTGTAAACTCTGCACAGAAAAGCACCCATGGCTGACCTGGGGGTCAAACCCAGGACCTTCTTGCTGTGAGGCAACAGCTCTAACTACTGCACCACTGTGCCACCCAAGAAAACAAGGTAAACAGAAGTAAAACCACCACGGAGCTGTCTACAATTAATCCAGGCAGTCAATCTGCTTCACAAGATCACAAAAGAGGGCGTAATTCATGTGAGCTGCATATGTATTATCAGGTAGGAAATGTCACTGATTGTCATTGTTGGTACATGATTTTATATAAGTTCTCAAGGGCCAAGGAGTAGCCACTGTGCTTTGGAATGCCTCTGGCACCCAGGAGAAACCAAACAGACATTTGCTATAAGCAACATTCACCAATGAGCGCAACACACAAGGAAAAAAATACTTAGTTGTTTCACTATTGAAATGTCCAATTATTCTTAACAAAATATCCTTTCCAAATTTACTAATGGCGAAATATCTGATGCTTGAGGAGAGGACCCCCCTTCTATCTAATATCCTAGAAACTTCCATCTTTACCTTATGTTTCCCATTATAAAGTTTTCACACGCCACCACACCCCATCTCCTCCCTGTTCCTCAGTTCTCTCTCAGCCCTGTCTCTGTTAATTAAAAAGGGGAAGTTGTGTCTTCTAGGTCATGCAGAAGTCAGTAAAAACTCCACAAACGCATATTGTACATGTGTGAGTGTGACTAATGTACAGAAAATTGTTTATTATTAAAAATGAGGAAGTCCATCCTGAAAAACACTGAAAAAGAAACTCACCGGTCCCTGGAGACTGCAGTCCTCTCTGTCTGTACTGCCTCTGGAATTCCTCAAGTCTGGTTTCTAAGACAGCGAGAATGAGAGGGCGAGAGAGTGGAGAAAAAGCTTTAGTCAACACTAATTTCAAAATCGCTACCTGCCCCTGTTCAACAGAGAACACAACAATTGCCAAAAAACAGAAACACTGGGAATGGAAGCAAACAAATACTTCTATACCACCATGTAACCGTCGCATGCTAACTACACTACAGAGCTGAATTATAATCAGCGCATCACTGTCTATGAACACAGAGCTAAAAACAGTTACCTGGTCTGTTAACATATATACATGAAACATCTAAAACAGTACACATATTAGGCCTATAGAAGACTATACTAAACAGCGCTCGGGAGCTTTACAAACACTGTACCAGTTTTCCAAAGCAGGACTTGAAGACCTGCATCCTACAGGCTCTTCCTTTGCGTTCCTTTCTAGTATGTTTTAAATATGCAGAGAAGACTGTGGTTTAGCTCCATTCACAGAAAGAAGTGTGTGCTAAGAGGAGGCTCCTGTGGTGAGGCATGCATTCACCCACACTGAGTCACTCCTGCTGAACGAGCCTCAACTTAGCTACACCAGTTCTTCCCCCTCGCTCTTCTCTCCTCCCTCCTCTTCTTCCCCTCCCAGCTTTCTTTCTTGCCCTCTTCCCTTCTGGTTACTTTTCCTCTTTTCTCATTCTCCTCTCCCATTCCTATCTCCATTCCTCCTCCTCCTCCTTTTCCTTTTTCATCCCTCCTTCTGTTTTATGTCTGTCTCTCCCCTCTTTATTTCTCTATCCTCACCTGCTGGCATGTGCCCACTATTTCCCCGGTGCTAAAGAGATGCAGGGCACAGGGGGAAAAGTCCCTCCTAGCCATAGCAATTTAACTTTCATCAGTGGCAGGTCAGGGTGAGTTTAGCTGCTTCACGCATCAGTGCGAACACAACCCCCTCATTACTCAGGAATTCTCCAAAACTGCACCTGTACCATGCATACTAGCTCTGTATACAAAACCAAACACAAAATGCTGCATTCTGAATCAAACATGCACAGCAATGTTTATATCCAAATGAGTTTTTGCAGCAGTTTGGAAGCGGTTCCAAGCCGGAATTGTTGTTAGCTATGAGCTACTTTTAGTTAGACACAGGAAGCAGAATGAGACTTTCTATGAGACAGGCTGAAGATAATGACAGTCAAGTAAAAATAACTGAGCGATCATGCCAGAGTCCCACATCCTGCTTGCTTGCGCTCTCTCTTTCTTTCTCACACATGTTCTTGAACAGTGTTACACAAGCTTTCCCTCACTGTCTCTGAGCTCACACATTCTATCTATGCAACACAAGGTTATCCCAAGAAAAAAAACAACAGAAATTTACACTTCTTACAGCAGAGTGTAATTCTTAAGGTTTTCTGAATTAGTGTCACATTTGTGAATCAAATGTGAAGAGGCCTATAAAGAAGGGATCTGCACCAGACAACCAAGATGAAAAGTGATAAGCTATAAATACTTATATATATATATATATATATATATATATATATATAGTAAAGTTCATGGAAAGAAATATATATACTGTATATAAAAAAAAACACACACACACACACACACACATACATACATACATACACATATACATACATAGTAAGTATTATAACGCTTCCTGAAGATCATGGGAAGAAAAAAACATGTCTCCTTAATTTTCAACTAATGTTGACTGTTAAGTTTACTAAAAAAAAAAAACAAGTTGAAAAGCATGCAAAAAATAAGCATATCCTGTAGAAATGTAATTGCTAAATATTTTTTTAACCTATGTGAACAAGCAAACATGTCACCCTCTTCATTAGTGTCTAAACTAAAAATGCCATCTAAAATTACAATTTGTAGCTATTTTCATAATTAAGCAAACAACAAAAAAAAAAAAGATCAGTCACATGGCAAAAGAACGTGCACTCTGACATTTATCGTATCTATAAGTCTATAACATTAGAACCATGTGTTAAGGATTACAAGCCATTGATTAGAACCTCCTGCAGGTGGAATCGGTCTAATTTAAACCTGACCTCTAGTGTCTGGTGTTCTCTTTGCTATTTAAGAGTGTGATCTCATCATCTGAAGACCTAAAAAACTCTCCAATGCCTTTAGAAAAGGTCTGGCAAGGGACTGAAAAACATTGAAATATTTTTAAATAAATCAATAGACTGTAAAAATCATCGTAGAAGTAGCGTAAATTTAAAATGACTATCAATTTCACCAGGACTGGCTGCCCCAGGATATTCAGCCCAAGAGCAGACATTGTGATGTGAAAAGAAGTCTACGAGTGTAATGGATACAGAGAAGCAGCTGGGAGAGGCAGAGCCAATGGAAAAAGACCCAGAGCACATGACAAACAGCTGGAAAGCAGAGTGAGAGTGACAGATGAGATGGGGCAGAAATTTTGAAAGTATTGGAGAAATAGGGGAAAGACAAAGCTGTAATATAAGTACCATCAAACGTTCCTCCTGCTCCAGCCAACGCTGGTCTTCCTCCATCTGCTGCTGCTGCAACATTAGCTGCTCCTCCATCAAGTGAGGAGGGACAGACTGCCCTGCCATTCCAGCTCTCAGCACACCACCATCCTAACACATAGAATAAATGCTCTAATCACTGCCGCCACTGCAAAATCACTTCATACTTTGTACATTTTTATTGTAGAGTACATTTCATAATTTGGATCACTTACAATTCTTTCAACAATTCAATGTGATTCTTGTGGTACAATTTAGAATAACAAAAAAAAAACAAAAAACACTGAAAATACATATTAGACAATGAAAAAGAAGCATCAGGGTTTGAGGAAATTTCTTATTAAAAACTGGCCTGGAAATGAAATTTTAGCTAAAGGAAGTGAATTATAACAGACTAATATCCCAAAATCAATTCAGTTGGTTTGCCATGTTCAGAGTGATGTGTTGCAATTCAGCAATAAATAATAATATGCTTCACTGTGTCTGCTGGAACTCAAAATAAACTGCTCGGCTGTCTTTACTTGCCTCCATATTGGGGTTCCACATTTGGTGGTCTTGAGCAGCTCTGTGGTGGTTCCATCCATCATGGAGGTCAAGGCCCAGCCCAGCAGACTGCGGAGGGTACAGTCCACCGGGCATGGTGGGCATGCCATGAGGACCTGGATAGCCCCCCACCTAAAGAAAGTTCCAGCCAACAGGTTAACACATCTTACAGATGATACCTGACTGGTTTGCAGAGCATGTAGCTTGCTTTCATTTCTAAAGGCTGTAGAATTGTTTTATAGCTGTGAAAGAAAATGAAGTGAGATTATTTACATACTGTTTAAAAAAGGAGAAACACACTTCCACAGATGGGCTCTCCAATTAAAAATGGCTATAATGCAAAACATTTGCTTAAATACGCTAAATATATGATAAATGTTCTAAAAGGGTCCTTTGTTTGATGCTCTAGAAGAGGCATTGTTGGTTCCTTAAAGAACCTTTTAATGGATGGTTCTTAAAAGAATAATTTTTGGAAATGAGATGTGAGTGTGAAGGACATTTTTAAAGTTCAGAAAAGAAAATGACATTAAGTGAGGCTTCTTAATACCCTTAAAAGTTTCTCATAACCATGCATTTCATCCACAAAAATGGTTCTTTAGGGGGAATTAATTGGTTCTTCTATGGCATTACTCAAAGAAACTTTGTTGCTATGTTTTCTGTATGCTATTAAGAAATGGTTATTTAACCTATATGAATTCCATCCCTGCACAATACATCCTAGATAACACAAAAATCACCCTTAAATACACACAACAATAGGTCATGTTGTGTGGAAGTGTATGAGAAAACGTGTGTACCTGGTAGTGATTATGCTGACCCATATGCTGAGGACTAGGATAGAAGCTTTCACTGGAACGTGGACTAGGATAACCAGGTCTGCTGGGCTGCACACACGCAAACACACATCTCTGTCACTACATGCCTTGAGACAGTTTGCCACTGTTAACCAGGCACACACAGAACCACAGGGGCTTTGTGTGGACGGGCAGTCCAGGCTGTTGAAGGGTTAAAACCAAAACAGGCATTAAAAAGGCAAGCGGTTAGTTAAACGTTCAAAAACGTAAAAATGCTCTTCTTATGAATTGTTATTTAGATGCTAGTTTTACATGGGGAAGAGTTGAGATGGATATTAAAATTTACAAGAGAGGATTGTACAGTGAAGGCAGCAAGTCCTCTTCTGATTGGCCATGTGGCACCACATTCAGCTGGGGATGGAAAGGGCTGTTCAAAGGCAGGTCTACTACCTTATACACCCTCTCATAGAGAGAGTCACGCAACCACCCCTCCGGAGGAGCAGGGGAGAGGAGGATCCGAAAGCAGGGGAATAAAGAGTGAAAAACATGGCAGCACACACATCAGACATGATTTAGTCAAAATGAGACAGGATGCAGTGGCTAGAAGACACATCACTACTGTTAAAACAACAGCTGGACATTTTCAGTGTCTATTTAGAGAACAGATCAGGATACAAGTAGCTGCTTTATCTGGCTATCATCTGCTCAATCAGTTCATGCACATTCCAGTGAGTGGAAAGTAAGGGTAGTTGAACTCTGCTGAAGTCCATGCATCTATGAGAGATCAAGCAACACTGACTTGCCAGTTTATTTGCACTCACTGGTTATTTTAGGTACCATACAGGTGCGTGTACCGTATGTAAAATGTGCAGGTACACAATTAGAGGCTGTAGCCTTTCCACCAAAGGAAAAATGTCATTGGATCACCACTGACCAGATACTGTCTGGGTGAAGGACCATTCTCAGTGACAACATGGCAGTGGTGCGTCGGTAGTGTGTGTGGTGCTGTGTCAGGCACAGCAGCATTGCTAGGGTATTTACACACTGTGCACACTGTCAATCTGTCTTAAACACACCCACATTGTTGGAACACTTTGTAGTTGTACAGTTCGATACCATAGCTCATCCTTTTCCATGCACAGATTGTGCTCCTCCTCTAGCTCATCAGTAGTCAGCTTCTAACTACAGAACCACTGATGGCAGGACTACACTCACCTCAGCAGTGATGTGTAAAAAAAAAAACAGCAGCAATAACAAAAAAACAGGGAGGAAAATGGGCTTGAAACACTCATCAGTGCAACACATACCATCATAAAATAATAACGACAATAATAAGTTACATTTGTATAGCACCTTTCAAATCGCAAGGCCACTTGATCACTGAACCTTGGATTGTTGCTGTGCTGAGAATGGGTCATCAATTAAATGTGTCCAGTGGTGGTTTTGTGGTGGCCCCTTTCCATTGATGGTAAAGGTTAATAATTGTAAACCCACATGTATAAAGTATATTGTGTTATTACTGGAAATTAGACTGCAGCTGTATTCCCAGTGAGTGCAATTATGTGTATCCAAAAACTGGCAACTCAGTGCATTTCATGGGCATTCTAAGACACCCTGTAGTCCTATGAATGGCCCTATCAGACCTGCCTGTGGGGGTGGATAGTGAACATGTTGGTTGCTGAGGTTTGGCTGATGCATGAGGAAGCAGGGTGGCCTCATGGGACCACAATCAGGATAGTGGGCAGCTCGGGACTCTATGGGGGGCAAAGAAGGCCTCCTCCGGAGCCTGGGCCCCTGAGTGTGGGAGTGCAGCATTAGTGCAGGGACAGCAGGGGGCTGGCGGAAGCTGAGCGAGAGCTGAGAGCCAAAAGGCTTCTTGACAGGATGAGCACGAGCAGCAGACAAACAGTCCATGCTAACACTGTGCTGCAGGGAGGGTCTGCGGGAGGGCTGCACACACACACACACACACACACACACACACACGCACGCACGCACGCACACACAAGATGGTCGACAAAAGGAGATATTTAGAGAGGTATGACAAGGACATATAGGCTGAGGAGCCACAGTAAAAGCAGAAATTGACAATGGCAAAAATGTAAAGGGATAGGACTCATGCTAGTGTGACAATGACAGACAGACACGGACACCTGCGCAGAAACAGCCTGAGTGACTCTATTGTCGTGAATAAGCTCAGGAGGGGGTGAAAGCATGAGTGAAGCCCTGAAACCACACACAGAGCAGCAGAAAAAGCATAGGCTGCAGAACTAGCTGGAGGTGACCAGACAGGCTCATCAATCACCAGCAGTCAAACACTGCTAGCCTTCATGTCTGACTTTCAGGAGGAATAGTGGAAAGAATTTTCCATGAAAACATAATACAGGCTAAGACCAAAATGGAAAGTACTGGCTCTTCTCTTCTGTATCCAAAGCTCCATCCACTGAAATACTTTTAAGACAAAACTGGATTCTAAACCAGGCAACTTTTTAATCCCCTAAACTCAAACGGTCCTGTTTCTCACTCTCACGGTTGCATTACTAACATTTTAGTACCAAATAATCCCTAATACACTGAAAGCCCAAAAGTATCCAGACACTCTTTTCAGTTGAATCAGCTACTTTAATGTACACCCGTTGTTGAAACAGGTACACACACACACACACACACACACACACACACACACACACACACACACACACACACACACACACACACACACACAGGTTGCATAATCTCCACAGAAAAGCACTGCCAATAGAACGTGGATGGCGTATCTGCACATGTGGGGACCATGTACTCGCTAATGCACCCAATACCAAGCAAAGGTTGGAGGACTGTATGGACCCCCAACCCTGGGCTGTGGAGCAGGGTAACGGTGTTCTCTGAAGTGATGGACCTCCATCCAATACCTTTGGGATGAGCTGAGAGTGGGGTTTTGATCCAGAATTAATAGTCCACATCAGCCCCCTGACCTCACTAATGCACTTGTGTTTGAAAGCAAGCAAATCCTCAACGCAATGTCAAAAAAACCATCTAGTGTAAATAAAGCCTTCTCAGCAGCAAAGAGGGACAAACATCCCCCTTAATACTCTTGGTTTGAGAAGAAATACTAATGAGCAAGTGTTTACAAACATTTAGACTGATAATACAGAAAAAATACTTCTTAATCTTAAAATCAATCACTGAATAAAAAGAGGTCAGTTAAAGGAATACACCACTCTATAGTAGGAGTCTATAGGACTCTATAGCTTTAAGGGTGAGGTAACAAACATTCTTACTAACATGGGTTTGTTAGAACTGTTCTAGAACAAGTTTGGATAACAGGTTTTTTTCAAGCAAATGTGCGGAGTCTTGAGTTGGTGGTAGACAGCATTTCTTTGCAAGTGGAAGACTGATCCAATCAAAGCAAAGAGTTATCAGATTTCTTGACCGTTGTTCCTGACCCTAATCCTGCAACAAATCATCCACTTCTATGAAGAACACAGAAGATTTTTCACTGATCTAAAAGAGGCTCATTCTAAAGTTTTGCTAACATGTTAAAGCACCTGTTACAAATCCAGAATTGTTTAGGTAGATCAAAACAAACAGGAAAAAGCTGTAAGAAAATGCCATCTGAATCCAGAACATACCCTTAAACATGTAGTTCACTCATAAAACAAGCTGAGAAGTTCAACACAAACGGAAGAAATATACTTGCAGCTTTAACCAGTTGAAGACACAATGAACTGTGCGCTGATTTAACAAAAAAAGAGTGAAGGCAAAACATTAACTTGGGTAAAAACCTGTCTGACTATTGAAACACATCCACCGTCACTAAATAATAAATATATTTAAAAATACGTACGTATATACCATAGATTCATTATATTGTGTAGCATTATCTGGCCATGACATATACCCGCACTAACCAACAAGGCATCCATGGTCTGCTTTGGATTTAACTTAAATATCAGTTAGTAGTTATATGAGTGGTACTTACTTTTGGGGGCGCTTCGTCTGACCCTCCTGAGTCCCAGGCCACGTTGGCCTGTCGCCTCATCTCCATTCGACTTCGCTCCTCCTGCTGCGCCTTTTCCTCCGCAAGGATGGTGCTTGAGAGAGATGGAAGGAAAGCGGCACGGTAAGCTAACAACATCTCTCCTACAGCCCGAGCTCAGACAGTGGGAACAAATCCAGCTACAAGTGCTCCTACAATGAGAGCTCTTCACACTGACGCTGTGTGTTTAAGGCTGAGAATATGCAGTCATTTTAATATAGGCATGTCTACACAGGCAGACCGGAAGAATGAGATAGAAATAGCCCGTGTCCAGTAGCAGGAAATAAGCTACACTGCTTTTTCTTAAGAACACGTGACGTGATGAAAACAGCAGAGGTTCAAAGACAACAGCAATACATGAAATGACATTAAAATAATAATTATGAATCCTTATGAAACTACAACAGTTAAAACCCAACAGTGAGGATAAAAGATGCATTTTAGTCATACGCTTCAATCATTCAAACAATCAATCATTTATGATATCAGGCAAGATTCTGTACATTATAATGAAAAAGCACACACACACATGCACACACGCACACAGAGCAACATTGTTCACCTCTACACACAAACTTATTCTGAATTCCTCACGCCCTAAATAGAAAAGCCTTACCCAGAACAACTACTGAGCAAAGGTCAGTTTCATACCTGCTGTGAACTTGGTAAGATTTCTGTCTGAGATGTGAGTGGAGAGATGCAAGAGGTGTAGCAGCATGGATATGCAAGAGCCAATGCTGAGCGAACCCAGCGTCCAGGCTCATAGCTAGGTTCCAAGAACAGTTATTTTTAGAAGCACTGTTATCCCTGACAAGCCCAGCAAGTGTGACAGCAGATGAATGAAGGACAGACAGAGGGAGGAAACACCTGTGCAGATCATTCTGACTTTCTGCAGCATGCTAAGATCCCTTGAGCCCGCTTGCTCTCTGCAAAGCTTACACATCAGTGTAAGTCTCCATTAATGCTTACAGTTCACACATCCTCCAGTAAAAGGCCTGACAGATGTGAAAATAAAAGGTAAGGTTATGATAACCATTAATATCAGCTATTTTATTAAATTGCAATAGTTTTAGGTAAACGGTGATTGAATTTTTACGTTCAGTTCTAACTGGGGTGGACGATATGGCAAAGAATACAATAAAAACTATTATACGAATGTCAAAAACCAAAGATGAGGTATTAAATACAATGTTTCAATCAATGCACTGCACAAATGCTGTTGCTAATGAAACATGTAGCTGTTTAGCAACTAACAATATTACAACATGCTGAGTAAAGTGTATCGAGGCAAATTGAGATGTAATTTATCACAATAGCAAAGATCATTAGTGTTTAACGTTATTTGAAACTTAAATGCTACAAGTAAATGTTCATTATTGCTATCTGTCTTAAACCCAAACCCCTTAACAGTGTTTTTGTCATGTTACACCTTTTTAATTTTATGTTTTTGCTATTCTAACCATTGGGGGTGTGGGGTGGTCGGGGGGGACGGGGGACGGGGGGGGACGGGGGACTAGGACAGGGGCAATAAAAGAAAACAAACAAAAAAACACCTGGTGAAACATCTCACAACTAATTAGGTTAAGCAGCACACTGACAGGGTATAATAAGGCCATCCCAGAGGAAGAGGGTCTCAGAAGTAAACGATGTGGAAGTAAACGATGTGAAATAAACTGAATAAATTAAAATAAATTAAAACCAATAAAACCGCAAAGAATTTGGAGATCATTAGTGTCTGAGGTCATTAAAAGATTAAAGGGAGTGTGGAGTTTAAAAGCCAGGATCTGTGTTACATTAGTGCAAATGGAATGTGGTATCTTGCACATCTGGGAAGGCACCATAAGTGCTGAATGATATACACAGGTTTTGGAGCTACATGCGCTGCCATCCAGACATCTCTTCAGAGAACGCCTTGCCTTTTCAGCACATACCACAAGAGCGTGGCTACGTAGTAGAAGAGTCTGGGTGCTAACCTGTCACCCTCTGTAAACATTTGTCACATCATTAAATGGAAAATACGACAAAGGCACATGTTGAGCAACTGAAATCAGCCAGCAAATGGTCTTCCCAGGTCCAAAGTGTTGTTTAGAGAAGAGGCAATGCAACAAATGAGCAAATGTATTAATACAGTGCAAATTTAAAACAGCTGAAAATTAAAAGCTTTATGTAGTTTCCTCTGGTCTGAAGAATTGAAAATGTTTCAATTCCTTTCTGCAGACTGCAGTGATCGCCAAGTTCAGGAGGTTAAGAAGCAAACTTATAAGAGTATGGTCACATAGATCCAGGTCTATAGTCTGGATATAGCTATCAATACCTGGTTCTGCTCTAGAGCTTGATCTAAACAACAGAACATGAGTTAGTGTGTTATTACCAATAACATCACAGCTGTGATTTACACGATCACAGAACCTCAAGTGTTATATTGTTTTTATACATTTCTGCAAAATAAAGAAAAAAAGTAAAGCAAAGAAGCTCTTATCATTTCTGTAATATCAGAAATCACCTCCTCCAAAAGTAGCAGCCTTTTACAATATCAATAGCCTGTCACAACGACGAGTTCAACTCCGCTTTGTCAGTAACTGGTCAGATTCTGAGAATGAGTGCAAACAGCAAAGTGTCCTTGTAAATCAGGCAAACAGGCTGCAGTTAAATGTATTAGTTTTGTATGTGCTAACCAGTCCTCAGTGGAATGACAGTTATTGTGTATTTAAAAAATCTTTGCAATGACTAAAATGCTTTTCTACAAATCAGACTGTTTCATTGTAAATAAGTGTTGTATAATTACTGTTAACAATCCGCTCAAGACCTGAAGCTCACCCCTTACGTCATAACTGCAACAACCATCTCTGGTACTGAAAACAGTGTTAAATCTTTTCTCTGGGTCATGTGATCAATAATTTACTTACAAGGATACTATAAAAGACAATTTTCCCTAAAAGATGATATCAGTCACACCTGGAGCCCTGTGTCTAGTGCCTTTTATGGGTCTGTTTCTCTGACTTAAATAGTGTTAACACTGCAAATATTTACATCGTCTCCAGGACACTGGTGCATAAAGGAAACCTGGAAAACGACTGATGTGGGATTGTGTGTGTGTGTGAGTGAGAGAGAGAGAGTGAGAGAGGGAGAGAAAGAGAGAGAAAGAGAGAGAGAGAGAGAGAGAGAGAGAGAGAGAAAGAGAGAGAGAGAGAGAGAAAGAGAGAGAGAGA
>JBBPDA010000009.1:9877929-9890091 GCA_037974385.1 Arnoldichthys spilopterus | reverse complement strand
GAGAGAGAGAGAGAGAGAGAGAGAGAGAGAGAGAGAGAGAGAGAGAGAGAGAGAGAGAGAGAGAGAGAGAGAAACGATTCACTTACACAGGATGAACTGAAAAATAAAATACAAAAAAGAATCAGTTAAGAAACAGAAATACACTGATAAAGAGACGAGATTCAGCCACAACATCACCACTAAGAGGTGAAGTGAGTAACAATGATTATTTTGTTATGATGACCGTGGTGGGACATATTGGGCAGCAAGTAAACAGTCAGCTCTTGGAAGTTGATGCATTGGAAGCAGGAAAAATGGCCAAGTGTTACAATCTGAGTGGCTTTGACAGGGGCCAAATTGTAATGGCCTACCAGGGGCAAAAGGATTATATGGAAGTGGGGAGCAAATATTAGCCTGCCTGCTCAGAAAAGCTTCTTTAGCAAAAAGAGCTGAAATAGTTAAGGCTGGCTTCGACAGAAAAGTGTAAGAAGTGTATCACAGAGTAAACGAAGCCCAGAGTATAATGGGCAGGTGAGCATCAAAACCAGCCTTTAGAGCAATGGAAGAAAATGGCCTTGTCTGATGAATGTTTTCTTTTACATCATGTGGATGGGCAGCTCCATAGGCATTGTCTACCTGAGGAATAGATGGCAGCAAGAGCCACAAAACGTTGAATCAGGTGCTCCAGACTGATTAGAATCTTTTTTAAACCTGATATCTAATGCCTGGTGTTCTGTGTGCTACTGAAGTGGGTGGTGTCATCATGCCAAGCTCTAAAGAACTTCCTAAGGTTTTTAGAAAAAAGGTTGTGGATGCCTGAGTCTGTCAGGAACATTTTTCACCAAGCAGACCATTACAGCAAGACTCAATATATGCCAAAGAGCAGATAGGCAAAGACCATGCCTTTTGGAATAATGTAGATAGAGTTGTTTGGCCACAGTACATGTGTGGTGTAGACCAAAGATGGCTTTTCTGGGGAAGTTCTCCACAGTATAATGCTTTGGGGTTGCTTTGCAGCTTGTGGGACTGAGCAGCTTGTGGCCACTGACTGAGCTATGATTCTGTATCATATACTCTGGGCTTTGGTTACTCTGTGATACACTTCTTACACTTTTCTGTTAAAGCCAACCTTAACAATTTCAGCTGTTTTTGCTACAGAAGCTTTTCTCTTGGATCAGATCAGACAGGCTAATCTTTGCTCCCCATGACTATACTCCACACATGTACTGTGGCCAAACAAATCTACATTATTCCAATTATTCCATTATGCCTAAAGACAACATGAGGCTATGTGTCCAAAAGTAGAAGTTGAAACAGAAGAAGACTGTTCTACAGGATAATGATCCTAAGCACATTGGTAAATCCACCAAAAATGGTTCCAGAAGAAGAAAGGAGGGTTTTTGGAACCCCTACAGAAATGGGGTAGCATATGTATGCATACGTACAATTTCACATGGAAGAATGGTCATAAATAAAAATAAAAAAATTAATAAAAACAAGCTCATGTCAGATAAGTGGACACTTATGCAAAACACCTATAAGATATTTCTGTTAAAGTTTTGTTGATATTTTTGTTGAATAAATGACTGGAAAAGCTACATTTCCTTGTGGTTTTGTTCACGTATATCATTTTTACATATAGCCACTGTATTAAAGAGGGTGAAGCATTATCTTGTTCAAATATGTTGAAAAAAATCAGACATTTTCATAAGGTGTAAAGCAGGTTCAGACAGTGGATTGCTACAGTTAAAAATACTTTGTTATATTTCACATATTGCCAGTACAGAGTGGCCTCAGCCATTTTACATGCAATGTTTGTGTATATGCATTCAGTGAGTGGGCTACTGAGGAAAAACCTTTATAGTAGGAGCTGTCCTCCATATATCTGGATAGGCCAAAGTCTCCCAGTTTCACACAGTCTACAGACGACACCAGCACATTCCTAGCAGCTATGTCCCTGCAGGAGAAAGCAAATATCATTTAAAAGTCATGAAGGTTGAACTGAAAGTGCATGACTTTAATTAGAGACTCGTTGTCATGGAGAGCATCTATTGCGGAGGTGAAGAAATGCAGAGTTGACATTAGCAAGAACTTAATTGAAAGGCAGCAGATGTGAGTCATTAGGCGAAACAGAGAAAGTCTAGTTGATATCCATCTATGGGACACACCCACCTGTGCACAAAGCGCTTGCTCTCCAGGTAGGCAAGCGCTGTGCTGAGCTGATAGGAGAAAAGGATCAAAGATGCTAAATCCAAGCTGTACTTCCGCACTTGCAAAAAGGAGCGCAACTGAAATGAAAATGAGACATGCACATTTAAAGAACAGTCTGACCTGATTAACATGGCTTAGGAAAGCAAATGAGTAAAGTGCAGCTCAAGTCTTTTCAACTTAAAGTCTCAGGTGTGAAGCTTTGTAGTGCTATTGAGGAAAGTCAAGGTTAAAGTGTTTACATGGGATTAACTATGCAGATCTTGCAGTATCTTTAAAAAATAATCAAGAATTCATTTAGTGATACTCATTTTGGGGCATTTAAATTCTGCTTGAGTTCTGCCTCAAGAGTGGCATTCAACTGGTTACTCTTGTGGGTTCTGGTAAACTTTGATGAAGAGGAATCTTCAGTATTGCGGTGTGTGTCCTAATTCAAATTGTCCTGTGTCTCACCAGACACTCGATTCTTCCATTTCACCATTTATTTTGCTCTTGAGCACCTGAAAATAGCATAGTATGTCTTAAGGCCACTACAATTCTTGCAGGTCTTGCAGTGCATGGGAACTTTACTACTGTTGTCCATCCATCCACCCATTTTCTAAACCGCTTTTTCCGTTTCTGGGTCGCCGGGAAGCTGGAGCCAATCCAAGCTGACTGCGGGCCTAAGGCGGGGTTTACCCAGGACAGGAGGCCAACCCATCACAGGGCAACACACAGACAGACAACCACTCACACATACATTCACACCTATGGGCAATTTAGAACATCCAATCAACCTACTGCAAGCCTTTGGACTGTGGGAGGAAACCGGAGCACCTGGAGGAAACCCACGCAAACACGGGGAGAGCTTGCAAACCCCACTACTATTGTCTCCCCAGTTAAATATTTCTGCCTAATTAAATATTCAGGATGACAACAGTCATTAAGAGGGGTCTGGTAGAGGTGCACTGTAGAGACACTCACCAACTCAGAGTTATATGTATAGTTTTTAATAGTAAAACAGTTCAATTTGGTGAAAAAAACCCTCTAAGAGACTCACCTCCCCCAGAGTGCAGAGCTCCATAATGATCCAAACTGGATTCTCTGTGATGACACCAATCAACTTTACAATGTGGGGATGATCAAACTGCCGCATGGTCACTGCAAAGGCACAATGAGAGAAACTCAAACTACTGGAAAACAGTCCCACCACTCACATATTTACAAAGTATACAACATTTCAATTTGTTCATTTTTAGTAAGAGAATGTCTTTTCTCTGGATATATGAATCAATAAAGCAGCTATTAAAACCTAAACATCACTGCAGAATTTTAACATATAACCAAAAACATTAACATATAAGTACAAGGATATACTATAAGAGGGACTATATACATGTGATGACACTCCATTATAGTCCAACAGAAAACACTGATAGACATAAGGTGTCTGATATGAGTTAAACAGTAACTGAGATCTGTCAGTAATAATGATTTGAATTTATATAGTGCCTTTCACAGTCCCAATGTAATTCTCAGATATAAATAACACCTGCTAGTTAGAGAAGAGCAGAAACAGAAAGTTAACTGGCAGAAATTAAAACTACCACACACCCATGTCCAGAGGAACAAAAAAGCTTTTTTCAGTGTAAATGTTCCCTGTGACACTAAAACCAGCCTATATACTCACAATTTAATCATGAATGTTGGTACTCGGTACAGATTAGACACGGGGTTTACATTAGGCACGAGGGTCTATTTGAGGACATCATTTGGTCCATTCCAGCTGCTCTCTTACAACGTCAGTGTTTACACTTATTTTTGTACTTGACCCATTCGCATTCTGCTGTCTTATTGTGATAGAAACCTGATGCAAACACTAGCTGGGTGAAGTCAGGATGAAATCACACTCGGCTTTAAGTTTATATTCATTAGTCTCCTTATACAAGCTGGCTGAGGAAACACGCAGGGCCCAGTTTCTTTGGGTGAAGGCACATTTATGGTTACAGGAGTTTGTGTAATATGGGGAAAAGCAGCTAATCTTAAGTTAAGATGAAGTCCAGGACGGAATTATGCTTAATGGCTGTCTGTCGCAATGTAAACAAATGACTGAAAGCTCACAAGTGTGGAAAGTTATTACGGGCAGCTAAAACAATGCAGCATGTTCAGAATAATTGAACTGTGATGGGCATAAATGGAAGGATAAGGGAAAGACATCAGCATGTACTTCAACAATGTAAGGCCGTTTGTTTACACAAAGGCTGCCAACGTTTTTTTTTTATTACGGACATATTTTTCATAGTGATATTCAGTACTTACAGGCCTCCTGCAGGAATTTCTCTCGGACGCTGTCAGACGTGCTGTTTTTACAGGTCTTTATGGCCACTGAGAGGGCAGGGCTCTCCTACAGACCAACAACAACACCACCATCAACAACAAAAAACATTTTTCCAAAGTTTCTGCTAATAATGAGCATCATAATACATATTGTACATCTGTATAAACTTCAAAGGGTGAAAGGCATTTCTAGCACCATCACTATTTAATAATCCACTGAGGAGTTTGACAAAGCAGCCTTTAGCATAACTTAGTATGTTTAGCCATTATCATCAGATTTAATGTAACATTTACAAATTACAATAACATATACACACATACACACATATAACGTGAGACATGTATTAAAACAGGCATTATCATTGAACAAAGCCATTGTAATAAATTACAACATAATATATAATAAACTACACTGAAATTTACTGAAACATTTGTAATCTCAGATGCAGTGGACATGAGGCAGAATACCGGACAAACATAGACTCCCTGGTGAACGTCTCCAAACTGGCCTTCTCCTATACAGCGGCCGAGCTCAATCCTCTCTCTCTGGATCTCATAGTCCCTGGCTGAGGGAACAAATTCAGAAAATCACATGAGGAGCCAGAGACATACAGCGAACACGTCTGGAGTAAAGGAGCCATATTATAATAATGTAAATAAGTGAGAGCACTGATCTAGGGTCAGTTTGGCCTCTCACATTATAATGAATAGGACACTACTCTTTGTCTTCCTCCATCATCCAGTCTGCATTTAAGCAAACGTTGCAGCAGCCAGTTACAAACTTCAGCTTCACTTATATAACTTCACAACACAGATCACAATTCAATCAAACATTTTAAAGTCATTTACAGGCTTTTTCATTTACTTACAATGTTATTTCTAAACTAAAAACAGGACTGTGCAAAAGTCTAATGCAGTTAAGAAAATTTGCAAAAACTATAAGCTGTAAGTGTGTTTTTGCCTATAAGAACATTTCTATTCTAATGTCAAAGTTCAAACAAACACAGAGAAAACATATTCAAACTGGTTCAGGTAACACACACACACAGGCACACACACACACACACCAAATAACATTATAATATATTATATTTTGTTTGTTTGTATCTAATAATAGTGTTTTTCTGAACAAATAAAAACTAAAAAAAAACAAGTGTTTACAAATGATTTTCTCAGACTATTGCACAGTCCTGTTTAAATCTGCATTAATCAGCATAATCACAAACTGTTAAAAGTTACATCTTTGCTAATTTCCACATGCAATAATTAGGAAAACAATGCACTCCACGAAAAACTGAGGATTTCAATTGTTGACTAGCTGTAAGAAAGAAAAACGGCCCATTAGCCACAACCAAGGGATGTCATAAGGAAGATAAACACTGAACAAATATAGCAACAGAAACTCCTCTGAATGATCCCTCTGATTGCTCAGTATAGCCATGAACCACACTGGGAAATTAGTAACTCGGGACCAAAGAAAGTACACAACCACAAACTGACAAGCAAAGGACAAGCGCATACGCACTCTCACTCTCACACGCACACGAACACACATCAGGTCATAGAGGTTTAGCATTGCACAAGCACAAGCAAAAGAATGGAAAAAGCAGGAGAAAGACCTTTACCTTCATCTAGTCCATAGTATTCTGTAGTGCAATTAATGTGAGAGGAGACAAAATTGGATATATAACACTGGATAATGTCAATGTCATCATTAATGGCTAATCGCCTGCACAGTGAAGTTCACGATAATGTGGACTGCTGCCTAAAGAGTGTGTAGTCATCTTGATGGAATAGTTGAGATGCTCAAACATCTGCTACAAAATAATGCCGCCAGAGAGCCCAGACAGCACGAAAATGCACAAGTGTGAGGCGAGATTGGTGGAGTCTTGCTGCATGAATGGCTTCTTCGAAAAGATAAACAAGATTGTGATACTGAAGACCACGCCATTACAGCGCAATATATTTACTGAACAAATGTTTAAAAGACCCTGTAAACCTCTAAAATAATGAGCTCGTGAAAGTGTAATTTAAAGTTTGCAGCGAGCCTCAGTAAAAAACACTGAAGATCATAAGATAAGAAAGAGTAAACAGATTTCTAAAGACTGCTCCTGCACAGCCAGGCAGATGGTTCAGAAACAGAAAAAAACTTGGCACCACTGCTGCACGCCCTAGGAATGGGTTGTCCTATGAAAGTCAATACAAGGACATAGGACAGTTCAGAAACAAGTGAATAAAGGTGCTGTTAAAGAGTTTTCCCCCAAAGAAAAAAAATAAAAAAGGTATTTGCTTCATGTATCGATGCATCTGTGTATTAAAGAACTACATTAATATGCACATTACTATATAGAACACCTCTAGCAAACAAGGCGCTTTGCTGGATGAGCTACGGTTGTTGAGGAACCAGCTAATTTCAGGCTGTGTCAGAAAATCCTATGGGTCAAAGTCTGGGCATCAAAAAAAAAGTCAATGATCCAAACACAGAAATAACATCAATGTTAATGAAAAGCAATGTTTTTTGAAATCCCTATTAAAATTCGAAGGCAAGGCAATATAAGGAAAACACCCCAAAAGTAAACATGAATGCCTTTAATCTATAAGTTAAGTGTACATGATGATGAATAAAGTGTACTGGCCTGAAATATGCTATAATGAATAGCATGAAGAGATCAGGAGTGAAAAGACTAGCTCAGCAGAAAGACACACCCCTAGAGCAACAGAGGCCGAGAAGGTAAACATTGCACGAAAAAGTGGGGCACATACTAGAAACTAGGTTAGTGCGTAAGCTCTGAATAAAGGTTTCAAGATCATCTGCTATGGAAATTCAGCAAGGTGAGGAAAAGTTAGTGCCAACAACGCATTATCCACAGCCCAGCAGCCACACCTCCAACTTGATCTTGGACTAGATGTCCCTCCGTAGTCTGCACATAAGACTCCACACAAAACAGAGACTGCTTCAATATCAATAGCTACACATATCATTCTGTTCCAAACACGGTCAACTATCTCAGGGTCTTATACCATGACCACTGATACACAAACCAGCTGCAAACTTTTCAGCAGCTCAGACCCACGTGTAATTAGCTGCGAGTGTACTCACTGGAGGGCATGGTGTACGCGTCCTCTTCATCTATGATCTCAGCATAGTCGTCTGTCTCTGCAGAAGAGGAGGGAGAAGGCAGAATGAACCAAAACACAACAGCAGAACAGCTTGTAGAAAGATTACACCAGTTCAGCACAAGGTCAGTCTCTCTTATCTACAGCACTGCAAAAAGAGTTCTCAATGAACTAGACCCTTCCCTACTAACATCCCAGTGGTTGGAGAACAAGTAAAGTCCTTCCATACAGTTCTGTTCCAGCACCTACGAATGTTTAGCAGGTTTGGCAGCATAATAGGATCTGCACAGCTGTTGAAATATATGAGAGAGAGAGAGAGAGAGAGAGAGAGAGAGAGAGAGAGGGAGAGAAAGAGAGAGAGAGAGAGAGAGAGAGAGAGGGAGAGGGAGAGAGTGAGAGTGAGAGTGAGAGAGAGAGAGAGAGAGAGAGAGAAAGCTTTGGAAAAAGCAGATGAAGTCATGGGTAGATCAGCACTCTGTGTCTCTCCAGTCTGCTTTTAAGGGAAAAAAAGAGAGGGAGAGAAACAGAAGAATGCAACTGTAGGAGGGAATCTCTCTCCACTGCCTGAATCTCTCACGTAACTCCTAGATATTGTCACAAAATATACATACTGTTTCAGACTGCAGTCAATGATTTCTTTAGATGTCAAAACATTTGATTAAAAACCAGTAAACACGAACGTATGTGATTTGACTGGATTCCCCAGGGCTTAGGAGAGCAGCCAAATATTTCGCCCCTGATCAGGGAAGAAACAACAGCTGCTTTCAACAGATAAGGATCCCAAATGAACACCCCACAGCTATTCCGACTAGACCAAAACACTCAAAATCTCACAGCAGGTCACAATCAGGGTGGTTCCACATACTAGCATCAAAAGTGTGTTCGAAATCTAATGTTAACAGAGGCACAGTTCAGCCTAGCTAGAATTTTTAGTGGTGACAATGCAAGATCATCCATAATGCTGTAACACATGCACATGCTAGAAATAGTTTTCACACAGATCTACTGCAGATGGTTTTGCCTCTGCATGTTTAGCCTGGCCGAATATGACCATATGAGATAGAAAAGCATGACTTTACCGTCCCCACTAATCTCTGTAGATCCAAGTAGCATGCAAAAGAGTAGAGAGAGAGAGAGAGAGAGAGAGAGAGAGAGCGCGAGAGAGAGAGAGAGAGAGAGAGAGAGAGAACAAAAGAGAGAAAAAAAGAGAAAACGAGAGAGAACGAGAGAGAACGCGAGAGAGAGAGAGAGAGAGAGAGAGAGAGAGAACGAGAGAGAGAGAGAACGAGAGAACGAGAGAGAGAGAACGAGAGAACGAGAGAGAGAGAACGAGAGAACGAGAGAGAGAGAACGAGAGAGAGAGAAAGCAAGAATGGACAGTTTTAAGGCCAATTCACAACAAATTAACACACATTGATACTGTCTTTTACATTAAAATTATTAATTCCTTACAGACCCTTTAAAAGGTCAGGCTGACCACTAAGACTTGTCAAAGCTGCTGTCCAAACATATTGCCCATAGCAGAGCACAAAAACGTCATCTTCTGTCTTTCATCTTTTTCTCACGCTTACAGAGTGTAAAAGAACGAACCATTTGTTGTGAAGGTTACACTACATCGCTTCCTTTGTCTGAAAAACATTGGTACATGGTGCGAAGAGGCCTTGTACGAGAACAGCTAATTTAGAGTGTTTAACAGATTAATGTTTAATCATTTGAAATAATATGCTAATAAAAAAAACCCTGAAAAATCAACAGTGTACAAATAAAAAGATATACACACTGTTTCTGTAACATATTAAGTGTAATTTTAAAAATGTGTATTTATTGGAGGCAGACCAATCTGTGCAGTATATACTTTCAGTTCTGTAAAATCTAGAAGAAGCTTTGTAGATATTTTATCATGTAATTTTTTTTTATTTAACTGATTCTTGGCGTCTGAATCAAACGGTGAATTGATAGTGACATAACTATTGTTACACCACAACTATGTAGAGCAGGAGTGTCCTGGTTTGGAAAGAACAGTTTGGTGCTTTCTCTGCTCAAACACACCTGATTCAACTCCTGTGAGTTGTGAATGAGAGTGTTTGACTAGGGTTATCACCAAACTGTGTTGGGCACAAGCCCTGCAGGACCTGAGGTGGACACCTTTGACGTAGAGAAAATGTATAAACAGGCAGAAACTCTAGATAAACAATACTGAACTGAAGTGTGGACCCCATGTCTGACTTCAACACTTCAAAGTAAAAGTCCAAAATGTCCAATTTCTGTGCGTGGCTAATAACCAGCTGTTCTATAACCTGCTCTGCAAAACCACACTGATAATCATAAATAATCATACATAAAACATATCCCAGACATAACACACATAAAACAGGCACAAATAGCAAAAATCAGAGCTGGCCCAAATGATTCATATACTCCAATATGTGTGTGTGTGTGTGTGTGTGTGTGTGTGTGTGTGTGTGTCTGTGTGAGAGAATATTCGTTTCGTTATTTAGCTTTTGGAACTTTGTTTTTGTTAACCTTTTAGATCCCACTAGGATCATCCAGCGCTCTTCTAGAGTCCTGATAATGTGAAGTTAGGCTTTCACTGTTTTAAGCATTCTTTTCATTGGCTCTAGTTTGAAATCTTTGTCTCAGAGAGACAGAGAGAGAGATGGCAGGCTAGGGAACACTGAAATCTGTCTCATCACTCCTGTATAATACGCCTATATTAATGCAGCTTTCCATTTGGTCCATTCAGAATGCTCCGTCTTCTTATTTCCCACAATAGAAGTCTCTCTGCATCTTTGGGGCATCCATTGCAGAACGCAAGTTTACAAACTGAAAACTGAATGTTTGATTAAAACGCACAAATAAAATCGAAAATGAAAGTAATGAGCACATTATTTGAGGTGCAGAAATGACGGTTTAAATCAGCCAGAGGAAAAAATCCAGATCACTAGAATTTAAAAGCCTTTATTATAGAATGACTACAGACACAAGATAAGGCCATTAAACATGCTCTGCCATTATATAGGCTTTTACATCTGCAGTGTATGTATGGCTACTACAGTACAGGCTAGACAAACTACTAGTGTTTTTTTCCAAAAAGTTCCAAAAAGGAAATGTCCTGTTTGTTTTTAGTCTGTATTAACCCTGTAGATTCCTTAGGTCTGAACAGCTATTTTCCTCCGTCTGTCTCTCAGTCACTGGTGTCATGGAGTGCTGGATCAGTTTGTGGTATGTACATCCTTATTACATCCTTTATGAACATTGTACATTGCCCTCACTAACAAGTAAGAGTAAGACTAGAGGGGTGAGTGAGTTGTGGCTTACCTGAGATGGAGATGGCCCTTGCCTTGACCCCCTGCGGTCGTTTTTCGTGGTTCGAGGCTCTGTGGATCAAAGGTTGGAGAAGATGAATGCTATACATCATTAAATCCCACTCCATACACCGCCACAGTCCTCCAGCTACAACGGACGGCTTCACACACTGGTCTGTAAAAGGGGGATGGGGCTGCTGCTGCTTCAGACCTCGGTTTAAATAGGAGGGGGTAGGAAGGTCATATTGCCATTGAAGCAAACTGACAAATTCCTCATGATGCAGGAGAGTAGGTCAGAGTGACAGAACGTAAGAAACTAAAAGAGATGAACCAAGCACTTTACAATGGCAGGTAGGATAAGAAGGACCAAAACAGGGCAGACTGGCATGATGTGTTAGCCTGGGGATTGTGTGGTACATTTATTCCTCTTTTTTAAAGTGAGAAAAACATCACACAGTGGCATATATCACTGTCATGGCCTGAAGGAGTGAACAGGAAAGGTGAAGGATGGCTCAGTCCTTCAGTATGCTCAGAGAAGGCTAAGCGTTCAGTTCTACATGTAGGCATTCGTAATCTGCAACTTAGAGACTGGGTAAAGCAGGGTTGTGTTCTTTTCTTAGCACTAACACAACTAACTGCAGGATGCAGAAATGCCACTAGAAGCGTTTTTAAAATAATATTTCAAGTGCTTATAACACATAACTGCTACAGCAAGGTTTTGCCATAGTACAAAGAAGCTTTTAAAGCTTTAAAGCAAAGGTCCAGATCATAATGCATAACTATTTAGCGTGATTATATATATATATATATTTATTAAATTTTTTTAATCAGTGCTACAGTTTCTGAACATATGAAACACGCTGGTTTAGTGCTCCCAGTGGGAGGTATGAACAGAAATGAGTCTGTCCGTTCCGGATTATATGCTCTACTTTCCCTCTCAACTTTGACAGTGCCATTTGTTCCTTATTTTTCTCTCTTTCTCCGTCTTCTCCTGAAGTTACTGTGGCCCAGTCTTTCTCTCGTGTCTGTATCTCTCCTTTTCTCTTCCTCAGTCGTCTCTATCTCTCCCTCAGTCGTCTGTATCTCTCCCTTTCTCACCCTCAGTCGTCTGTATCTCTCCCTTTCTCTCCCTCAGTCGTCTGTATCTCTCCCTTTCTCTTCCTCAGTCGTCTGTATCTCTCCCTTTCTCTCCCTCAGTCGTCTGTATCTCTCCCTTTCTCTCCCTCAGTCGTCTGTA
>JBBPDA010000009.1:9840157-9852197 GCA_037974385.1 Arnoldichthys spilopterus | reverse complement strand
AGGTGCAATCGTTGCTGTAGAGACAGTAGAGCCATGGAGACAAGACACACCCTTGTGGGGCACCAATGTTTACAGACCTCTCTCCAGAAGTAACTTTGCCCATTACATTACTTTACTACACAGATGAGCTGGACAAAGCGGTGTTTCTGAACACGGGACTCGAAATGAGCAGGCCATAATCACCTGAAGATGCACCACACAACTCTGACCGGCCCTTTTCTACACCGACGGTGTCTAGCTCCAGTCCTGATCCTGAAGGGTCCGTGCCCAACACAGTTTGGTGATTTCCCTGCTCAATCACATGGTTCAGTTCACCTGTTCATTTCCATGCGTAGAGAGTATGTTTGAGGAGGGGAACTACCAAACTGTGCTGGACACCAGCCCTCCAGGAACAGAGTTAGACACCCCTGTTTTAGACCAATCAATAACCAGAGAACAAGTTTCACCCAAAACTAAATGACAATCATAAT
Source organism: Arnoldichthys spilopterus (assembly GCA_037974385.1). Classification (NCBI taxonomy): domain Eukaryota; kingdom Metazoa; phylum Chordata; class Actinopteri; order Characiformes; family Lepidarchidae; genus Arnoldichthys; species Arnoldichthys spilopterus. The sequence continues at coordinate 9,851,727 of JBBPDA010000009.1, read as the reverse complement.
CGCCAGAATGACAAACTACATTCCAATGCTACAGTGCAGTGCAAGAGCAGGAACATGTCACCTGATCTCATATTGCTGATCAAGAACCGTAGCAATGTTCTGGAAAACCGCTGGCTTTCAGAAAGGATGAAAATGTACATAAATTCACTTGAGGCACAAGAAGGCTGTCAGCAAGACAAAGCAAAGCAAACTCTTTACAGAGACATCCACCGTAATTGGACAAGCACATCATCCGGTCACTAATGACACAGTGGAGACAACATGTAAACCAAAAAGCATGAGATCATGTATAAGATCATCCCTGAAAGCACCAGCTCAATTTGAGGTTCACGAAGAGGGTAAAGAGGAAAAAACAAAGTTGTAGTCTTTTACAGTCACACTAACTTGTTCATTGTGTTTGGAAGAGCTGGAATTCTCTCGCTCTCTCTCCAGCTCTCCCTCTCTGTGCAGATGGAGCGCAGCACATTAGTGCTATCTGAAGCACACTGCAGCTCTCAGTGTGCAAAATCGAAAGGTCAACAATGAACACATTTATGTGGTTAAGGATCCTACTATCGGAAAAGCCTGTACAACAGGCGGATGAATGGAGCACCACTCGTCTCTTTTGGTTGGAGCTACATTACAATACTGTGCAGATCGCTCTTATTTTGTGTAATCTGAGGAAAGGAGCACTGGCCTAAAAAAAAACCACATTAAAAGCTCAGGCTGTTAATAAACACTTTTTTAAGTTGTGTTATAATTATTTTAACCCAATCTGTGGCCACAGGCACACGACCTACCTCGGAATTGTTTCATCACAATTTGATCTGATCTGATTATTTTAGCCAACCACTCGATACATTTTTGATATCTTGAAATTTGCGCGATACATTTCCGTTCGATGCAATTCTGTTGATTCAGTTTAATACCGGAGTCTGCAGTCAGTAAGAAATATTAAATTTCACTCAATCTGCTAGATTTCCATAAACTCAAACATTCAAACAAATATTAATGTGAACATTTTATTATTAAAGATCAAATGCAGCAGTGTAGTCATAACCAAAAGCAGCTTCTCAGTACAAAATACTGCTCACAGTAAAATAATTGTGAAATGAACACGATTATTATGAGTCACATCGATACAATGGACTGGGCTCTACTTTGGTTGACTACTCTTGTCTTTTTCTTGAATGAATATGATTCAAACTTCTGGCAATCTTCCCTCAAATTGGCTCTTTAAAAGTCGGGAAAGCAATTTGCTAATACAAAATGCTAATAGTATATTATATGACTATAGCTATTACAATATTAGTTAGAATATGTTCCAAAAATGTACTTAGAAAACCATAAAATTCAGATAAATGATTTGATGGTACAGGCAATAAAACACATAATATCTGTTTTTCACACAGGTAGCGGCACTTTTTACTGCATGATTCCTCAGTTCCAGATTGTAATATCATTGTGCTTATATTACATCATATGCTTTGGTTACAGTAGGCTCAGCTCAGTCGCTTCTCAGAGGGAACATACAGGAGTGAGAGTCAGAAACACAGAGCTATCATTCCTGCAACTATAAGCCAGTCAGCTCGATTGACATATTCAAGTACCTGAGGTAGCGCGTAACACAAGGGCTGAGCCGAGGGCACCAAACAGCTGAAGACACTTACACAGATAAAATATGACTTCACTTAAGGAGATCATGGGGTTCTTGATATCAGGTGCCACTAATCCTACAATAATTTCTAGAACTGAACTGGATCTGAAGGATCTGGCATCAGATAATCCTAAACCTCATCAGCAGCACAATTAAACCTTAATTATATTCACATACCCACAAAAAAGAACACCCCGACGGAGGAGTTACAGCAGGACTCTCTGTCTGCTTGCAGTGTGTTTTGAAGATGATATAGTGCTTAGTATCTGAAAGTCTGAATGTCTAAAGGAGCTCAAGGCTCACATAAAACAGGCTGAATAAACCATGAGCAACCACAAGCAACAAGGAGCTTTGATGTGAAAAATGCCATTAGTTATATATATATATGTATGTGTGTGTGTGTGTGTGTGTACCCTTGTAAATGCTTCTTAGTGAGGTCCGAATGTCCTCATAAAGATAGCAATTACAGGAAAATCCGTTATAGTGAGGACATAAGAAACTAAGAAACAAGTGGATTTCTCCACATATTCCAGTTTTTTAGAAAAACTAAAAGTGCAGAAAGATTGTCTTTTGTTGACTAAGGTTAGGGTTAGGTGTAGGTGTAGTGTTACTGAGATACAGGATTACATATTACAGTATTAAGTCAATGGAAAATCTTCACAGACCTCACTACTTTGGCTATACAAACCTGAACATTTGCCAGGAAAAGCATGCATGGGCATATTGACCTCACATACAGTGAGGAGTTCGGTTTTGCAGGAATCTCAGTATCCAGATTGAAAACCTGTGGTGTGTACTGAAGGGGAAAGTTCACAGGCAAACACTAAAGCATATGTTTTGCATGGAGGACAACCTTGTTAAGCATTACTGAAAGCAGCATAATGCTGTTATTCTCACTTAACCAAAAGGTGCCAGTACACTAGGATGAACACAAACACCTTAAATGGGCTCCCCATTCACCAGATCATCATCATCAAGCCTTTAAAGTAAGTTTTTTATTCTTTTTACCTAAACAGATTACTCGATGAATGAAGAGCAGAAGAGTTATTGTACAGATTATATCAACATAAACCCTTTTTCAGTTTCATACATAGATGTTGACCTTAAAAAAGCCAATTACCTCCTCAGCACCACAGAACCCCAGGGCCTTCGGTACAGTATTACAGTACGTTGGTCATTTGTAAATGATGTAAATATATTGGATGTGGTTAGGTTAACTCAGTCATTAGGGTTCAATTAAAAAATTGACAGAAAAGATCCATTCAAACCATCAGACTGTACAGAAACATTGAGCACTGAATTTGTTCTACATACCTTATGAGTACAGATATCAATATTCCTAAATTCCAGCTAATTTAACTAGGTTTCTATGTTATTTTACAGATGAGGTCAAACTTTTCAGTTTGACACCCCCCCCCCCAAAAAAAAAACAAAAACAAAACTCTTATTTAAAAAAAAAAAAAAATTATTCAACTTTTTGATTGAATTTTTGAAGTTTGGCCCTCACAGCTAAATGTAATCACTTATGATTAAGCTTCACCAATTGTTTATTTTTCACTAGACAAAATGTGTAGGGAACTTTCAAGAAACTATTTATGTAAATAGTTGATGCTAAATGTTTTCCCACAAATTAAAGAATAATCTTAATTGTCAAAAAAATTGCACTTCCATGCAAGCAAACTCTGTACAGTGTAGTATTAATACAGTTCTCTCACATCTAGAAGTTATTTGGTCCCACATGTGCTACAGATCTTGCTAAATGTAACTTTGGAGCAGAAACATTCACTTATATTTTTTGATATTTATACTGATATTTTGACTGTATATTCATAATTTACAGAAAGACTATTTTAGTTATTTTAATTCATTTCATCATTAAGCAGCCTGATGTGCGCATGAGATCATGGAGCCCTGCTTTATTGGAAAAACCTAGAAGAGGCCAACTGTCACAAGACAGCCTGCCCCAACGAAAAGGTTGATCTTACAAGTTTGGCGGATTCGGGAACGGAATCTTACCAAACTTGCAGTCCAATTTGCAATAATCCTTTAAAAAGCAATTTCAGGTGGGACTACCCCAGAACTGCTTTACTGTTTTCTAATGCTGCCAACTGATATCAGAACAAAAGTCAAATTTGTGTGTATTGAGCTAAGGATAAATATTTTGTGCAGACAGTCGGATTAAAATGAGATTATTTAGTATGCAACAAACCAAGCTATTACTAACTGCAAATTTTTCTCAACACAGCAAAAAACACACTCAGTGGGGATCACACAGGGGTAGAAAACCTTGTAGTCAACAAAGCTATGACAAAATCATGTAAAAGTTTTTTTAGCTCAAACTATATTTAGCAATTTCTGCAAGTTTTTTTTTTTTTTTTACTCAAGACCAAATAACGTCTAGCTGTAATAAACTATATTAATACTACACATAATAAAAACAAATTTGGTTGCAAAGAAGTAAAGCTAGTGGAGACATTAAAGTTTGAAAATTTAAGCTTCTCTGTGGGTAAAATGACTGTAACAAATTCAGCAACAACTATTTACAGAAATACATGTTGCAAGTTATCTTTGGGGTTTATTGAATGTTTGCTACATATTTCAACCCAATTATGTGAGAAATAAGAAATTGGTGAGGCTTAAATTGAATTGTGAAACTCTGAGGGCCAAACTTCTAAACTTCTACATAAGCATTTGAAACACAGCTACATGATTTTGTAAGCTCCATTTAATTGAATTTGTTTTTTTTCTTGAGAAAATCCATAACATTAACCTGGAGCTTCTCGTATGTTGTTATGGAATGACCCAAAATTTAGTTGAGTGCTGTTGTTGGAATACCAATTTTTGCAAAAAAAACAGCACCAGTTACGTGTCAGTTCAATAGTTCTCCCACCTCCCATGTTTAGTGTCATTTGTACCCTATGCCTGCTAAAGTCTGAAATATTACCACAGCCCAGTTTAACCTCATGATGCCCTCCAAGAGGATTTCAGAGAGACAGTTTGTTTTGTAGAGGTGACTGATAAGTGCACAAAATGCCAATACACAATTGATCAATGTAAAGAATTAAAGACACCAAGCTGATGGCTGGCATTATATGAAGTAAATTAACAGGGTCATTTAGTTTAAAACATGTTATTTAAAGAATTTTATGTTTGTTCTGCTATATCTACACCTCACAGAATGAAGTGATGTCAAAGGTAAATTAATTTACCCCTCAAAAATGCAGTCAGGTGATAGCAAGTCAGTACACGGCTCCATAGCCAGCAGCAGGCTGATGTGGAGAACACTGTGGAATGTTAGCGAAATTCCACTAAAGTGACTTCACAGACTTCAAGAACTAATATTATATAGGGTTTTGAAATGAATTCCTCTTTAAATAGCTTAAAATCTCAAAACGAGGGTCCCTGAAGACTTGAGCAGAAGCTCATACTTGCTGAAAGTTGGCCCTTGTCCTACTTCACCTGTCTTATGCTCACTGTACATTTGATCTGCTGTTTCTTGATCTGAAAATCTGTTTAACCAGCAATACCTACATCTGACCATAGTTATGTTCAGACATGTCACACTCCGAGTATTTCCAAACATATGTTGTAGAAGACAAAGCTGGCATGCACATGAAAATGCATGTCTTCTCTCAATGATGATTCACTGCATTGCATGGCTTTAAAATACAAAGCAAATGTTTACGTCTCAGGAAGAGTCACTGCATTAAGTATTCGTTGCATTAGTGTGTGACTGAGGCGTGCATGCTGATGATTAGCTTAGGTATCAGATAAGTGCAATATGTGAAGTCTACAAGACCATTATTTACTTCTCTTTTGGCAAAAAATGTTGGAGGGGTGTGACAATGTATATAATCAGAAAACCATACGATTACAGTTTACTAGTTTATACTACTTCAAGATCCCACCTTCCTGACTGTGTACTCTGCTATGACCCAAAAATTGTACTACACTTCAGTTTCCTGGATACTCACTGGGTTTGCCAAACTAAATAAGAAAGGAAACTATAGCGAACAAAAAGAACATAAAAGGATTTTGCTTTCAGGAGATGACTCCGCAAGAAATAAAGCACGTTTATTTTACAAACATCTGCAAACAGAAATGCAATCCATCCAGCTGTGCAAACTGCATCAAATCAAGTCGTTGTTCATTCCTCCTACAAAACGTGTCATGTTTATCATAAACTTCAGACCTTCTGATTCTAGAAGATGACATTTAAATATTCTACTGCACTGGCAGCTCTTCTGCCAAACCTGCACAGTCACTATCTTCACACTGCCAAGTTCAGCAACGTCAATAACAACAACAACATTACTACTTCTCTAGATAATTATTGTAATTAAATAAATGTAATACCTAAGAGAGGGTGCAATTCAACTGATTTAATTAATAAAATACATCTTCTGGGCTTTTTAACGAGTAAAAGATGGGTCCAATTCCTTTCAGCAGAGCTGAAATGCATTTGGCAGCAGACAGGAGGTCTAAACTCAGTTTTCTACGAGAGGTTGCACATGTTTGGAAACAGATTTAGAAGTCTAGGTCATCTCAATCGTAGTTAAAATACTGACTCACAACTGGAGGAAACAATCTTCAATCCTATTCATTGAAAAGGAACTTGTTCATGCTGTTGGAGAGATTCAGCCAACATTTGTGTATAAGGTAGACAAGCTCTTGTCAAAGCCAACTAACTTTGCACATCTGCCCAACATCTCAGCCAAAGCACACCATCACTGCTTAGAAGCTTTAACCAAAGAAATTACTAAAGCCATTGAACTAGAATAGAGTTTAACCTCATACAAATCAATGATGCTGAACTGTGCTCAAGATAGTGTGCAGGTTTGACATGCTGTCTTCACAGTGTGTGTGTGTGTGTTTGTGTGTGTTTTCTTTCTATATGGGCCTTCAGTGAGATTTGACAGTTTCTATAATACAATCTTGAACTATTTTACAATAAATCCCCCACTAAGACAGATGAGGGATTAGGATGTAATGTCTCTCCTCATTTTTTTGTGAAAGCACTAGTTACATGCAATGGAGGGACAGCAAACATGATTCTGACAAGAAATAAAACTATAAGCATATTTTCATACAATGATAATGCAATGTGAAAGGTATACGATTCAGCAGCTTTGTGATATCTAGTGATTGCTTCTGACAGACTTTATTACTCAAATTAATTAAGGTTTATTAAGTTAAATAAATAAATAAATAAATAATGCAAAGAAAAAAATTTCCTCACTGATCAGACATTAGGTAAAATAATGAAGGTAATGGCATATAGCCATAGTCTAGAGGATGCACTTTTTAAATAAAAAGGTAAAACAATTTTTTAAAAAAAGCACGATAAAAAATGAAATCTCTATAGTCAATATTTTAGTAATATTTAACAAAAAATTGTCACTTTAGATCATATGCATAGCTGGATAAATAATGAAGGACTACAACTAGGAACTAGAAACAGAAACAAAACTTTGCAACTGAGCCAGATTTCAGCGGTTGGTTGCAAACACATCACTGCTGCAAAGCCATGCCCTGAAGCCCATCACAGCCCTCAGGAAAGTCTTCAGGAATTCTTAGGAGGCTTGTTTCTCCTGAAGACTTCAACCTGCCCAGTTAAAGTGGATTTTAAAATCTCCCGCAAACAAGCACAAAGAAAACGCCAGAGAAAATCCCATACGTTCTATGTCCTGAGTGCTCACTCGTCTTGTTTACCTGATACTCAGCCCCAGGCGCGTCAGCTCTACAGAGCCAGAAACCTACAGCCCATACAAGCACTGGCTACCGACCACGCAAATGCACATACCTCCACTGGTACAGCTCAGAAAGCTCCAGAACTGCATGATGTTTTCCCATGTATCCTCCCGAAAGTAAGGTTCTTTCTCTCTCTTTGTGTTTTCCCCTAATCTTCTTGTGTACTTTTCGTGGCTTATGACCATACCTAAGTCTTCCTGCTGCACACACCTATGGAACTCCTCCTAGCCCCGCCCTCTCCCATACACTAGCTGGGACTTGCCACAACCACTACCTTTCACAGGCAACGGGCGGCTTAGGCATGTGTACGTCGTCCGATGTCAACAGAATCAACCGTTATTCCCATCCAAAAGAAAACAGATCACATGTGAAACAACAATAAAAAAAAAATTCATCTTAATACAGCGAAAACGGGGTTATGTGGGGAAACAGACACTGCTAGCCGGTGAAGACAGCCCACTCCTCAAGCAGTGTTGCTGAAAACAATGAAAGTTGCAATACTGGAGTAGTACTAGACATTCTCAGTAAATAAATAAAAAAAGATCACGTTTTTGCGTGGCAGCTAGTGATATAGAAGCTTTAAGGTCGTCTACATATAACTTTTGTGCCCGACAGTTTTTCTAAGATTACTGTTGGGGGCACAGCCTGGACCCCCGCTAATGACAACAATGCGCTGAGCTTACGCAGCCCGGTAAACAAACACGGATACCCAAAACACAGTGTAGCGGTCGCTCGTTAAGTTACTTACTCGTTTGGTTTAATTTCATTCGACCATAGCTTAATCAAATGCATTTTCTGAGAAAGACAGGAGTATAATGACTTCTTTTGATATGAGCCACGACCTCTCTAGCTTTACACACGAACATAACGGTACCCGAGGCCACACGCTACCGGAGAACATTTTACACATGGAGCCAACAGTCCTGGTCTTGTCAGTTGCAGCAGGAAAGCCTATCGTTATAAGCCACCCAACTAGACCCCGTGCCCCTCACACAAAGCTAACAGGCTAACCGCCTGCAACTTCATGTTTTTCTTCTAACAGACAGCCCGACTCCAGAGTGGCTGCTCCTCTCTTACCGTGTGCCTTTCATCCGCTCCTGCCGGAGCACTGCTCCCGCTCCCTTTCGCTCTCAACACGCGCTGTTATTCCGCAGTGTTGTCCGTGTGCATGTCCCGTTAGTTAGCTGTGTTTCCTTTAAAAGCTCAGTGGGGTCTGGGTGTCTTGCCTCCACAGCCGGAATATTCCCTCTCTGTCTGTGTGTGTGTGTGTGTCTCCTGTTCCCACCACCACGGCGCTGCATCCTGCAATCATGACTCCAACATGGCTGACGCAGAGTGAGCGAGCGGGCCCAGCACTGCTCCAGCCTGAGTGACCTTACGCTGCACCGGGAGCCAGCAGTTGCTGGACACGCGGTACATATCTTCATCTGCTTTGTGTGTGTGTGTTTATAGACCAGCAATGCAAGAGGTTGTTAAAAGTTTTGGTTAGGTTGTTAAAATATCAAACCACAATCACCTGGTTATACTGATGGATGCATATTATTTTAATAAATGTCTATGCAACACATTTTGGGGCTTCCATGTAATTCCGGTACTTGTGAGAGCAGTTTGCCTTTGCATGCAACAAAGGGGACGTAACATATGCCATGCACACATAGCTAACACATTACAATAGCTGATAAACACAGGCATGTCAAGAATAACACAGTGAAGCACCAAAAACACCAGACACCCCACCCCCTCACCACACACACACACACACACACACACACACACACACAAACACACACCAATGCTCCAACTCACACAACAATCAAATCCTGATGATCATAAACAACACGTCTTTTCTATGTACACCCGCTTGCACTGGGGCAATATGCAAGATGCAGATGTGTATCTGCATTGTCTAGCAGACACATCCCAAAAATTCCTTCCACTGAAATGTCAGTATTGGAGTTCTGGTCTGGGGGTCTCTGGGGTTACTGGCAGCCTCCCACACCCGACAGCGAGCCCAGCCAATCACTGTTCTCCGCATGGGCGAGAGAAACGCAGCCTGAATTCATAATGAGTCACCAGTGCCAATTTGGAGCAGATTTTGTCTGAACACACTGATCCTATTCATGATCTTTAAAGGATCATTACAGATCCAGAAACAGCAGCCACACTCTGAAATGCTTTATGAATACAACAATAGTTCCCAAAGTAGTAAGGGGGAGTCACAAACACAAACTCTGTGCAAACCTTGTTCAACATTTGTATTACTGGCCTCACTTGATTTGTTTTTGGTCTTGTGGCACTGACCTGATGGAGGCCCAGATGTTGCGGCTGGTGGTTTTAAGAACAGATTTGTTTGTGTGGACGATGTTTGAACCTACAATAGTGACTGCGAAAAGACAATAAGTGGCATTTGTTCTTTCCACACAATATTTAGAGACATCCAGAGACACTGGATATGCATTTAAATGGACCTGAGGTTTGAACGCCCTTTCTGTAATAAAGGACCAGTATCTTCTCTTGGACACAGTTATCACTGTAAAAATATATACAAGCAATTACCTCTTCACTTACACAACTTCAGTTTTGTATTTGTCAAAGCAGTGTTGATTTAAACGTCTGCTTGGCAGCATCCAATGAGGCCAGTGCCGAAATGGCTGTCCTCTATCATTTGTTTAGGGTTAAATACTCAACCTCTTAGCTTGCCGCTTTCTTTGGCATGCCAAATGTGCTAAAGAGACAAAAAATGACTGTTTAGTGTCTGGCTGACTGTGTCAGACCATTAAGACTATACTGTATTGTTTTTTCCACCCAAGCCTGACCCAACTGTCTCTCTACTCTACTTTCCAGATGGCAATTTTGCCGTCACGTTTAGCAGAGCCACTGAGTACATAACGGTCCTCAGCGGAGCACAGAGCTTGAACGCTGTCCGCATGAGCCTGCAGCTCCTTCTGCACACTGCGGCTCTCAGAGTCCAGCACGAAAATCTTCCCACTAATGCCACTCAGCCCAGGACCACTGCCATGACAGCCCACCCAGACCTAAAGAAACAGGAGAGAGAAGTCACTGTAATATCCACTGAGGTGCCAGTTTACCTATAGTACCTTGTATGTACACTAGTTGATCCATTTTATCAGGAACTTTTACCCTATAGGTGCATGTTATAGGTTTACAGTAACGACTGCAGTTCATCTGCTGCTGCATGTTACCCCCATCTACCCTGTCCGTCAGTTGAAGAAGACCACTGCTAGCTAGGTATATTTGGGTGGTTGACTGTACTCAGCACAGCAGTGACATCAAATTGTAGTGACTTAATGTGTTGCACTGTTACAGGTTCTTCAGACACAGCAGTGTTGCTAATTTGTAAACAGTCTGTACACCTGCTGGCCACCTAATTAATCCATATTGCTTGTTGGTTTACTTTGTAGGTTGTACAGTCACGGCTCATTTTTCCATGCACAGTTTGAGTCAGACCTCCTATAGCTCTTCAGTAGTCAGTTTCAGACCACAGCACCAATATTGGCTGGATATAAATATAAACCTTTTTTGTGAACTATTTTTCAACCCAGGAGTGACACTGAGGTAGGGGTGGGCAATATGGCAAAAAATATAATATCTCAATGCTTCAAGAAATGCTGACGATAAACTGTACGTCATGATGCGTCTTTTGTTCCTGATATCTGATAAGTTAGAATAGGCCAGATTTCTCCCAAGGTTTTCTCCCACAGCTTAGGGACTTTTTCTTTGCCTGATTAAAAGGCCAATGACTGCAGGCAGGTGGATGGTAGGTTTACATGATAACTCTGTTTTTTGTTTTTTTTTACACCATAATGCTTTTAAACACCCCAGGGTCTTCATACTTACCTGGTCTTTGACCCTTATCATGCATGTGACCCCAGTACATTCTCGGAGTGTGACCCTGTTGGATGGTGCAGTCAGGTCTGTTAAAGCCCACACACACAGCTCCGCTGAATCTCTGAAGCTTGTCCAAATCTCCCCTCTCTGGGACATGTACAGATGAGACAAGATTGAAACAGGAAGCTGTGGCACATTAGAGGCTCTTTAATTTGAACAATGCACACCTTGCTTTTCTATGTGCAGCCGAGTTTAGTGGCTTTGCTGTAAGGCAGATCATTAATGATCAGAGTAAGGACAGAAACATTAGACATCAGGCTGTGGATTCACCAGG
>JBBPDA010000009.1:9789085-9837144 GCA_037974385.1 Arnoldichthys spilopterus | reverse complement strand
AGATAAAAAGCCTGTCCTTGAAACTGCTCTTATATCACACTCTCTAGAATCTAATGAAGCATGGGCATTGGGCATTTTGATCTGGAGGGATTGTGAGCAGAAACTGTCTACAAAAACCTGGAACATTTTGATAAGTGCATTTATTTCATCTAACCAAATGGGAGTGTATATCTTCTATATGTTGTGTTATTCATAGTTTTAAAAACATCAGATACAGTCCCTATCTAGGCTTGTTGGAGTTTAATTCAGCTTGGAGAAATTAGGTGTTCACCCCAGCATAAAAAATCCTGACTTTATTTCAGGAAGAGAAAGGATTAGCAGTGTGGGGTGTATGATGGGATGTATGATGAAAACAATTTCTTCTATACATATAACATTGGCACTACATTCCCTCAAAACACTTTTTTAGATAGGTTTATCTTCACAGTGCTGAAACAGTCTATCCACAATCCATCTATATATATCCTTCAAAAAGCAGTTTAAGAGCACTTCTCTAGCCATGGCCAGGTATCCTGTTTATAGTGTCTTCTAATTAAATCTCAGGAATATTTAGAGGATAAAAGAATTGCTGGTGGCAGTGATCTGATTAAAGACATTTTAAATGATGAGTGGGATATGGTGAGTCAAAATACAAGCTTGTTCTATTCATTCCAGACTTGCCAGGTGTACATTACTTCCTCTTGGCTATATAAATTAAATGACAATTATCCACTTGCATGCATTTAACATTAGTGTAGAAGACTGAACAGTATTTCACTGAATGTGGAATACTGAGATTAAAAAAGAAAATATCTAATAGAAATTGTACCTTTGATTAATTTTTCTATATTTAATTTCTGCAAAATACATCTTTGACTACAGTTATGTAATTTTGGTTTTTGTTTTCAGAAAATATAACAACCAAGTGAATTAAAAAATATAATTTTCCTCCTTCCTTTCAGTTATTTTTCACTTGTAAAATGATAGTAGCTCCAGTTGGTCAGTGGTTAAAGTCTCTTTCTACATTTTTTGTTATAAATAAGTAAATATTTTCAATTAAAGATTTTGGACAGTCAAGGTTCATTTTGTATCAAAAGCTTATAGTAACATGAAACAGTACATTGCCTTGGATTAAGAGCGAAATTGATCACTTTTCTTATGTTACACACATAATAAGAAAGTGGAGTGAAAATAAAAAGTATCCCCAATCTAACTTTTGAAAACAAGCCAATAAGTCTACAAAAGATGAAATCTAACTCTCCTAGAGTTGATGCTTGATCCATCCTTAGTAACTCACCCAGAGAAACCAAAGAGAAACATACCATCAGCGAGAGCCTCAAACAGTCTGTTAATGGTGGCCATGTCTCTGACAATGCCTGACTCTTGAATGTATTTCACAAACTCCTCCAGGTGCATGGAGCTTTTGGGTAGCACAAACTTCTTCACATGGACATCTGTCACCAGCTCATTCTTCTCATCACTCTTCAGCTTACACAGTAGCCGCTTGAGCTCTGGACGCTTCTCTGCCTGGGCCCTTTCCGCTTTCTGCAGAGATTCCACCAGCGCCCTCACCAGCTCCCCGGGGAACAGCTCAATGTCTGTCTTGTACAAATTCTGAAAATCAACAAGAGCTTCCAAACGCTTGGAATTCAAGGCGTTGACAAGACCACGGAGGTAGTAGTATCTGGCTAGCAGAGAGGAGTCACCAGTAGGGAGAGAGGTCATGGCTTTCCCTAGCTGGTGGGTGATCTCACTATAGTAGTGGTGGACATAGTTGTAAACCAAAGGTGGAGGGAAGTCTGGAAGTTTAAAAATTTTCACTGGCTTGGCTGGAACATTTATAGCTGTTGAGAAGAGGAATTATTGAAAAACATCATGAGCTCTTTTTTAGGAAAATAAGTTATTTTCTTAAGTTAGCATTCAAATGTAGGTTGAAAATCACAGTTTTCAATAATATAAAAGCAATTTAGTGCCACATAAATGTAACACTGGTGCAAAAAAAAAATACTAATATACTGTTCTGTTTTATTATTTTACAGCTAAAAATGGTCTGTTAATATAAGTTAATATATGTTAATATATTAAGACTTTTTGATATGTGTGAGGAATGATGAACAGAGCAGTGTCTGATTCTGATCCACTATGTGTTTAGACTTCAAATGCAAATTCATTGCAAATAACATTTTGTAAAAATCCTATAAATACATTATTTCTCCCTGAATTTTGTTTTGAAAACGCCAAAATACTTAAGAATTTAAACAAAATACTATATTTTTACAATAATTGTATCATATTTTAAATATTATATTTAGTACAAACTACATCTTTACTAAATATCTACATTTCTATACTAAGAACCATCTAATAAAAACATATAAATGCACCAGACAAATTATTTCTTTAGGTAAACTGGTCCTGTGTGGTGTAAGCTGAAGATCTCTTACTGATGTCAGAAGGGGGTTTGGCTTGGGTGAGTGAAGTGTGTCTTGGAATGCTCAGAGGTTTCTCCTCCCCGAGGTTGGGTAGGCTTGTGCCTAGTCTCTTACTCAGGCGGTTCTCTGGGCAGCTGTATTTTCGCACCATCTCCTGCATGGTGGGTCTCCGAGGGTTATCAGCCCCAGCTTTCATTCTGTAGTACACATATTTATTACAAATAATCAGTTTTTCTTTATAAAGAAGTATCTTCAGTAATTGAAGGCAAGCTAGTACAAAAACACCCATAAACACTTAAACTCTTTCTTAGAGTCTCTTTCTCTCGCTCTCTTCTCTGAAACACTTACTTATGGGCCTCTGTTCGAGTGCTCAGTTCCATTCGTGTGAAGGCATCCGTCTTCCTACTCAAACGTTCTTTCAAGAAAGAATGAAAAATGTGCGTTTCCACAACCTGGCAAACAGAAGTCATAAGTATCTACAGGACATAGCTCAGACATTTCATCAGAATCAAGTGTCACCTTTTTATAAAATGGCTGATCTCCACATTCTCTGGTCTTCAGAAACTCCTCAGTGTTGAAGATCCTGTGCTCATAATTGAGGTGATCACTGACATCTCTGTGAAAATAGGTATTTTCAGCTCCAGTAGTCAAGTCCACTTTTTTATAACTATTCATACTTGCGTGTAGCCAGTACATTTAATCTAATTTTCATTCACTGACCGGAAGATATTCACAATTAACTCCAGAGTGACCTTCTGTATTTCCCAGTTGAGGTTTTGCTGCCACATTCTCCTCCGCATGCGAAGGTCATTAATGTCCATGCAGGCTCCCTGGTGAACGATCTCTACATCATAGTGTAACTGAAGCCCATTTCTTCTGCTCACACAACACAAATGCACACAGAGACATTCACTCACTATACATTTTCTGTATAAATAAAAAACAAGATTTCTTTTTTTAGTTTTTATGTTTTTTAAATGTAACTTTTTTGTAAACTGTCAGCGTAAACAAATGCAGTATTTTTAACTGGATTTACTTTTCTCATAGGGCCTGACTACAGTTTACAGTCTACAGACTACATTACAGATTCCAGAAATGTGTGATGCATACAGATGCCTTATGTGGATGGATTTATAGTGCAAGGGAATGTGGGTGTGTCTCCCACACATACAATCCCACACAATTCATCTTACCTTCTCTTAAAACATTGAGCCGCTGCGTGTGGAGCTTCTGGTATGTCAACATGGTCTGAGAAGATCGTCCCTTCATCAACGTTGATCAAAATCAAGTCATCAGTCTCCTGATTCAAGGGAAAATGTTTATTTTAGCAGCATAAGATCACTGACTTGTAACAATCAAAAGTCTAATTCCTCCATGCGGTAGCCATCAAAGGAGATGTTTCCAGCTACTGGTCGCACAGCCAACTAACAAAAGTGTAAAACTAGTGATGGGCAATATGACAAACATATTATATCATATTTTTGTTAGTAAAATTGAAATTGATAGTGTTCTGAAATTGTTGGGAAAGACACAATTCACTAGTGGTGCCACTTTTTATAGAGAAAAGACATAATATATGTTTTAATCAAGCATTTCACATACTGTGCACTTCAACAGGAAAAAATCTGGCTCTCTTGGACTGCTAACATAACCAGATTAGATTAGGGGAAGCCTTAGAAAGCTATTCCTATTGGAAATATGCCAAATCTTTTAAGTACAACAACTGATGATACACACAATACACTCAGAAAACCTGGTCATGACCTTGATTGATCCTTATAGCAAAATCATATCATCCTTATCTATGCACAAGTGAAGCATTTAGCTTTAGCTTTACCATGGCAACTTCCTTGTAGTGGCTGAGATGGCAACCCATGAGGAAAGCAGTGGGGGCCATAAGGAAATCAAGCATCTGACGGGAGAGGGTCGGCACCAGAGGGTGCTGCCAGCGAAGAGGGTGGATATACAGCATCAAGCACTCTGCCATGAGAGTCAGCATGGCCCAGTCAGAAGAGAAGAGCACCAATCGCTGCTCCATCAGGATGCAGGTAATTATCTAATGGCAAAAAAGATAAACAATCAGTCTCTCCAACTAACTACAAGACTCATGTTGTTATTTGCTATTGTTTTTATTATTTTTCTTTATGTCCAGACCAGTACAGCAGATTAGTTGTTGTATCACACATCACTGCAGCACTCAACAGAAGAAGAAAAATGTTAAATGTGTTAAAACATTCACTTTGCAGTTTAATATTTGTGAGTATGTATAAACTTCAGTACTGTTTTTACTTTCACTATATACCTTTGGCTCCAGACTTCCACCATAAATGTTGGGTAAAGGTTTGATGCACTACACATACTTTCACTTCAGTAGAGTTTCTCTTTGCTTTTTCCAGCCTTGGTTTAACTACATACCTGATTCAACTAAATAACCATCTCTGCTGAGTTGAGTTAGAACAGGAAAATAGTTTTACATCGATTCATGCTGCTCTACAAGCCTGTCAAAATGAACAGCTACAGTAGGCCTATAGCTAAACCAGGCTATTGGTCCATCATGTGTGTATTTTTGACCTGCAGCATTATTCTGGGTCTGAAGCAAAGGAATGGGAGGTGCAAGTCCAGGTCAACGACAGGACGATCTCTATCCTCTCTTGATGGAAGCACGATCGTCAGGGGTCGCAAGGCGAACATCTGACAGGAAAGCCAAAGAACCTCATTTGAAACTAATTATAGACATTAAGCAGAGCGAAGGATGGTGATGCTTAAATAATTACACAATTAAACTGGAAGAAAATGTGCTCCAGCAACTCGGTATAAACATTTATTAAGAAGGGCATGTCTCTATGACCTACAAAATGTGAACAGCAACAGCGCATAAAACAAACCCACCACATGCAGTGATCCAGGGGGAGGAATGAGCACCAGAGCCAGTTTTGCTGAAAACTCTTTCACTAGATCTTCCAAGTCTGCCATGCGGCAGGTTTTCAGCTGCCCCAGCAGGCTGTACGCAAAAAACACATCAACAAAAACAGATATTAAAATGATATTGCATTCATGTGTAAGAATTTATCACATACATACTATCTAGATGGCCAGGATGGCTGTTGTGCCCTTGTGTTTCTCTGCTCATCCTCTTTAACTTCATGATCATTTCACTCTTTAAGGCTGCAGTGAGTAAAGAAATTGTATCATTTCTCCCCCCTTAAACCATAAAACCTGTTGAGTCTTTGACTCAGTGTGCACAGTGTGCGTCCTGAAGACTAAGTGCCATATTGAAGAACCTTTAGGAGTGTGGATCTACGGTTAGATCAATCTCAAATTTCCACTGACCTCACTGACAGGAACAGATCCTAAATTCAGAACTCCTACTCTGAGAAGGTTCATGAATATGGATCCAAGAGTAACCCTTACCATGACAGGCAATCCCTCAGAGCACTGTAGTATGGGTGTTTGGATATAATGCAAACTCCATAAGGTGTGTAAAGTCGAGGATGTTTATAGACATAGCCATTCTGGTGCTGCAGTCCCTCCTGGAATAGCTGAGTTGTACAAAACATAAATAAATAAACAACAATTAAATATGAAACATTTAGTATTAATAATACTGATAATAATCCATACTTGGTATTTACAATGGTACTTTGTACTAATGTTACTATGTTTGTGAATCAATTCGAATGTTCTATATTTCCATATGAATATGACCTGAATATCATCTGATTTTCACTCAAATCCTGAAACTAGGTAAAGAGAACACAGTTAAACAAATGAGACAAACATATTATACATGGTTATTTAATTATTGAGGAAATTAATCCAAATTTACAAATCAGTCAGTGAGAGGGGTATGTGAATTTCTAGGATAAGCAGTTGATTAGGAGGCAAAACTAGAGTCAGATGTTTTCAATCAATGGAATAACAATAAGGCATGAGTGGGCACCCTGTTTTATTTTAAAATGTATAATCTTTATCATAGCACAAATACATTCTAAGAACATTTTGTTTTGTGCAAAAATAAGACCATAATAGAACTAGAATAGAAATGCACCAAGGGCAAAAAGGCAAGGAAAGTTCATTTTTATAGCACATTATCATACATCGCGGTCATTAAATGTGCTTTATAGAGATGGGCATTAAAATAAAAGGCAAAAAAAGCATGAAAAGTACAAGATGAAAGTAAGAATTTAAAACAATAAAATTAAGCAATAAAGTGCATGATAAAAGTTAAATATAAGAACAAATAAAAATAATAAATAAGAATAAAAATAAAGAAAGTGCATGATAAAAGTAAAATATAAAACGAATAAAAAGATAAATAGATAAAATAGAATACTAATTAAAAGATGTGGCAGAGGTGTTTTTAGTTTCTTTTTGAAGCTGGCCACAGTTGGAGCAGATCTGATATCCATGGGCAGCTGGTTCCAGCAATGGCCTGCATAATGACTAAACGCCATTTCACCCTGTTTGGTTGCAACCCTCCGCACTACTAGCTGAGCATCTCCTGCTGATCTAAGAGCTCTTCCAGGCTGGTATTTTTCAAACATTTCCAATAAATATTTGGGGCCCAAACCATTGAGTGATGTATAGACAAAGGTTAATAGGTTAAAAGGTTAGAGGTTATTACAAGTGAAACTGTTCTGTATGGAGAAATGGGCTACAGTTTTCCTTAAAGCTGATGTGCAGAGTAACAGTTACAAAAAATGTTTAGTTGGTGTTATTGCAGCAGAAAGCTGTCACACCATTTCAAGCACCAATGTATATGCATTCTTTAACTGCAGCTGACTGTGTTAGAGTGCTTTAAATTCACTGTGTATTTAAAAAAAAAAACATTCTGAAAGAATCTAGAAGTACAGAATGTGATGATACTGAAATTAAGGATAATCTTATCATATTTATAATTTATATTTATAGACATTACTGTGCTGCTGCCTAAATACATTAGTAATAAGTTGTGTTCTCTTAAAAATGTAAAGCTTCTTGCTGAAGAGTATTACCTGTATAGGTCTGTAATACTGAACAACTACTCCATGTGTCTGGTTTCCAAAGACGTCAGTGAAGACCAGAAAGTGGAAATAGTCGTCTTTTTGCTCCTTGGATACCTGAAGCCCTCCTGGGTTTAAAAGAAAAGAGTGCTAGTATACATTCATGAGCACACATCCACACCTGTTTTCATAAAGCACCAAGCACACCACAAAAAAAAGCAACATGAACGGTACTTTGAATGATGCCACAGAAAGAAAAAGCAAATTGTGATAAATTCTTATTTTCAAATACATTCTTTCAAACTTTTATCTAACTGGCAAAAGTAAAAAGAAATAACCTTTTGTTTTGCCTACAGCAATCTCAAAAACGTTTTGGATGAAGCAAAACTATGTTATGGAAAGAGAAAACCACACATCAGTTCTATGCAGAAACACTGCTGAGTTCTCGGGGTCCAAGTTCATCTCAGATGGTTTGAAAGGTAGTGGAAACGAATGCTGTGGTCAGAGGTTTCCATGTTTCAGCATGTTTTTGGAAAAACAATGGCTGCTGAGTTTTTCATGCCATAGACAAAATTGACAATCCACTTTGCTATCAGTGAAAGGCTCTTTCTAAATCTTTACATGATGTGGGGGTTCATTAAACTTTAAAAAAGTTCTTCACTTGTACACATTTTATTGACAAAAATGATTCTTCTAAAAAAGGTCCTTCAGCCAGTGCAAAGACTGCTTACTGGCTTCCTTATTTTAAGTGCAAAAATCAGAGGTGTCTTCTATTTGGTTCTTAAAGAACCACTGACAAACAACAATATTACAAGACTATGGCCACTGCACATTTCTCTCTCTCTTAATATGACTCTGAATAGATTTTTAATAGGAATTACACTGCATGTATATCAATTGCTAATCAGTTTAGTAGAGTTTACTTGGGTTTTACCTGGAAAACATAGCTGAGGCAAAGCTACTAGGTCCAGATCTTTGGGCACAGACATTTCCTCTGAGGAGCCCTCACTAGTCTTCGCACTTCCAGGGGCAACCACCGGCTTGTCACTCTTCTTCTTGATGAAAGATCGTCTCCGCTGGCCCCGGCTGAAATTTCCTATGCCAGGCTCAGCAATGTTCTCCTTCATCACAAATGGAAGTGCATGGACCTGCAGGACCTCTGGCTCAAGCAGAGGAAGAGGAACTCGACTGTCCTGCTGCTGAGACTGAGAAGACACACCAGGTTTTAGGGGAAGCATCTATCACTCCTGAGTCTGTGCATGACAGACTATTTTCTGCATTTGCTTTTTCCCCATTTAAAAATGTTGGACATGATCTAATCTTTTATGCTTAAGACACCTAAGGTCAGCAATGCTTCAGCCTGGTCTCACAAACTTGTGATGCTGCTGTTAATGAATGAAAGCCAGTAATCATCTGTTTGAGATGGTTACATAATTGAATTCATTTGATTTCATACATTTGCCTTTTTTCTTCATCTTCCAGCTTGAAAGTTACCTTAATTTTACACACAGGGCCTAATTTGTTGGAATAAAAATGACTCACAGGAGCGATTATATACTGCAGAACACTGCAGAATGCGGCCGATGTAAACATGATTTGCAATGCTTGCTAAACTCATCTTACCTCATACAGCTCCTTTAGCTTGTCGTTTGGGGCTCCAACAACA
Organism: Arnoldichthys spilopterus; assembly: GCA_037974385.1. Classification (NCBI taxonomy): domain Eukaryota; kingdom Metazoa; phylum Chordata; class Actinopteri; order Characiformes; family Lepidarchidae; genus Arnoldichthys; species Arnoldichthys spilopterus. Next base: position 9,828,085 of record JBBPDA010000009.1, on the reverse strand, counting down.
ACACATGCTTCCAGTAAGCCAGAGGCTAGATGTTCTGCCATTGAAGCTCAGTGCAATGTCGCTTCATAAGATCCTAAAGACTCACTGCTATTGCTACAGTTTACTGACTGCCATCAGGGCCAAACTGATCACACTGTTCAAAACCTATAAACACAAAACAAGCAAACTTATGTCAGCATGGAATTGTTTAAATGGACTTTAAGGTTTCATGCTTGTTCTTCATGAGAGGAAAGTAAATTAGGGTTGGTTGGACTTCCATACTTTGAAAGGGATTTTACTGAGCAAATACATGTCAGGTAAATAATAATGCTCAAATCTTCCAATCTTATCTGGTGTAGCTTTAAGAAGCATGTCTTATGAAATGCTGTCTATTGCTCCAGCTTAAAAGAGCCTGTTTTTACAAGTGAAGGCATGTAGGACATGCAACTCCCCAACATTAAAAAGCACCTTAAGATATATTAACGCTATAACTAACGACTACAGCCGTAGCTGCACATTTTTGGCTTTGGGCACAAAGTGAAAGAAGCTGTTATATAGAATCACCTCATATAGAACTAGAGAGATGAGAGGCAACACTGGTTGCTGTGTGTAATCACATTAGCCTGCTTTTGAGAGATCCTGCTCTAAATTGGACTCATGTGTGTTGGTAGTGGGAAAGAAAGAAATGCAGTAAGAAAGGCAGAAAAGAAAGAAGGAAAAAAAGAAAAAAGAAAGAACGAAAGAAAAAAGAAAGAACGAAAGAAAGAAAGAAAGAAAGAAAAAGAAAGAAAGAGAAAGAAAGAAAGAAAGAAAGAACGAAAGAAAGAGAAAGAAAGAAAGAAAGAAAGAAAGAGAAAGAAAGAAAGAAAGAAAGAAAGAGAAAGAAAGAAAGAAAGAAAGAAAGAAAGAAAGAAAGAAAGAAAGAAAGAAAGAAAGAAAGAAAGAAAGAAAGAAGAATAGATCTTAGAAATCTTAGCAACAATCTTTAAACTTATCTTTACAGCAGAAACGCACTGGCAGCACTGATACCTCTGAGGACGAGAAGCTTCGCGGCTCTGTACACTTTCACACTGCATCAGTAAATGTGGAGAACTGTAGGGACAGTAATAGCACGTTACAGATTACCCACATTTTATGGTATGACCTGAAACACCAGCGCGTGACTGAAATATGACAGAGCTTATTATACACAGAAAACTTTCATCCGAGTTAGTCAATAATAAAAACTCGCCACGAACTTTATATTCACGCCATTCCCATCTGTTCATTTAAGGCCAGAAGTAACAGCAAAGACGCGACTTGCCTGCTGATGAATTTTCCCAGTCTGTCGCTAAGGTTTAAGCTCTGAGGACAACGAACATTCACTCCCCCGCACTTAACAAGTCTGTAAATTCACTCCAGTTCGGTTTACCGAGGCGACTCTTTCGAGCTGCCCGTTTTAATAAAAAATAGATTCAATTTATCGAACCGATTCTTCCCCCTTCCATTTTCAATGTTAATTAATAGTTCACAGAATCGATTCTTTCGAACTGTCGGTTTCAGGTTAGCTTAATCTAGTTTACCCAGTCCACCCTTTCAATTCATCTTTTTAAATTAACCAAGCGTCCAACATCTCGTTTTAATGAGCTAAGCTGACAATGAATCTTTCAATGAGTGATTTACGCTCCTACTGAATCGACTCAGAAGACACAAACTGAGCAGTAGGAGGCCGGATACAGTCAGAAGTGTCTTACAATACGGTGTTTCTATATTCACTGCCGAACGATCCGGCAAAGACTATTGCTCGAAATGTGTCATGGCTGCATTATGGAAACATTACGTAGAAAACAGAAAAATATATATTTTAGTTATATGAATAATTGTATCTTAATGAACTAAAGCACTTCTTTTCGTCGCTCTGAATAAGCGCGTCTGCTAAATGCGGTATATATATTTAGATGGATAACGGGTGAATCCAGGTGAAACGGACACAAGATCGATTCGTTCATGTAGCTGTGCACAGCTGAGAATGTTTTAGTGCCAGTAAAACCTCGAAACTCTGAATAAATTTACTGAGTAGGCTGAAACGTGATGCATATCGTTTGGTCTGAACTCTTAACGGAGAGGTGTGCACACTAATAAAGCGCGCACAATAGCTGCTCTTCTGAACAGCACAGTAGCGCCATCTAGTGACTGTTAGCAGTAACGTCTGTTTTTTTAGCTGTATGCCACACATTGACAAAAGGCTTTAACTTTAACCAGGATGAATCTTCTGGCTGTAATGAGGGATAGGGAAGAAAAAAGGCAAGCCACTTCAAGGATTAACAAGGATTAACTTTGTTCATTTTTGTATCCAAATGATTGTACAAATGATCAGAAAAAAAACTTAAATTGTAAAACACAGAAGTCACCGCAATACCACACAGCATTTCTACACAATACTGAATCTCAGTAAATTAACAATAATGCAAAAGAAAGATGCAGAGTCAGATAAGACTCTCTTTGTACATTTTGTGATTTACAAAAATTTCTAAACTCAAGTGCTGCTGGTAGGTTTCTCCTGAGTGGCTGAAAAAGCTTCCGTAAAAGGAAAATGATTTGAATGCCACAGAAATACACGGATCATACCCTTGGCTGAATGGGCTACTATGCATTTGGCAGGCAGCCCACCCTTAAATTGTGGTGTGGTTTCTTGTTAAGGCTGTTCCTGATATATTCTAAGACCCGCTGCCTTTCCCTCAACAATAACGAAGACTGTTTCTTAGAGGAGCAAAACAAAAGTGTTCTTAGATCAGCAGCTATAAATACCTGGCATGCATCATGGTCAAGTATGAAGAGCCATTCACTCACACTCACACACACTCACACACTTAAAGCCATTTGCAATAGAGTGGGGAAAAACAGCTCTATAAAAGATAAGCAGAGTAAGAAACTAGTAAATGCTTCTTGCAATTATTAAGGCCTCTGAAGTTTCTCACTTTCCCCACAGACCACTCTTAATACATAAAGTCAAGCATCTACCCAATTTAAGCAACTGTGTGCAAATACAGCACTCAAATCTGTACCAACATTGGAAGGTTGAATCTGTAGCGCCCCCCCCCCCCCCAAAAAAAGATTTCCTATGTTGTTTTTTGGCACTGTACATAGTTAAGAGAAGTAAGCTCGTCATGCTTAGCTCCAGCAGCTCGAACATATTGCCCTGAGTGCTCCTTTTCTAGCACTGATTCCAGCATCTTGAAAAGACAAAGAAAATATGTGCAAACATCACAGTAAAGTAAAACGGCATGATACAAGATTAGTGAATCACTACAGCTCCTGGAATATTATGTTGTTGCAAGTACCAAAACTGTAGTCATATAAAACTGGTAAATTGCACTTGAGGTTTTAAAGTGAAAAAATGAAATGTCCTTGAATACCGTCGCCCTGTGGGAAATGGACATTTTGAACCATTTGTTCAAAATAAATACTATAAATTAAAGAACAAAGCCAGAAGTAACACAACTGACCAAAAATGCAACGGTTTCCGTTTCTCCTTTGATACAGATATACATTCAGTGTGCCGCAGACCCCTGCACCCATAATTTTTAGAAGTACAGTCTCTCCTCAAGTCAACCACTTTTACTTAGAAGCAGTACGTAGTAGTGGTTGACTTCTCCACTGAGCTCAGAGCTTGTTCGTCTTCATCTTCCTCATCCTCAGGGGTCTCAGGGTAAATGACCAGGAAAGCAGCGGTAAGGAAACCAAGTAAGGATCCCCCTGAAGCCACCACTGGTATGACCCTCACGGTGCCTACAGCTTCCACAACTGCGCCAAGAGCCGATGCCACCAAAATCTGAGAAATGTAAACCTGGCACGACAGGATGGCACAGTCAATGCCAAAGCCTCGGCGAGAGTTACCTGGGCTGTGGCGAATGTACTGTAATGACAAAAGACATGAACATTTTAGCACCTTTCAGTGTATAACAGTCACTGCCAGAACAAAATTTGTCTTAATTTTCTCTTTTTTTCTAAAATCACTAGTTACCCTTTATGCTTTGTCAAAATTATACCATGAATGGTCCAACAGAAATAAAAAAATATATCAAAATATATCAAAATAGTTAAAAATGACATTGTTACATCAACTTAAGATTATTTTTACTTAGAAGTTCATTTTTGGAGATAAAAGGTCTTGTTCCGAATGCCATGACACATTACTATGACAAATATAGTGGCTAATCATTCAACTGGTTAAGATGAATACCATCTCAAACCTAAGCCCATATAAGGAAAAAAATAAGCAGCATTAAGATCAGTTATAATCAATCTACCGGATCTTACCTCTTTGATTTCATGGTACTGTCCCAACAAAGCATATGGACAGTATGATATACTCATGGAGATGATGCCCATGGTGCTGATCATTATCATGGCAACATAGACATTGGGGAATATCGCCATTATGCCTGTGCCCATAGTAAAACCTAGTGTTCCCAACATGTAGATGATCTTAATGCTCAGGTCATAGTTGTCAAGGTACTTCTGCAGAACAGCTTTAGAAGACAAGAAAAAAAACATAAGACATTATTAGTTCTGAATGGAATAATGAGTCTGCATTAGTTATTCATAACAGCAGGTTTTACCCTCACCTTTAAACACCACAGTGAATGAAACATGTAACTATACGTGTGTATCTAGCTTGGGAATAACAATCATAGTGAGATTCTAAGGTGTATCTACAGTAACATATTTATAGCTCTGTAATCCAACAATTTACCAACTACCCTTTAGAATAAAACAGCTGAGAAGTTTATATAATGCAACAATACTTTAACTGGTTCTGAGTAATTTTATACAGTCTATTGTAAAATATTTAACTTTGAAGCAATTGATCATTCACCAGCAGCTTTCTTAACTCTAGGACAACATCACAAGATGTGAAGCTCTAGTACACTCTTAAAAACATATGTGCCAAACTAGGTTCCCTAAAGAGCTGCCATAGAAAAAAACCCTAAATTCCCCAAAGAACTTGTTAGTGCAGGGTTCTTTAATGAGCCAGCTTTACAAATGAAATGTGTGTGTGATTTTATATTTATATAGAGTACAGAGTCAAGTATCCAAAATGTTAACTGTTAATTGTAGCTCACTGTACAGAGCAAAAACAAGAAAAAAATAGAAATGCAAATCTGAGAACATGAAAACAGTAGATAAGGGTCTAAATAAAGCCACATACAGACCACGTTCATGGACTTTGGCTAACAACACTTGACTGTACCTCTAATGCAGCTGCACTGAGGTTCTTTATTGCACATTTTTGTTGTTAATGCTTTAATTTAGGTTATTACGTTTATGGGCAGATAACTTCAGCCCAAAGCTGAGGACTATGACATTTACCAGTAAAACATGCCAAACACTCCTCAAGCATTTTAGAAACCTTAGTTGTTCCCCATTTTGGCTGCACACATAGACAAAATATACAAAACATACCTGAGCAGATGGCAGCAGTGGCAGCATAGATAACTAACCCCCAGCAACCCATCTGCACACCCTTATTGTAGTTCTGAAGAGCAGTTGAGTTTGCAGCCGCCTATGTGGAAAATAGATATTGTCATTACAATGCACACCTGCTTTACTGCTGAAAAACTTGGTGAAGGTATGGATGTGTGCTTCCTCTTACCGTTGGATCACCTTCATATATGACTTGTCCCATGAAGTCTGTGTAGAAAACAGCCTGAGCGATGATGGAGAACCATGTGAGGAGGTGGCACACACATAGTCGCCAAAGCTGTGGAGGCATCTTCAGCATGGACAGCCAAAGCAACTTCACAGTCGTACCACTTTCTCCCTCTTCGCTCTCTCCATCTTCCTCATCAGGCTCAGAAGATGCACTATTGTTTTGCTGCAGCTTCCGTCGCTCCTGCCGCCTTGCTAAAGCATCAAGGTCGTTAAGACTTCGCGATGACTTCATTGGGTGTGCCGTGTTGGCGTGTCGCCGAGCTCGGAGGAAGCCCACTCGCCCATGGTAAGAGAAGGTAAAGGACGGCTGCCGGTAAAAGGAAGGGTGTCTGCAACGCACTGCTGTGCTGTTATTAGGATGACGCCCGCCAGATTTGTTTTGGTGGCACAGGGCACCCACTGTGACAGTCGCTGGGTTGCCAACTCCAGCAAGGTCACCATTGATGGCTTTGGTAGTTGCAAAGGGACATTCTTCCTTACAAGGAGCCGCTCCGTGGACTGGAAGGTTGGAGCACTGACTAGTGCAGCATGTTGTGTTATGGCAATGATCAAATGACCCTTCAGTCTCGTAAGTGGCTTCGAAGTCATAGAACACAGTTGGCTCTACTTCGCTGACAAAGAGGACATCAAGATCAAGGGCCAAGTCTGGGTCAAGTTTAATGGTAGTGTCTGGTACAGCAAGAACGGAGTCACTTTTACTCCGCACATTTAGGAAGTCCATCTGGATTTGTCGCTCAGACTGATTGTCCTCATAGATTTCTAAAGGTTCTTCCTCACCAATAAGGTCTAGCTGAGGCATTAGACGAGTGCCAGGAATGGTTCCGTTAAGTTGAACGGATGAGGAGCTCTCTGCATCCTCGGCCTCAAGTGTCTCGTGCTGGTTGGAGTTGTATGGACGTTCCTTAATGCTAAAAAGGTGAAGTGTCACAGAAATTATGAAGATGATTGCTGCAAAGAAGAAGAGGATTTGCTCTTGGGCCTTAAATGCACGACCGAAAAAGGTGTTTGTCCAATCCAAACCTCCAAGCATGTAGCCCACAGCACCTCCGAGCCCTGTAATATGAAAGTGAAGTTGGAATGTGAGAGTCAGCATAAGCAGTTGCAAAACTTGTTCATTAGACACTTAGTGCCATGTATTCTACAGTGATGAGAATGAACTGTGTAACATATGAAATTTTATTTATTTATATATTTCTAGCAACTACGAAAGTATTAACATTTCCCATTCATAACATAGACTTACTAAGTATTTGTGCTTTAAAATTACATTTTTATTCTCATGTTAAGGCCTACACACACGTGAATTAACAACCCACTGCTCATGTGCATTACCTGCTGAAAAGGCATGAATATTGAGAGCCATGTCCTGCTCCTCTGTATCGGCTACGTCTAGCAGGTAGGCTCTGATTGGTCCCTCTGATGCATCAGCACAGAAGTCTAGTACCACTACACCCAGCACTGTGAGAACTATTCCAATGGGCTGGTTTCCAGGAACATCCCCTACAGCAAGGCCTGACAAAAATGAGACATACAACAAGCCATAAAAAATAATACAGTAAACTGAATGAAATGGGTTGATTTAAAATTCACGAAAGAACAGGGATCACAATTGTTTTTTTTCCCTAAATAATGTAAATTAATTTCTTTTTTTTTTCAGAGCTGCTTAAAACTAACCAGGGTCGCAGGGGTGCAGGAGCCTATCCCAGCATTCATAGGGCTAACGGCAAGAAGGACAGGTCAAATAAGGTAAAAACAAAGGTTAAGGAGGTTAAATTAGTCAAAGGAAAACCTCACCCACTAAAGATCCATTGAGAAACAGTGCCACACCTATCAGCACTCCTACACAGAGAGCCAAAATGAAGGGCCTCCTCCGACCCCATTTCAGGGTACAGCGATCACTTGCTGAGCCAATCAGAGGGGTAAGGATTAAACCCAAAATAGGGCTAAGGAACCATGTAAGACTGTAGTACTGCTCTGGAAGACCTGGACAGCAAAGAATAAGGGTCAGTATTTCACAGTTTCTTAGACAAGATTGCTCAAACAATTAAAAATGAAAAAAAATGTAATTATTTTCATCTAAGCAGGAAAGTTCACTGAGACCGCAACTGAACTATTAATAAAGCACGGATGGTACTACATTTTGATTTCTTGATATTTCTTTTTTGATTGTCCAGTTGCATCAGACCATGTAAAGACATTTTTGTAGAGTTTCTTTATCCCAGCCCTGAATTGAAGGTAGCAATGCAAGTACTGAATCCTGAATCTCAATGGTAGGCCTCACCTATATACTGCGTGTGCTATTCAGGGTCAGCAAAATGCATCTTGACCTGTTGTAACACGCCCACTGTTCATTAACATGCCTATTGCAGCGTTCTAACTCTCACTGAAAAACGGCACACACACACTTTACGAACTAAGAGCATCCGATGCACTGACAACATATCAAATAACGCAATCGTTTTTTACTGCTGCAATAAAGAGCAATAGAAAAGATCTAAGAGGCGTTTCAAAACCTATACAGCTTAATCACAAGTCATAGAAAGGTCTGCTCTTATACAAGCTTTAGCCCTGCTTTCAGAAGTGAGGTTGACTGAGCTATTATTTAGGCCTAAATCCTTTAAGCTTTCACTTGCACATCCCCATCCATGGTGAACTGACTTCTCTCATACAAGCCTCATTTCTAGACGTGGACTTTTTATAAGAACGTGTGATTCATTAACACTCTTTAACTTTTAATTCACTAAAAAAAAGTTCAAAAGAAAAAATTTCCAATGTTTCAACTTAAATGTATTTCCTAAATATAACAATATTAGAATTTGACACCTGCAACACACTCAACAAGAGGAACGGAGCAAAAAAAGGGGGAACATTTTTGAAATGTGGATTGGTTGTTGTGGTGCACTTTGTGTAATGAGGAGTGTTTAAAATTGGGTATTGATTTGGGTATAAAAAAAGAGCATCCACCAATGGCATTGACACAGAGGTATATTTTGGGATTTTAGAGACATGTTCTGCCATCAAGGTGGCATATTGTTCAGGGAATGTCATGGTTATTTCAGCAAGACAATGCCAGGCTTCAATCTGTAGAATCAGACAGTGATGAACACAGACTGTTGAGCAGTTGAAGTTTTGTATCAAGCAGGAATGGGCAAATTTTTCTCTTGCAGAACTGCAACAATCAGTTTCCTCAGTTCCCAAAGGATTAAACAGGGTGATTACTGCTGTGTTACATTACCTTTCCCTTTAAACACATCTCCGTCCCAGCTTATTTGAGTGTGTTGCAGGTGTCAAAATCAGTACATCAGGATTGATGGTTCAGTGGTAGAATTCTCACCAGCCACAAAGGAGGCCCGGGTTTAATTCCTAGCCACAGTCTCACTTTGGGGAGTGTGGGTAGGACTTTGCCCTTGTGAATTGAAGGTCGCAAGTTCAAGTCCTGGCCTAGGCACCACTGACGTACTCGTGAGGAAAGTACCGTGCCGCTACCCTGCTCCCCAGGCACTGTTCATAACTCCATGTGTGCACGTGTGATGGGTTAAATGCAGAGGTCACATTTCGTTGTGGTGCTTGAGTGTGTTCACAATGACAAACAGTCACTTTCACGGTTTCACTTTCACTGTGAAAACTGGAAAATTTTTTCTTTGAACTTTTTTCAGTTAAAAAGAAAAAAGTTTGAGTAAGTTAACAAATCATATGTTCTTGTTTTTACTGCATTTTTTGGAAAACTTTTCCAACTTTTCTGGAATTGGAAAGATATTTGTATAATTTCATCAAGTGCTTTACTGGAGTTGCTCTCACTGAAAACACAGGGAAAACAGTATGAGAGGAAAGTGCAGACTCACACATTCTCTTCATTCCAGCCAAGCTCAGTGACATTCATTGTTATCCTGCACTAAACACAAACATCACTAGGAATGGCCTCTGTCATACACTTTTACAAAGAGTTACTGGAGCATAGCTGTTTCAGTGCATCTGATCCTATTTCTGATACCCTTCGTTCAAAGTGTACTAATAATGACAAAAATCCAGCACTTTTAAACTCTTTACACTGACAATCAAACAATAACCACTAATAATCATTAATGAAATGATGGCCACCTACCTATCTGCAATAGCACTGGTGTGACCAGGGCTGTTTCCATGGCATAGCAGAACTCCCGTCCAAACATGACAGCTCCATGCATAACCCACAGGCGCTTTGGGATGTGGTCCACAGATCCCTCACTGGCCGACTCTTCTGAAACCTCCATCTTTTTCTCTCCACTTGTCGGACCCTTAGCGGGCTCTCTCGCCATGTCAAGAACTCGTACAGGCTCTGAACTGGCATTCTTGGGTGCCATTTCCACCTGCATTAAGGCAGTTGTGGTGGAGGGATCGAACTAATCCAGGGAGCGGGCTCTACTTCTTGACCCCAGTGACACTCTTTTCAAGTTCTACTTCTCTGTCTCCGTTTAAAACATTCACAGAGATCTTTCATAATCCACAAACATTCCACCAACGTTTCTGACAATAATACATTAACCAGTAGTTAAAGCAGAAGTCACGGTACTCCATATACTTTAGTGAAAGGTTTACCGCCTGCTGTGATCGGTACAAATCCATATATGGCCCGGCCTGGGCAAGTCATAAGTCATGTTTTCCCAGAGAGTGAAAAGGGAAGAGGAGAAGAGAAGTGGAAGGTCAGCACAGGTAGAGAATTCTCTGTGTATCCCCATGGAGTGATTTATTGATATCTAAATGTAAAGGGAAGTGAGAGAACACAACTGTCATTAGGCTAAAAGTTAAATAAATAAATGTATAAATAAGACATATGGAGATAGTAGATGTGTCACCAAAAACATCTGATATGATATTCTGACATCGTTGTTTGAACATTTCCAGTGTCATAAAGTGATCGTTACAATCTCACAAGTCAAGATAACAAAAATTGCACATGAAATCACTCAATATCATCTTCAGCTACTACGTTTACACCTGCACTTATGTGGCAGCCCAAAGGTCACTCATTTCAGGAAACGATGAGTAACGCATCAGGTCAAACTGAGCCTTTCTAGAGCAGCACAGCCCTAAAATTGGAGTCACAATCTGTAGCCTTTTTCAATATTTAGGGTAGTATGCTGTAAAGTAGCTTGTTAGACTGCAGTGGTCTCAAATTACACAACCACATCCTGGTCTCGTCATCAGTCAAAAAGGCTTATTTAATATTTAGGAGAACGTACCTGGATCTGCCAACACCTCCACGCTCATCTGAAGCCAAAAACCGAAGCGCTGCCAGAGGCAACTGTGAAATGCAAAAACAAAATATCAGTGATGTTCCAAACCATACGTACATAAATGAACAGCCAATACACATGCAGGAAGGAGTTCGGCAAATCACTGGATCACTGCTATGAGGCAGTGTACAATCAGACTAATTATACCATATCCAAGGGATTGGCATATATACACTTACATACATATACACACAGGTAATGCAAAATGTACCTCCCAATAATCAGCAATTATACACAAACACCAAATATAAACATCTATACATACACACCTTGTGCACATATGCATATGCACTTAGGATATTAGACTAAGTGTATGTTTAAAGGTATAAACTCTCCAAGGGTGCATCCTTAACAAGTAGGGCCAGTTGGCTCATTAAGCGGGGTTAACACGGCACACATTACTGGCAGGTAACAAACAGACATGAATACTACTCCTTACACCTCAGAGTATAACTGTTTACACTCTTGTCTTAACTATGTATACACCTTATCTCTGTGACCCAAACACTACGATGATTTTCAATTTGCTTCGTTCACGATCACACGTAGGATTTAACAGCTGGAGTCCTCATCAGCAGCCGCAGCCCTGGACGCCGTGCTGTCCCAGGTGAGGGGAGACTAGCTCCGCTCTGCTCTACAGTTCAGGCGAGCCAATACTTTTAGAAGCTCTACGCTTATCTGCCACACAGTTAGATGCTACTTCCTGCCCGCTGGCTCGTAACTTGTCAGATATATCAAAGCAAGGTGTTAGAGAGAGAGCGCCTCGAGTCGGCCGCTGCGTTAGCCAAGTTAAGCGCTGCTAGCTAGTCTCGCTAATCATTAGCCAGCTATTTGTGTGGAGTTCGTTTACAAAAGAGCTAACCTAGACAGAATGGACATACCTCGGTAAGCTTTTGTCAACGCCGTGTGGCTTTCGACTAAAGTCGACATGCTTTCTGAAACGAAAAAAAAAAATCCTGGGCAGCTGTATTGTACGCCGTACCGTCACCGGCCAGTCACAGAGTGTTTCTCCCACATCTGCTCCAGAAGGTGCGCGTGTCTATTGTGCTGCCGTGGGGTTGCCAGTCACTCCGCTCTCAAAATCACCGCCTCCACCAGACGCGCCACTATCGGTCACGTGCTTCCTTCAGAAGATAGGTTGGCATAAAATACCGGAGATACATTCGTGCTTTTTATGTTTGTTGCGGAAAAGTCTGTGTAGATCATGTGTGACTAGGTCCGCTGTCCACGAAGGATAGGCTGTAAAGGAACTGTCTGTAATTTTAAGAGGGAATCCAGTGAACTCGGAGTACATGATGTGCGTATTAGATACTGTAGTGTTGTACATGTTCATCTTGGTCTTCTCCCTCTTTAGCCTAGTCACACTGTCCTCTATCTGTCGACCTGTATCTTTCTGTAGACGTGGTCTAAGTCTCTCACACTATAAGGCTATAGGTTATTAAAACCATGTGTTTTTGCTCAGTAAACACTACTTTGTCCTCTGTAAATACGTTTATTGCTCTGCGTTTAAGGAAATACAATGTTTTGATTATGTGTTTGTAAACATTATATTACTGTACATATTGCATAGGGGGCTTCTGAGGTGGAGAAGTGAGTGGATGCAGTTGATAAGTCATTTCCTGAGCAGCGATGAGCTGTCACCATGACTGTGGATGTTATTTATCTTTTTTTTCTCAGTCTAGTTTACCTTTAGCCATTAAATAAAGGCCTACAGCAAAAGTGTCCAGATGCCTATAAAATGCATTAGCTGTATGCTATTATCCAGTGGTCTTCTGGTACTGGGTAATTCAGTGTGTCTTGTAAAGACTAATTTGAACAAAATTCTATCCAGGAAGTCATGTGTAGAATGTATGTCCAAAAATATGATTTATGTGTAAAACATAAAGACAAACGCTTCCTCTCTGTCTATGCTTACAAGTCAACAGATGGCTAATTCTGTTCTTGTGGGGTCTTTGACATGGGGGGAAAAGTGCAAAATGTTGAGTGATATTAGGTGCTCATAGAAACCTTTCTAATAGACACAGAGGCACAAAGTTGTGTTTGGACATTTTATTGACAGCGCATTAAAACCCAAGATTTGTAAAACCTGAACAAAACTGAACTAATGAGTCAACATAACCGTAGCCAAACAATGTAACCTTACAAGTTAAAATGACTATTTGTCATTGTGAACGCACCCCATCAAGCAAAATGCACCAAAGTGAATGAAATGTAACCTCTACATTTAACCCATCTACAAATGGAGCAGCAGGCAGCTATCAGCAGCCCTCAGGGAGCAGTGTAGCAGTACAGGACCTTGCTCAGGGGTACCTTAGTGGTGCCTGGGCTGGCTTGATCCTGCAATCTTCAGTTCACTACAGCAAGGTCCTAAAGACTAGGCCACCACTTATCAGCTCTTCTTGTTAATGCAGTGAGATGTATTTGTTTGTACAGACCCTGGGTTCTGATGAAAAGAAAAATAAACATGTGACTAGGAAGATCCAACTTAAAGCACCCAATATCACTCAGTTTGGAAATGTTGCACTTTTTATACTATGTTAACGACCCTATAAGATCATTTTCAGGGAACTCTGAATAGAAATAGGATAAATGTTGATTTTACATTATTTTCAGAGTACTAAGCATTCTTCTCAATTCAATGTTTTTCTTCACATCACTTCATAAATGAAATGCTAATTATATTTCACATGAATGAACAACTAAAAGAAATAAAAAAAACTATTTGTCCAAAATGTAGTCCAGCAGATCATTTTTAACCTGCTCATTGTTAAAAAGGTAGTCACAACCCAGTCCATACTGTCCTACCTCATCCTGGGAGTCCTCCATGTTGAGGAGAATTCATGTTCACCATTATCATGCTATTAGTGATGGCAAAAACAGTGCCAGATCCTTTGGAGCTTTTCTGCATACTGATGATGTCTCCACTAGTCTGTTCTGCCTCTGCCTTCCGGAAGAACCTCCTCATCGTTGACTGAAAGTTGGTGGTGACGAAACAGTAGACCACAGGATCCAGGCAGCTGTTTAAACTGCTAAGGGTGACGGTTACATGGTAGACTATTACATGGTGTGGCAGATCTGGGTGGAAGTAGACCAGGACTTGCCGTACATGAAACGGTGTGAAACAGATGGTGAAGATGACCAGCACAGTAGTGAGAAGCTGTACGGCCTTCATTCTTCGGTCCCTGCTCTGCTGCATTAGGCCTGGACTGGACAGTGCACACATGATCCTAACTGTAAACACCACAATGATCACCAGAGGCAGGAAGAACTCAAAGACAGTCAGTGCAAATAGCTTGGACACACAGCAGGCTGCGTGTTTAAAAGCCGTGGTCAGGAAAGAGTATGTGACAATGATGGCGAACAGCCAGATGCATGCACACACCACTTTAGCCACGTTGGGGTTGCGCCACTTCCGAGAGGCCTCCACCTGCACAATGGCCAGGTAACGGTCCACACAGATGCTGGTGAGGAAGAGAATGCTGCAGTACATGTTGACAAAGTAGCTAAATATATGGACGTAAGAGCAGTTAACGCACTTCCCCCCACTATAATACAATATAATACGGGTAGGAAGTGACAGGTTAACGAGCAGATCTGTGACTGCCAGGTTAATGGTATAAATAACGGATGTGGTCTTGGGTTTTGTACGGAAACAGAAAACATACAAGGCCAGACTGTTGAGAGCCATTCCCACCATAAAGATCAGAGTGTTAATAACTACCAGTGCTATCCACAGACTATAGAAGTCATTATACAGTCCTTCATCCAGGTGTGCCAGTCTGTGCAGGTATGGTTCCCGGTTTGGTGGAGAACCATTAGTGGTGACTGGTGGAGTCAGTGTTGATGTGTCATTCATGGACAGTGAACCCTCGGTTCTGCTTATCTCCATGGTTCTGGAATTGGTTCTGTGCCTACAACACAAAAGAAGAAAGCAATTTATGTTTCAGTCAACAACTGCACCCCTGTATTTTCCTTTGAAATCACATTCCATTTTTTACTGTTTCTATTTGCTACTGTTTCTCATAAAAATGTTTTTTCCATTCAATGTCATGCAAATACTTAAAGAGACACTCTGCCAAAATAAAAAATATAATTTTTGTTAGCCAAAGAGCAAAAATGGCTGTCTAGACATCTTACCTCCATTTGGCATCTGACTGAAAGAGTGAAAAAGTTATAGCCTTAAAGCCTATAAATTAGTGGCTAAGCTAACAGTAAGGAATGGTTGGCACCACAGGGATTCCTATTGGTTGTATAGTTGCAAAATGCATGCTGGGTATTACTGTGAAAAAACACTGATGGATGAAAATGGGCAGTGGAATGTATAAACAATGACTGTGGTGAAAACAAAGATGCTGGGGAGTGATTTGCTACAGTATGTGCTGCATAACAGTCAATAACATGAAACTACTTTTAGGCTGGAATTCTTCTTTAACAGTAGTACATTGTTGTGGTTATGTTTAATTATGGGTAGTTTTGTTCAAAGCAGTTTGGGTTTATTTACATTGATTCAGTTTGACTTTGACGTGTAGTAAATCCTCATCAGAATAATAAGCTCCCCAATTCAAAAATATAAAAGCTGCAGTTTTGTTAAACTAATATCAAGTCATGATACTAGGATACATGAAACTAATTGCAGAACACAATTACATTTTTGTGACTTTTTTCAATAGAAGTGATGTAAAGTTTAACATGCAAACGCCATTTCCAGAAATGTTGTGTCATTTGTAAAATGGCAAAACAAAAACAAAAAAATATATTTTTAATGGCTTGGCTTACCAACTTGATTGCATTTTGTAAATATTAACAAAAATAAAAATTCAAAATGCATAGAATATTCAAGTTACACCACTTTGAAACATTCTACATTCAGCAGACAAACTGGTAACAGGTGAGGTTATCAT
Organism: Arnoldichthys spilopterus; assembly: GCA_037974385.1. NCBI lineage: Eukaryota > Metazoa > Chordata > Actinopteri > Characiformes > Lepidarchidae > Arnoldichthys > Arnoldichthys spilopterus. The sequence goes on along the minus strand of JBBPDA010000009.1, from coordinate 9,812,238 downwards.
GACTGGAAATAAAATGAGCTTCCTCTAAAGACTCTAAAGTCACTGCAAGCAAAGATGGGCTATAGCTTCATGAGAGAATTGTTAATCCGTTTAAAAAGAACATTTGACAAATATCCAACCGTGTAGGGCAAGATCAGAAACTACTGTTGTGCATGACCTTCCAGCCCTCAGAAGGTACTGCATGAGAAACTGTCAAGCTACTGTTTTAAATATTCTTTTGTTATAGCTAGATTCCTGTTATAGTACTTTGAAAAACATGTGCAAACGTCCCATCAACACAGAGCTGTTTATTGGGATTCGAGGCAACATAATTTCCAGGAACTTCACACCTCAATCTACACATTGGATCAGTGGCCAAGGTATGGTCCCATCAATGCTGAGGTGTATTATGCTATTTTAGAGAGGGTATTCTGCCATTAAAGCGGCATAATTTTGCAAGAATTCCATGGTTATTTCAGTAAGACAATGCCAGGTGCCATTCTGCATAGGCCACAACAGTGTGGCTTTGTAGACACAGAGTGTGTATGCTTGCCTTCCTTGCCAGCAGTCCAGATCTGTCTCCTATTGAACATTTTTGGTCTACCATGAAGAGGAGAATGTGACAATGGCAAGCAGGAACTGTTAAGCAACAATGGGCAAAACTTTTACTTGCCAAACTGCAACAATTAATAGCCTTAGTTTCTAAACAATTAAATATTGTAATTAAAAGGAAAGATGAACACAGTAGATATGCCTCTATCCCACTAGAGTGTGTTGTAGCCATCAAATTCCAGATGTGTTTATATTTACAAAAAACAATGAATTTGGTCATCCAAAACATTAAAAGCCATTTACTTGGATTTTGTTAGTTAGATAAAGATGAAAGAAAACGTACAAGTTAAGATATTTTTGATTTAATTGCATTTGACATACTGTTCCCACTTTTCCCAGAAATCAGGGTGTGTATTTATTCCAAAATATTTTATCAAAGTAGATCAGCACTGCATCCTTGAATTAATACATAAAGCTTTAAATGTGCACTACTGTGGGTCATTGGGTGCATTCTGTATATTGTAAATATGACAAAGAACTCATGTCTTATTTTTGATTCATTCAGTCCAAACCATGTCTAATAGTTTCAAAGCAAATGCAAAGTGAATATGAAGCAATATTGATCTATAAGTGTTCAGTCAGTTAAATTGGTCACAGATTAATTTAGAATTTGAATTTGAATATGAATGGATGCTTTGTCCAGAAAAGAAGTTAGTTGTGTTTTGTCACTGAATGGGAATTAGGGCAAAGTTGGTTTAGAGGACTTTAGAGAAGAAGTTTCCCTTCCACTTATAGCACAAATAAAAATACCACTCACATAGTGACCCGAGTCATGACCGTGTGTATCTTTGTGTTGTAAGCTATTTGTTTACCTTGGCTTCAATTTCATATCTAACTTAATTGAGAGGATACAGAGATCTCAAAGTTTATTTACTTGGCAAAGAATGATCAACATGTGTTAGATATGGGAAACGAACCTCTGAAAAGTAGTTCAAAAAATAGGTGAGTAATTCAAAAGGGAAGGAAAGAAACTCTGGCACTAAGATGAAATAGCAGCACTCTCTTTAGAATCATTTGGCATTCACATCTGAACCATCAACTGCATTCAAAGGCTGATAAAGACGCATCATAGACTTTGTCCCGAAGAAATATCCCTCTTAATCAACAGCTACACAAACCACACAGCCAAGCCCAGCCAAGAGAGTTGGAAAACTGAGAAGCCAATCAGTTTGTCAGAGGTCATAACCTCATTAGATCTGCTGTTCCTCTTGCAAGCTTGTGTTCAGCTGATTTTGTTCTATAAACTGACTCACCGTCCACCGAGAGACATCCTGAGAGGGGTCATGCTCGGAGAGCAATAGAAAAACTAATACATTTGTGTTCTTGCTCTGATCTGGCTCAGAAACCCAGAGATGCTCTAATGTTGTTCAAACAAATAATTCCCTGTGTGACTCCATCAGCTTTTCAGCAGGCTAGATGTCTCTTGTGCTATGTTGATTCCTAGCAGTAGCAGTACATTCTGGCCGTAGTAGTTTAGGACAAAACCAGGTTGATTTTACCAAAGGATATTTAAACTGCAGTGAGTTACACTGTTATGTCCAAATGTATCCAGACATCCCTTCTTAATGATGTAATGGTTGCTTTCACAGGTGTTCAATTGCACACACAGCTCTGGACCAGTTTCACATGAGTAAAGGTCACCATACCTAATGCTAAGTATCAGCAATATATAGTATAGAGTATAAAGTATCCCAACATTGGGCTGTGAAGCAGTAATACTGCATTATCTGGGGTGATGGAGCTTCATCTGATATCAATGGCTTGACATTTGCGATCTAGAACTTGAGCTAAATGACCTGGCAATCAAGTCCTCACAACAATGTATAAAAGTGTAAAAAAGTAGAGTAGAGGCTGTCAATGCAGCAATAGGGGCCAATGGCTCTCTCTTAATCTTTGATTTCATAAGAAATGTTGGCTGAGCTTTAAAACTCATAGTGTACTATCTAGCCAAGTAAAAATTGTTTAATCGGTTACCATAATTTAGAAAATAGAAACTTTAGACTGTAGACCTACCAAAATCAATACATGTTTAGTACATAAAAACATACTACACTAATCAACAATGGTTAAAACAACAACAAAAAAAGATTCACTTACTTGTGCATTTAGAAGACTTGGACTGATCTCTCGATAAACTTGGCAGTAGTCCTTATCCTGTGTAAAATGGCTCCAAGTCTGGAAATGCACCTCCTGAAAATGGCTATTTGGGGCTTTCTTGGTGGCAGCCTAAACTTTACCACTATGTCAACAGTATCTTTATGCACTCATTTCCACAGTGCCCAGCAACTCCACTGCTCAATAGAACAATACATGGAACAATACCCTCTCACTCCTTCATTACCGCTCTCTTACGCCTCTCAACCCCCAGCCTTCAGCTCTGCCCCCAGACAAAATACAGTCACTCTATCTTTCCTCTCCCATCTCTCCATCCCTCCCTCCTCCCACCCCTACAACCCACACTAGTGGAAAATGTAACTGGTTTAGACCCCTTATGACCTCCACCAAAACACTAGTGAGTGAGGTCATGCTGAAAGATTATCTGTTTTGCTATTAGTTTTTAGCCTTCTTTTCTCATGTCCATACAGCAGCAGATAATAGATAATACCACTTTACACTTAACGTCTATCTACTGCAATTAAGGGAAATAGGAAACCATCAAATCATATATAATGTCAGATACAGAAGACAGAGTATTTGGTGGTGATGTTCTGAATGATGCTCTAGGACAGGGCACGTTAATAGGATATAAGTCAAACCCTGTTAAATCTGCTATTTCCGTAACTAGTCTTATATCAGCTGCAGACATCAAGTTGTATCCAAAGCCATGGTTACTATCAGGGCTGCAACTTAGAGAAGTGTACTGTCACTTGCAGGTGTCGAAGTTTTAAAATCACGGCAATTGAGACAAAAAGCACAGGATACATTAATCCTGATGGATGTCTCAGAATGTTTTCCACATATCCTGTTAGGAAACCTATCTATCTCCATCTGCCAAGACTCCATTCTCATATTTCCTGAAGCCTCTGTAATGGTGGATGTGTGTGCTGCAATTTGTATTAGCAAAAAACCTAATGTCAGTTGCTTAATAACTTATCCTAATAAATGACAATTATTGGTCATAAATGTGCATAAGGAAAAACGCAACCAAGACACATCCTTCATTGAAACTTAACAGGACTCTTACAGAAAAGACTGCAAGGCCAGACACAAGTCCAGAGATATTATAGCAGCATCATTCATTTAATGATGGAAGAAACACGAATATATTATTTTACAGAATTAATTCCTTTTCTAAGATCTGAAGTGTGACACTTTCAAAATATAACTGTATAAAACAATCTGTTGTGGGTCAAAATAGAAGGTAAACAAATGTCATTGCCTTCTGGAATGTCATTGTTGCAGCATTTCCTTTAAATGGAGTTAAAACATCTTTGGAGTATTGACTATATCACCATGCACCACCAAGCGGTTAAACACAATTTTTAAAACAATATCATTTTCAGTTCCTCTTCCTGCCACTCCCACTAATCACTGAGATAAAATGCTAAGCTAGCTCAGAGATCCTCCCTAATAGTGAGTCAGTTTATTTATATAGCACTTTTCTAAGCTTAAAGTGCTTTACAAGTATGAAAATGAAATATTAAAAACCTCAGAAATGACTACATAAAATGTACAGAAATTATATAACACATCAAAAGATAAACACAACAAAACATACACTGAACATGCCGCCATCTCAAAACTGCTCAGAATTTAGACAGAAGCTTAAAAATCTAAGGGGACGACACAGGCTCACTACTCATGAAGGAATGTGTTTTAAACTTAAATGTACCCCACAGTAGGACGCATATCAAGGGGAAGACTGTTCCAAAGTTTAGAGGCATGAGCTGCAAATTCACAGTCCCAATTTTGCTTCTGTCTGAACAACTAACCACCCTGGGTTGGAAGTCCTGAAAGGACAAACATGTCAGTTTTACCTTGAAGGAACAGGATCTAATTGGTTTGAACAATTTAACTGTGAATCAAAAATGTAAATCAATAATGCTTCTGATTAATAAAATTTAAATAAATAACTAAAGGTTAAACTTTGAATATGAAGGCAACAAGAGCTACTGGCAGACCCTGAGAAAAACTCCCAGGCTCAACAAGAAGAGCCTATGTTAAATAGAAAATAAAATGACAATAGACCAAAATCGATGTCTTGTCAACATCAAGTTCTTTGCTACATACAGGTTCTATTGGATAAATCCCTAGTATGCAGACCCACTGACTGTACATCTGTACATCAAGATACCATGGTCAACTGTATCAAAGGCTGCAATCAGTACTAAAACAGACACCTCCCCAGAATCAGCACACAGTTAAAATTTAAAATTCTCAAAAGAGCAGAAGTTTCAGAAAAAGCTCGGCTTCCAGTAAAAACCTGATTGAACTTTTCAAAAATATTGTTTACCTCCTGAGTTTACAGAGGTCAATTTGAGGCAACTTTTCCAATATTCTTTATATGAAATAACAACCTTGAAATAGGTCTAAAATTGTAAGAAATCATGATTTCTTAGGAAGATGGAGGCAATAGCCACTTTTTAACAACCTGGAACATACCCTTAATTAAGTGCTTTCTTGTACATCTAACACTGCATTTCACAGTTAAACCAGGCATGGTACTGATGGAAAATGTTACGATCTGAGTCACATTGACTTTAATCTACTGAAGTTGACTGCTGCTTTACTAAAGAAACAAGAGTAAATGCAACATTTAGTATTTTCTGAGTCACTAAACACTTTGTTTCATGTATAAAACAAATATTTTCCACATCACATATAGACTGAGCAGAATTTTAAACTCAACAAATTGTGAGCCAATGTGAGCCACTGGACGCTGCCCACTCAAAATCTATTTCAGTCTAGGACCGGATTTATTCTGATTGAAAAAGTGGCCCAAAAAACGGAAATTCAGTGCCTGAAAATGCACCCATCTCCTGCCAACACATGTGACTTCTCCACCTTAGCTTCAGAAAAGTGCCAGTTCCTCTGAGACACCAAACGTGCAGTCACTGGGCTTTGTTCTAAGCCATTGTTTGCTGCAAGGAAGGATAGGATCAAGTCTGATGAAGCCCAGTTCAAGCCAACTTATTCCAAATGACATTAAACACTGTGTCACTGTGACAAAGTGCAGAGGATCCTGATATATCTCTCCCCAGAATAACATTCTAGTAGTGGTCTACATCCATAGCCTACCACCAAAAAACAGCACATACGGATATAATGTATGTTTCCTGCATTGTGTTAGAAATGCAGACTTATAGGTAAAAAGTTGTATTTAGACAGAGATGTGAGTTATTCATATTCACCTTGTCCTCTTTTCTAAACAAAACATTTATGAAGGTGCCAGGCTCGTTCTACAAATCTTTCATGGTCCTATAGCCCGACCATGAAAGGGAAACTTTTGTCTGTGGAATGCATATATAGTCAAATGAAAGTCATTTGCTTTGAAAATGTTTTGTGGAGTTTCTCCCAACACTACCATGTCAAGGGGCCTTGTAGGGACCTATTCACAGTCAAATTCTGAGTTTTACTCTTTCAGACACTTTACATACAGAGAAATCTATGAAGTCCATTGTTATTTATGAATCCCTTTGAAGGATTATACTACTGAAAGACAGGACAGAGTTCCACCTCTTACTCCACCACCCAAATACTCACCAACTTCCTTCTAATGCCGAGGCATGAAAAACTACACTAAGACATTCGGCTGACCTCAGGGTACCAGTTTCAGAGCGGAAAATTACTCCATCTCTTTTAATAAAGTGAATATTCTGAGCCTCTGCTTTCTATCAGCGCCATGTAGTTAGAGGCCCATCTCTGGCAGGTAGGACAGCATCCTGAACAGACCCTCACCCTAAAGCCTGTGAATAATCTGAGTGGAAGAAATGGGAACAAACCATGTGACCATGACTTAGCCACTTTTACCACTATTACAGTCTGATCAGTCTGAACATTTAATACACACCAATATTTTGACATTGTATATTACAATCAAGGGAACTTGTTCAGTCTGAAAGAGAGGTTACCTACGGCCTGTGACATGCACAGCTCTGAACAGGAAGGTATAAAAGCTTATGAGAGTGCTTCAGGATGTTTAGAAAAGCTTCGAAGGAAAGGACTATAAAGTTCACTACAAGGTGATGTTCTCGTCAAGACAAATACGCTTTTAGAATGGTAATGGACTTTTTCATTCACACCACCACTATAATTTAAACTTTCAACAGTTCACAGAATTCTTTCTTTTATTTGTCAGACAGTTCTTCTCATGCCTTTCTTCAGGGTTAACACTATTGTGATGAATGAGTCTCATGTTTAATAATAAAAGCTAATACCAGGGCTCCTGACTGGTCCATCCACACAAGTGCTGGTCCTTTCACTGGGAGAATTCAAGTTTGACTCACAGTGTTGCCACAGCCAACCATGGGCAAAAGATTTCCTACTCTTCCTAAGTCCTTACTAAATTGGGAATAATTGGGGCTAAACAGCTAAAATGTTAACAAAATACTTTTCTACTCTTTCACACAGGACTTTTTAATTTTGGAAAGCAGATGACAGTACAACATAAAACAATACATGAAAACGTATCAGCATATTCACATTTTTCTACAGTAAACAGAGCAGTACAATGCTAGCTTTCTCACTACTGGCAGTTTACTCACTGCTCGTCACTGACGTCATAAACACACACAAGTCACTGTTAGAAAGGAAAGGAAACATGCATTTATGTCTTTTTTTTAACTGGTGATTTTGCCCCATATAAACCCATTAATAATTTTGGCACTTGCATTTGTCCACCAAAAAAAACATAATCAAGTTGCAATTCCCCGTCTCCACATCACTCAGTTTGATGCTACCCAATGCGGGTGTCTGTTACCCAACACAACAACATTGGGTGTTAGATTTCTCCTCAGGGGAAGCACATGCTAGCCTTTATCCTCCCAGCTTAGGAAAAACATGGACTGGGGCAATCTAACTAGTGGGTGGAATTGGCAATAGTTAGGTAGGAGAGAAATAAGCTTTTTTACATACCAACTGTAAAAAGTACAAAAATATTGCAAAGCCTTTCTAAATAATTGGAAAGAAGTTTGTAAACAGGTTATTTTCCTTTCAGAAACTTTAAATCGAACCCCTCTGAAACACACACAGAGTCCCTTTCTTTCTATAGCCCTATATTACTTTACCTTCAGTAGTTGGCAAGCAATACACTAAGCTCCAAAACTTTAGGACATGCACTAAACTTGATGTAAGGCATAGCCCTACTGGTTAAATAGATAAACTGCATCTCTGCATCAATGGCATTGATTCCCTGTACTGTAATCATTCTTCCACCACTGCGCTCCTCGAGCCTACGGCAATGTATTCTAAACAGACCATGTTCCCGTAACGTCCAATCAGCCTGTAAGATAGCACAGTGTCTAAAGCATGCCTGCGTCACTGCGCTGCTGATAGGACGCTTATACAGTACAACCAGCAGCTATTATAGGACTTATCTCCAAAGCCATTTATCACAAACTTGCACTGATTGGGGTGGATCTGGCACCCTCATCATCTTGAAAACAAATGATTCCAAAAGGACCAAATCTGCAGAAAATAGCACAGTCGGAGATTACAGAGCGTCCGGTATTCTGTGGAATATAATTATGTTTGATGAATGTCTCCACATAAAGGAATAATTACATGGCCAAAGAGCTTCATTCATAGGCTTTATATGTCCCATGAGACACCAGTAGGTGGCACTCCCTGACTTTGCTGAGTTTACACAATTAAGCATCTAAATTCTCACTGTCTCACTCCACACCCACACAAGCTGAAAGTGGGACAGATTACACTGATAAACACACAAGAAAATTCTATTGCATTAAAAAATTAACAGATGAAAAATGTAAAAACAGATGATTCATGAAATATAACTCAAAAGATTCTGTACAATTGCAATTTGTGTACAAGATTTTTGGTCACGTCGCTTTGCAAAGGTACCACATATATAAATTGCCTAAGAATATTCTTGCATATTAAAATATTGCATTTTATAATTTAACCCGACAAATAAAAATACAGTACATCTCTATGATAGTGAATTCAGCGTAATCTCAAAAACACCTCTCTGCTGAATTCCAAAACTTAAAGAGTGGACAGATATTGTTCCCCATAAAGAATTTTTGCATTTAAAGGTGCAGTTGGACATGTCAGCTTAGAGTCATGGACAGCAGAGTGAAGTTTACTGCAGCTTTACAGATCTATGGTTTCCTCCAGGTGGTTGATGACGTAGTAGTCGTGGACATACATAAGAACAGCAATAGGCTGGCCTATTATGAGAGACAGCCACACTGCAGCATTTCCATAGTTACCCCTGAGAAATCTGCTCACAAACCACGCCAATGGAAGCTGAAATAAATAAATAAAGGAAACTATTGAAAATCTCTTCTTTGTACTTTTGTCAGTCAAATGAAGGTTCACACGAATTAACATCACAGATTTTTTGTTTTAATTTGCATTTTGGAAAATATTCCAACTTTTTTGGAAATGGGGTTGAGATATATTAATGTATTATGTCTCTGAGAAAAAGATCTGTAAAGATACATATCTAGGTTGTGTTAATTTTCACAAAAACACCATCATTAAAATGTACACAAATAGACAGTACATTGTGATTTAACTTAACGTAATAGCTTAATCCGTTCTAAACTTCTACTTTAGGACAGTTAGTTACCATCTCTATATTTACTGAATTAATTCTAAATTAAAATAAACCTGGTGTTGCTGATGGAATTGAATAAACCCATGCAATAGAGCAAGAGTACACAGTCAAGAATCACATGTGCTCTTCACGTATAATATTTACTCTATTTGTATTGATTCTAACATTATCATGTTATATATGTTATAGTTTTAGGAATAAAAACACATTAGTGCCTAAAAATGGTTTAAAACCAATTTTCATGAATTTTGCTTAGCCCTAAAGCATTGTGAAAGTCACAAGATAAAAAATGCAAAAAAAGGTGCAACACATCACATATTTTGTAAAATAACAGATAAAATATGTTTTTTCAATGTTTTTAAATGCTTAAGAGTTCCCACCTGAGCCATCATGCCCATGAATGCCCACAGCCTGAACATCCTCAAAGGCACACTGACAAGATACTGCTCACAGACACACATACACACAAAGACAGAAGCAATGGCAGTTATGACCAGATGTTCAGTGCCAGGAAACAAAGTGATGAAATGGACACTGGTGCTTTAGAAAGAATCCAGTTGGCTTAAGAGAGCCATACAAACATGGCTTCCACACTTAGTTTTCTGAATTATGCAAATTAAGGCACATTCCACAGTTCTAAATAAAACCAATCCAAACTCTGCAGTGTACCTTCTGCAATTCCCAGCTAATAGGTTAGAAACACCTTCCCGTTCTCTTGCTGGCTCTGTTCTACATTTGGTCTGTCTAGTGGTGCAGGGTGACCTAGAACACGTTTACTGCAATTTCTCCACTCAGTGCTGCTTGAGCTCGTTCTAAAATGTCCTCTGAAGGTGAGTGCCTCTGAACAGGCTTGTGTGCTTACTGTGGTATCTGGATGCACCTGTAGCTCAGACACCCTCTCTTCTGCTCTCCTGTACGCTCCTTTCAAACCAGTGCTTATCTCAGAGAGCAGCAGTGTGATACAACGCTGCATTACATCACTCCTCATCCACTACATCCCTCCGCTCTAACCTTCACCTGCACTGAAGAGCAGTAGATAGCAGCCAAATAGTGCAAACACCTGCCTCTGTGCTTCAGGGGACACACAGCCTCAAGAGTGGCTACACTTAACCCTTTCATGATGCATTTATTTGTAGTGATTAAACAAATTGCCTTTCAGTAACCCACTCATCTGTATTAAGGGCGTTTTGTCTTTTGTGGCATGAAAGCTTCTTTCATAAAATTTGGAGACATACATTTTTGTATGTGACAGCATGTGAGCTAAGAAATAATCTACTTCAATGCTGCTGTGAACTGAAATTTCTGGTGAGCCCTACTTTACTCTGTTACTAACCTGCAGAACTTAGATGCAAATGATGTGATTCAATATTTAAAACAGCATTTGATTTGTGTACACCTCACCTCATGAAAAAAGGCAGAGGCGAAGAATACTGCTGATTGGCTCACGAACTTGCTGGCCCCTTTCCTCAGCAAAGGCTTGTAAAAGTGTCTTTGAAGAGAGTGAGAGAATAAACCGACAGTGCACACAGTAAATAACCATACATAATGTGCCAGACAGATCACATTACAGTGTTTCTTCATTACAGTCTCCACGCGCTTCACTGCGCTGCTTTTTATTCAGCTTCTCTGCAGCTGTCTACACTCTTTTGAAAGCCTTAAGTCACTTACCGAATGCACCATTTATGAACAGGGATGTTCCAGTTTTGCCAGAAATATGTTACAGTTTCGGAGTTCCTTAAAAAAAAAATTCCAGAAAAATGAAAAAAACAAAAAGTATGTATGGCATAAACATATAAACATAAAAGTGGCTCAATTACTCTGCTCAACAATCAACTCAGTCTGAATGCTACAGAAGAGGACCCAAGATACACCATACACAATTCCATATGGGACCCAGACCCCAAAGTATTTATAGTACAAATGTCTACCCAAATGCCTAAACTAATAACAGACTTACCACCAGTCTTTGTAAAATTCGCGATCTCCAAATCTCAGAAGCTCAGCCACAAAGTTCATAGATGAATGGAAAAACGAGTAGAAGAATATCAGCCAGAGAAAATGGTTGGGTACCTGATGTTTGAACAAGATGACATGAAGAGTTTTGCATTCATTCATGATTTTTTTCTCTACTGTGCATTCTTCTGGAAACAATTATTGTAATAATGCTCAACACAAAGCCTTATACTTACAGCCAGCCTGAGCAGACGCTCAATCATTCTTGAGTAATCCATTTCCTTTTAAGCATCACGGTATAAGAAATGCAGGTTAATTAAAAGCTCTGCATGCTTTTGCTGAATCAAGAAAAAGTGACTGAACAATCAAAACAGAGTAGCGTACCTGCAGTGGCTTCATTGAACTTTGTATGATTGGCACCATCCACTTTAAAAAAAAAAGAAAAGTGAACATTTAGAACAACAAAAGTAAAAATGAACACAAAGTGAAATCCAAGCACATACATGACCAAAGCTTATTTCCCTCACTGACAAAACTGTCATCAAAATAACTCATACAAACCTGTTGTGTTAAGCCAACCAATAACTGAGTGAGAAGCAACTGTAAAAGACATAAAGACATACTGTCAATGAGTGCGATATCTTTTGGTCCAAAAAGCATCTAACAAAAGTGGAGTTAAACTAGTTAACACCTACCATCTCAAATAACCTTCTGAGCAGGAAGCCCATACGTACGGACTGAGAACGTGGAAAGTTCAGCTCATAGCACAAAGTAGGAGCCGAAACAAAATAATACAAATCTGGAATATGAAAAAGGTGATGAGATTAAACTCTGAACCAGTAAAACCAGAGTGTATATGCAGTGAAAAAAAGTTACAAATGAAAAACCCAACATTATGACATACACCGATCAGCCATAACATCTAAACTACCTGCCTAATATTGTGCATGTTCCCATAATGCTGCCACAACAGCTCTGACTCGGTGAGACATGACTGAAGGTGTGCTGTGGTATCTGGTACCAGTATGTTAGCAGAAGAGATGGCAAATATCAAGGTGACATCTACATAAATGCCAGGAACCACGGTTTCCAAGCAGAGCATTCCCCAGAGCATCAAACTGCCTCAGCTTGCTTGAGTTCTAGTGCATCCTGGTGGCATCTCTTGTCCAGTAAGTGATTTATGCACAGTCTGATGCCCACAAAATGTAAATCATGATTCATCAGATTATTTCATCTTCTTCCACTGCTCCATGATCCATGTCATGCCAATTATAGATGCTTTCAGCTGTGGACAGGTGTCAACACGGGCACTGTGTGGCTTTGCCACCCCATACATAGGCTGTAATACACTGTATGTTCTGACACCTCTGATCATAGCCACCATTAACTTTCATCCTACAGGAGCTCTTCTGTGGGATCTGACTACATGGGATTTATTTCAAATGGGCATCACTGAGGCTTGGGCACCAATGAGCCTGTTGACAATTCACTGGTTATCTTTCACTGGACCATTTTGTATGCACTAACCACTGCAAACCAGGAACACCCCCAAAAGACTTTGGTTTGGAGATGCTCTGACCCAGTCATCTAGCCCTAACAGTTTTGCCCTTGTCAAAGCTACACCATGCTATTGCTGCTCAGATTCTCACGGTTGCTGATTTTAAATGCTACTAACACATCAAATCTAAGAACTGGCTGTTCACTTGCTGCCTAATATATCCTACCCTTGAAAAGGATCATTGTAAGATGATAATGAAGGTTATTCACTTCACCTTGCAGTCATTTTAATGTTGTGGCTGAGCGTTATATGACAATAGCAGTGAAAGCCACATTACTCACCTCTGATAGTAAGGTTTCCAGGGTAGGAAACATGCGCTATTCCATTAGTTGATGGAGGAGATGGACCTTTTTAATACATGTGAATCAATATTAGTTCATTTACACTTATGGAAATGTGAAAACTAATTAAATGTGGGCTGGCTCTTTACAAGCTGGCCCTATGGTAATGCTGGCAACTTCAGTACTGCTGATTCAAACTGTACTGAAGAGTTAATGGTATCAGTGTGCCTGCTTTTTAACCTGATACTATTGTTGTATCTCTGCTCTAAGAAAACTATTATATTAGAGGAGATGTAGGCATGACATGTGGGGTCATCAAATGTTAAGCTGAAATTGATGTAAGGTCTCCTAAGTCTATTTGCAGTTGTGTGTATATGTATGTATCTATGCATGTATGTATGCATGTATGTATGTATGTATGTATGTATATATGTATGTATCTATCTATCTATCTATCTATCTATCTATCTATCTATCTATCTATCTATCTATCTATCTATCTATCTATCTATCATGTGTCACAATATAGACTGGGGAGACATTTCATTGTCTTATGGCTTGAACGCGAAAAACCTGATTTCTGATTGAACACATTGTGCCAGCTGATTGCAAAAAAAAAATGGAATCATTTATGTCACTACTTATGTTAAATACGACTGCAAAACAAACCAGGAAAAGAAAAACAGAAGAACAGTAATGGGAAAAATGCTACTGATGTGGCTGTCCAGTGTTCAAGAAGAGTAAACTCGCCATATATCTGCTAGACATTTAATTGTTCTGCACAGCATCTGAAGCTTATTAAGTGAGTTCTGGGCTCTAAATGACTTTATCTAACTATGATATGTTAAGTACATAGCTGCTGTGCAAATATCTGCATAAGTGTATTTGTGACTTTTGTGTATTTGTGATCAGTTACAGCTAAAGTGGTACCAGCATATGCAGGTGGAATTCATGTGGTTTAGATGAAGAGATTTGTTTGGCTGTTATATTTCAAGACATATAGCCTTAGCAAACTTTAGATAACTTTCAGAACTGCCAAAATCAATGACCCCATCATTAAGTCAAGAAAACAAATGAATCAGTGTACTTTACAGAGTTCTCAGTCAGTTGGTTTGGAAATCTATATATGAGCCTCAATTCTATTGACTATTAAGTGCTGGCTGGCTGAGGGCAATATAAATGACCTGGCTGAAAAGACTTGGCACGACAAGTTAACTTACAAACATTAAAGTTCTCTGGTGAGCCAGAAATAACAAATACTGAAAAATGGGTAACGGATGCCATTTGGCCATATGGGATACATGACATTAGGATGAAGACATGAGATCACAGGTGCTTGTAATTGGCCATACAGACTTCTACAATCCAAAGAGCCTCAAAGTGTTGGGTCCTATAACTAAAACCATTGCTACTTAATTCAATACCTACAGTTTTCATACCTTGTTTCTGCAGTATCCCTAAGCAATTTGGTTTGCCTCTACATGAAACAATGGATAAGAAATGATCTGATTAACAAGCCTTGCCTGTAGGAGTCAGTGTACTCACATGACAATGATCTGGACAGGCTGCGGGCTTTCGCCTGAATCCTCTCTCTGCACCACCTGTTCACGTCTTTATACGAGTACAACTTCAGGAACAGGATGGTGTAGGCTCCCAATGAAAATGCACCACCAACTACATACAGAAATAGGGACAGAACCAGGAACGGGCAACATAAGAGCTGAGCAGAATACAGAGCATATGAGCCAGAAAAAAAATCGTACATTTATACTTAAATGAACAAAATATAATAAACATAAGGCTTAGTAGCAACACCCCCCACCCTCACCCCAAAGTGTTACAATGCCATATATTGTGCCTGAGGTAAGCCAATGCAAATCACATGCAGAATTTCTGAATACTGTGGAATCAGATTACACACTTTTGCTTGGTCACACAGTATAACTGAACTCCATCAGGACACTACAGAACTCTAAAAGGCTTGAATTAAGCTGCCTGTAACATTCCCACAACCTTACTTGTCTAAACTCATTCTCCATCCCCAGTCCTGGCACTGCATGCTACATACATGTGGCCCACTACTGCTTTATCAATAGCAGCCATATGCTGGGTGGAAATGGTGCGTGCAGGGGCTCTGGAGGACAACTCTGCCCCAGAGAGAGCCACTTGAGCTGGACTGTAATGCCGGCAGCAGCCCTGGTGGCCTTTCTGTTGACCTTACTGTCTGATACAGGAGGGTGGCGTGCAGCACAACCTCAACAGATGGAGTGTCTTTGTCACCTCCCGTTGTGCTAACAGATGAGAAGAAACGGAGTGCCAGAAAAAGGTATGGACCAGAGGAAATGAGGCAGTACATTCCCTACTAGACAGGTTGTGGGAGGTCTTGATATTAGCTTCACTATGATGCTTTATACATGTACCACAATCATTTATTTATGATATGGACTGTGCAGGCTTAACAGGTGTATGACAATCATCCACAATATTAAACTTTAACAAAGGAATTTTATGAAATGAGTTGCAATGCTTGGTACCATCTCTTTCTTCAAAGGTTGTCTGTTTTTTTACAGTCCATTAAATGTGGCTTTAATATCCTTTCATCCACACCAAACTAAAACAAAGCTGAATTTGTTAGTTTAGCTGATACTAAATTAGATATTATTGTTGCACATTTAATAATCTAATTCAAGTGTAAAATCCATACATTAGATCTAGCTTTGATTGCTCACTAGCATTTATGCCTTTCTCAGTCATAAGCTGTTTTTACATAGACCAGTGGGAAGCTAGATGACTGGCCTACTGTGCAATGACATATACTCACTGTGAGACCCTACATCAAATTCATATAATACTAATTTTAATTTATACCTAATCCAAATTCAGCTTTTGGGTTGTTAAACATCACATATTCATTTTTATTTTGTAAATTAGTTCCAAATTTCCCAATATCTAGTCTCTTATAGCTCACATGCCCCCTGGGTATGAATACATTAATTTCGGAACCACTGCCTTACAAGACTGTTGGATCTGTAAAGAATACATTGTTGGAAAATCACATGGTAATGGATTAGAGATTAGCTCTAGGCAGCTGCATCTCTTCTTCCTAATGAACTGTGGAAAGCCCACCTTCCGCCACCAATCCCCACCACCTTCTACAGAGGGACTATTGAGAGCATTCTGAGTAGCTGCATCACTGTCTGATTTGGGAATTGTCATGGAACGCTAGGCCCTGCGGCAGTTCAGTCGAGAAGGGTCTTTCTCCCCTCCATAAAGGACATTAACACCAGTTATTGAATATGTAAGAACACTCAAAACAACTGTGCTATAAAGTATGTATACTATCTTACCTGGTGTTACAGAAGGTACCATGAGTACAGTGACCATTGGAAAACACAAGACAACAGAGAGGTTGATAACATGAATAATCAGACCATGCTGCTCACTGAAGACTCCCTAAATGAAAAAAAAAGCAGATCTGAAGAATAATTATACATAACAATTATTATACCTACCATATTTAGTCCTACAAAAAAAGAGTGCACCCCCAGGTCAAATTACATGTTCTGTCATTTTTTAAAACTGAAAGTAAGTTAGCATATCCTTTACAGGGAACAAAATTTAAAATAGCATATTTATGTACAGTTAAATTCCCAATTAATATTTTTGGAAAATAAGTTTAAGTTATAAGTAATAATTTCCTGCCTTTTAGAAAAAAAATCTAAATTAGGTGACTTCTTACACTGGACCTTTCTTTCTTTACCTTTACAT
The DNA here is from genome assembly GCA_037974385.1 of Arnoldichthys spilopterus. Classification (NCBI taxonomy): domain Eukaryota; kingdom Metazoa; phylum Chordata; class Actinopteri; order Characiformes; family Lepidarchidae; genus Arnoldichthys; species Arnoldichthys spilopterus. The sequence continues at coordinate 9,795,344 of JBBPDA010000009.1, read as the reverse complement.
TTTTTTCCCATAATACATTAAACTCAGCTAAAACCAAGTGCATTATTTGTGCAGAACTGTGTTCTTTGTAGATTGTAGATAAAACTACAGTATCTAACGTTATCCATTTGCATATGATATGTAATTTGTTAAGGGGCCAACCACATCACTCTGTAAAGGCTAGGGTGCCTTTACTTCTATGGTCATGTCAGTGTAGCAGAATGTGACTCACCATGGCTAATTTCCTCTCTGTGTACAGTGCCACAAGTATGAACACATTTGAAACTGGAAGAGGGGGAATTATATAGTAGTTAGACACAAAGTGACAAAGCTTTGTTAATAATTACATTTTCTTTTTTAAACATATTTCTGAATGTAAAGTGATTTACAACAATGAAATGGATGATAATTCTGTCTGGTTTATCCACTGCCTAAACAGATACAACCGAAAATGTACTTTACGCTTGCCATTCTGAATAAATCTGAATAAAAGATAAGAATCCATCTGTGTATATGATTAGGATGGCAGGAGGAACTAAGCCATGTACATATTGATGTTTATATCTATGTACAAGCAGGACTACTATTTATTAGGCTATTATTTATTAAGTTATGTGTTTATTTATTTATTTATTTATTTCCTAATGTATTTATATATAAATTAAATTAAAACCCATTTAATTAAATTTTAAGAAAGCACATTTACCTCATCATGCTCTAACATGAATTTAACACAGCCTGAGCTGCAGCATAATATACCACAAATCAGAAAAGAGTCAACCTTCTGCCCTTAGAATGAACCCTGTGACAGGAGGGATCAAACACACACACACACACAAACCATATGTGTGGCAAGCACTGACATAACATCACTATAGCAGCTTCTGTAAGCCAAGACCACGACTGAGCTGGAAGTGTGTGCTAAAAAGAAACTAAGGGGAATAAAGAGGAACAGAAACACTCTCTGACTTCTAAATGAGCTTGCACACACTTTCACCTGCGACAGATTAACTTCTATTGAAACACACTGCTGAAATAGAATAGCGTCTTTTGGAAACACCGTTTCAAATACAGGTACAGTATGTATTAGTAAAAATGCTATACTTTAGTTTCACAGGCGTTGCACCATGATTCTGTGACAGAAATGAAGAGCCAATCTAGTGAATTTGTGTCTATGCATACAAAATGCAATTGCTCCTTTCAGACATTTGTTGAGGATCTTCATCTGCACCCTATGAAGTCCTCACCAGATGCAGTTCTACAAGTCAGTATTTAATTTACTGATTGCCTGCTCTTATTTTTAATTATAATCGTTTTCACTATTTTACTGACTTTGTGCTTTATTTGCAGTTCTCTAAATCTGCCTTGTTTGCTTATTCAACACCTTAAGACATAACTAAAATGAAAAAAGACTGAGTTTAGAATCATTAATATTGTAAGACCTACATAAACAAAATGCATGCATGTTTTTAATTTACATACCAATTAGCAGGCATGCAGCAGGCCAGCTGTAGGGATCCTTTAGAAACAAAGACACCACTTGAATCGGGTCCACAAGAATGCCATACCTTAAAACAAAGCAATGAAGGGTCAAATTAAATAAAACAATGATTCAGACATACAGTACATGTCCAAAAATATCCAGACACCCTTCCTAATTAGTCAACTGAATTCAGCTTCTTTAACGTTCCCCCCAGTACTGACACAGGTGATCAAATGTTCATGCACAGATTAGAATCTCCCCAGAAAAGCATTGCCAACTGAAAGGGAAACACTGGTGCAACCTCATATGAGTCAAAGATCACCAAGCCCAAATCTAAAAATCAGCTACAGGTTGTGGAGCAGTGACTGGAACCATATTTTCTGGAATGATAGAGCTCCAATACCTTTGAAATGAGTTGATAGTGCTGTTTGTGACCCAAAACTAATCATCTCACTAATGGCATCACTAATATTCTTGTGACTGAATGCAATCAATTCCTCACAGCAATGTGCGGACATCCATTTTAAAGCTTTCCCGGAAGAGTAGAGTGTGTCACTGAAGCAAAGAGGGGACAAATAACTTTTAATACCTTCGATTTCAAAAGAAAGTAGTTGGGTGAGTAAGGTGGTTGAGCAACGTTTGAAAGTACAATTGTTGAACAGTAGCTTGGTGCCTTTACAGAGGAGCAGCAGCACTATGATTCATTTCAGCTTGGTTTTAGGAAACAGCATTCCACAGAAGCACTTGTTAAAGTTTTCCATAACCTATTGGTTTCAGTTCAATAGACCTATGGCTACTGATGCAGGAGAATGTCCTGTGCTAGTACTGCTAGACCTTGTGTGGCCTTTGATACAGTGAGCCATCAGATATTAATTAGTAGATAGCAGTTTGTGGAGGTCTCCGGTTCTGTATTGGACTGGTTCACCTTATATTTAAGTAACAGGTGTTTCTTGGTTGGTGTTGCACATTTGCACTGCTCCTTTGATATAGAGAGTGCCACAGAGCTTGGTCCTCTGACTAGTATTGTTTTCTTTATACATTCATTCTCTGTTAAAGATTATTAACTCTTTTAAATGTATCACCTTTAGGCAGATAACACACAGCTGTATATTTCATTTAAATCTAATCAGACCAACAAACATTCTGCTCGACTGCTTGTCACAGATTAAAATTTGGCTTTGCAATAACTTCCTGCCATTGAACTCAAGAAAGACTGACATCCTAATTGCTGCTCCACCTATCCTTCACTCAGAGATTAGTGTCTCCATCTGCCAAATTGAGCTTGCCCAACTTTGATCAGTCTCTAAGCCTTGATTCACATGTAAGGTCTGTGTGCTTCTCATTTCTTTTATTTAAGAAACATTTCTAAACTGAGGACTGCAGTCTCAAAATCAGAAAGGGAGACGCTTGCACATGCTTATAAATCTTTGTGTCTTGACTACTGCAATGCTCTGTACACATGTCTGAGCAAATCCTCCCTTTCTCAGCTACAGTTTGATAAAAACACTGCTGCTCGCCTTGTAGCCTGATTTAGCTGGAAGGTGCATATTACTATTTTGTACTCACTGCAGTGGCATTCGATTTATTATAGAATTCTGTTCAAAATTTTGGTGCTCACCTATAGAGCTCTACACAGAATATACTCTTGAGTATATACAGTAACTGGCCTCCTGCAGTGATACACAACCTGTCATCCCCTTGAGTCATGGCAATAGGGCCTTTTAGTCATCCCATGCATTTGGCTTAAGACTCATGGAGATTGTGCTTTCCAGTCTACTGCACCAAGACTTTGGAAAGGTCTCCCTCTAGCATTTACATACCGTCCCAAATCGATTTGGGGTTGTAGTATTCTCCTTGCTGTACTTCATTTGTTTGTGCTTTGGACAGTGGTGGCCTAGTGGTTAGGACATTGCCCTTGTGAACAGAAGGTCGAAAGCATAAGTCCCAACCTGAGGTATCCTTGAACAAGGTACCGTCCTGCTACACTGCTCCCTGGGTGCTTTACATAGCTGCCTGCTGCTCCATGTGTGTATGTGTGATGGGTTAAATCCAAGGTCACGTTTCACTGTGGTGAACTTTGTGTGTGACTGAGTGTGTTCACAGCAACAAATACGTTTCTTTCACCCTTCTTTTACGTATTTTATTGTTGAACAGCAGTTTGTGATTTTGTCTGTAAAAAGTGCTTTATAAATAAGCTTTGCTTCTAAATATAGTAGTTTACATTCAGCACTTCCTTTGGTTTCTGTTACTGTCGTGCCCTCCTTGAAAAAGCCCCTTACACATCTGCTTATGTCTAGTTCTGTCTTCTGCTATAAACTCCTACCTGTCTCTACCTGTCTCTGCTGCACATCTGCTCTAACTGCGTCTTGTAAATGTTTCTTTTGCATGTGAAATCGTTCACAGCACTGCACATGGCTGTGATTCGAGCTGGCAGCTGGAAACTGGCTGCTACCATGCAGCAGTGTATAACATGATGGCAGCATATGGTGCCCTCAGCAAGGGGTTCAACATTTCCTCTGTGCCAGGGCTGGGCCTATCCGCAGTTCTCTCCCTGGCAGGCAGCAAATGAACTATCTCTGCTACTGCGACCATATCAATTCATTCATAGGTTTTAGCCGAGTTCCATATTGACATATGGTAAACAACATAAATAACATAGTGTCTCTTTCATTTTCAGCCTAGTCTGAGATCCAAAATTATTTTCAGAGAACAAATTGAAATAACTGTATTATAACTAAAAAACTGACTTATGCATAGCACATACACACCTGAGAAGGTTTTCCAAGAACAGACGTGCATTGCTTAACACCTGCAGCACAGAAAGAGCAGAGAGTGACATTGAAGTTACATGGAGACATGACAATGAGACATTACTATTATTCTTATAGTAATAGTATAATAACAGTAATAGCCCTATTACTTCACACAGTAAGGACTGTAATAAAGAATCAGACAGCAGTCATTCATTCTAAGGTCAAACTGTGCTGGCAAGACTGCTGTGGTGTCATAGAGGCCTGAGAAACCTATCCCAAATGATGACCAGGCAATAACCTTATTGTAAAGGACAAATTCAGCATCAGAAAATAAAAGGCTTGGGGTTAATTAATATATAAAAAGGTCAAACATACGACATCTTATAAAATCCATATATTAAACACTATAGATTTCAAAATGACAGTATAACAGAAAGGGTAACTTTCATTTCACAGGCCTATCAGAATAAAAGGTCACAGGCACTATACATCTACCCTTGTTTCCAACCTCAACGCCAGGCTGAAAAATGTTAATGTATCCTTCGCAGTTTGAAACCTAGAGCTTGGCTAACACCTCTCCAATTTCAGATTGGGTTCAGACAGAGGAGTTGTTTCAGGCAATCTATTTTTAGGTGTCACTTGGCACTAACTGTGTCCCCCAAACAGACACTAAGAACAATGATTCATCAAGTGCCAAGTGAATACCATGCCATGTACTTCAGCAAGATCAACAAAGACTTTAATCTTGAAATGCTTTAACTTTAAATGCATTGCTACAATACTTCCAAAGCATCCATCCTTTATAATGTGCCACCACAGCTGATATCATTCTTTGTAATGAGTTGCAATTCTGTGGAAAAATCCTTCAGGATTTGAGCAATGTCACACCTTCAAGAACTCTTTACTTGGTTCACATTACATAAAATAGGTTTCTATACTATCATTCTTAATGCATTGTTATGGAAGATACCCATAAGAGCTAGCTTCATTGTTTTCCAGTGTACTTTGATTATAACTGGGCTGGAAGTATTGGACAGGTCAGTATAACACTGCAACCACAATCAAATGAAAGAGGTTCTGTTGATTTTCCATCAGTTACTGCTAATGCAAACTTTTGGCCAAACAATCTTACTTTCTGTGCTAAAACTGAAAATGAATATTGTTGAGTGACAGCAGTAATGATATAGGTGATATTTATTGCTTAACACTGATTCAACATTTGCAAAGCTAGCCAATTGACAAAACTGTATTTATATCCAACCAGCTATTAATTGCTATTAAATGTGTTTACTACTAGTCCATCAATCCATTTTCTAAAACGCTTCTTCCATTTTGAGTCACAGGGAAGTGGGAGCCAATACCAGCCAACTAACGGCCCAAGGCAGGGTACACACCGGACAGGAGGCAAACCCATCGGGAAGCACACAGACAGACAACCATTCACACACACACACATGCCTATGGAATATGAAGAGTATCCAATCAACCTATTGTAGCCTTTAGACAGTGGGAGTAAACCACAGTAAATGGAGGAAACCTGGGGCACCACTGCACCACTATAGTGCCCATTTACTACTACTACTAACTATACAATTGTTGTGTTTGCTGTTTGCAGGCTCTGTATAATTGGTAATCTTTATAACTGACAATCTGTCTTTTTTAATAATACATGTAGTTGTTTGGTGCTTATAAAACACTAATGAGAAAAATTTCTTTTAAAAATGTATCCTGATGTTAATAACATATCATCATATGTCATCACCTCTACAAGAAACAGCACAGCCTCACATTCCTCTTGATTACAATTGTTTCATATCAGGGTACTGCTGCAGCTTAGGTTCATTTGTCTTATTCTTTACTAGAATTCCTATCCTCATACTCTGCTCATGTTATACCTTTATTTATATACTTATACATTTATTGACTTATTGTATTTGAACTGTGTTTATTGTGTACTTTCTTTTTGATTGTGAAAGTGACTATTTGTCATTGTGAACACACTCAAGCACCACAACGAAATGCAACCTCTGCATTTAACCCATCA
>JBBPDA010000009.1:9764651-9788459 GCA_037974385.1 Arnoldichthys spilopterus | reverse complement strand
CCGGGGAGCAGTGTAGTGGGTACGGTACCTTGCTCAAGGGTACCTCAGTAGTGCCCGGGCTGGGACTCGAACCTGCGGCCTTCAGGTCTCACAGGCAGTGTCCTAACCACTAGGCCACCACTGCCCATTGTATAATTGTATAATTGCTATTACCTGAACTGGGACCTGAGTACCAAATTTTTCTCCTTTTCATGTTCTGGAATGACAATAAATCATCCTACAGACTTTATTCAAGTGCCAGTGGTCATAACATTAACATAACTGATTTAAGTGACTCACATATAAGAATGGCGCAACAGCATATGTGTGTTGACATTGTTACAACATTACGAGAGAAACAAGCTGGTGCACGTAGACATGACTTTTACTCTTCCACTCCTGGGAGATTCAGGCTGCCGTCACACGCCTGTGAAGTTTTTACTAATCTCTATGTGAAGTACATTACTGGTACATACGTGCATGTGGAAGAGTACACACTTCTATGAAGCCCACTCACCAGCATGACAACACACCAGTTGAGAATCCCTCTGTAATTTCTGAAACTACTTGAGGAACTCAGCATTGACTCTTGCAGCTTGTGGCAACTGTGGATAGAAAGGAAGTGAAGTAATGCAAATAGGGATCATGTGTAATAATAAGATAATAATGCTCTGGTCTTGACCATTTAATAACCAGAAATCAGTCTTCTTTACTACACTATGAGAAGTATTTCAAACACCATTTTATCTGTTCCAAGAAGAAATCTGAAATTATCATGGTGTCTGTAAATGAATTAAATAATAATAATTATAATAATTATTAAGGTTAGATATACTGCTTTTTACTCAATTTTAGTCATTCCCATTATATAATGCCTTTTGGTATATGTGAGTTTAGCATAATTCTGCAGTGTTGCTGACAGCACCTGCCCTTCTCATTTTAGGAGTGGGAACGACAAGTGTCCCAGCAAGAGAACTCCCCTTGCTCTGCTGAAGTTTCCCCACACTTCTACAGGGAATTCAGGGGATTCTTCTGTTTTTGACTTTTTACTTGTTTTTATTTATCCACATATGTATTGCTTTACTTGGGTGTGGTTTTTAGTCTTATTTTTCCCACTTTTGGTTCTAACGATCTTAAACAATGCAGACCTTTGGAGCTAGGTAGGGCTCGGCAGGCGCATTGAATGGGAAGCCGCCCATAGAAGCAGGAACGGCTGTTCGTGAGCGAGTGCACGCCTCCTCCCATTAAACTGTATGGACCACTGCGGGGGATTCGTGAGCAGAACAGCGTCTTCCTACATTTGGAGCTAATACGCACCTCATGTGATCATTGTGGCTGCTTTTCCGCGTTTCCTCGGCCGAGTCCTTCGTGTGTGAGTTGTGTCTCCGGTGTGTGGCTCTGCTGTCGCTGGCTGAGAGCGCTCCATTGGAGCCCTTCAGTAGTTCACCTTTGGTGCTGCTGATAGTGGCCCGTCTCCTGCTGCGAGTTACAGGCCCGAACTCGCTCCTGTCACCCATGACTTTAGCCCAAACAAAGTAGAAATATGTTGGGGGAATTAAAGCCAGGCTGCTCGGGTCAGGCCCGTCTCTTCGTTGTATGCATCACTTACGCCTCGAGTGAAGCTCTCGGCCGAAAAGTCCAGCGTGTAGCGCCACTGGAGCAGGTCGGTCAATCCTCCACGTCGACAACAGGCGCTGTTTCCACTTCCCTCGTGCTCCGTTTCCGCACTTACAAAAGTTTGTACAGTGAAAACAACACTTTGAACCGCGAGCGATCATGGGGGTGCAGTCAGCTCGACCAATAGGAGCGATGCATGTGAGGTTACTAATTTACCTGCCCTCTTAATACCACCCGCGGGATCCCGATCATTTTACACGATAAAAAAACACCCTTTTTTATCTTTGAAAGTACAACGACCAGCCACAGCATTAAGACCATCTGCCGTACACTGTGTAGGTCGTGCCACATTTTTATTTTGAATCATTAGAGATTATCTCAGTTGCAGTCTAGGCAGACTGATGGACAGTCTACTGGTTGCACTCCGTGTCAGCACTTTTGCAGTTCAGTCAAGGACTCAACTCCTGATCAAGCCGTCACTGCTCCTACACCCCCCCCCCCACCACACACACACACACACACACACACACACTGTGTAGGACCCCCTCAGGTTGCTGAAACAATTCTGACTGTGGTGGTCAGGACACTGCAGGGCTCTAGGTTCGAGTCCCGGTCCGGGCTCTACTGAGGGACCGTCCCACTACACTGCTCCCCGGGTGCTATTGGTGTGCACATGTGATGGGTTAAATGCAGAGGTCACATTGACAAATAGTCACTTTCACTGGGTCAGACTTATTGTGGGCAGTGGTGGCCTAGTGTTTAGGACGCTGCCTTTGGGACCTGAAGGTTGCAGGGTTGAGTCTCGGCCCAGGCACTACTGAGGTACCCTGATGTTCTGGAGATGCTCTGACTCAGTCATCAATCACAGTAAGGCCTTTGTCAATGTGACTCAGATCCTTACACTTGTCTGTTTTTTCTTCTTCCAGCACACAAATGTTAAGAATCAAAAGAATGACATGTGCCATTGAAATGAAATAACTAGAGAGTCAGTGTTATTTACTTTACCTGTGAATGGTGTTATTGGTATGGATGATCACTGTGAAAAACATCGGAAATCCCACATCAGCGCATCCCTCAGTCAATGTTATACACTTGTCAGTGGTTATAGTGCTGTAGCTGATTATGTGCAACTGACCACAAAAATAGCTTTGATTTTGCATAATTCTGAGTGTGATCTGAAATGAGCAAGAATGTCTGGGTTTGGAAAAGCATTGCAAGTAGAATGAGATGTTCTTCAGCAGCTGCGCAGTTTTAACAGTCAGCTAGAGGGGTTTAAGCTTTGGGCTGTGTTGCAGTGGAATTGCATTTTTGGACTGATGGAGCTGTATGCAATACCTTCGGGATGGGTTGGAGTAGAGTTTATGATCCAGAACTAATCATCCTACATCAGTACCTGACCTCACTAACGCTATCACTAATGAATCAATAAGATCGAGCTGGAATATAAGTTCCAACATGTAGAAAGCCTTCTCAGAGGTGTAGAGACTATTACTACTGCAAATGAAGGACAAATTAATAAAGAATTTTATTATTAGCCCTGATTTCAGCAAAAACTTAGGTATATATTGTGAATCTGTACTAATTACTAGTATTTTGCCTAATATTTTCTCTGTATTTTTGTTGTGGCATGCCACACCAAAATTACACACTGCATGGTGGCTGATTTGGGTTTCCTAATGGAAGTGGATAATTTTTTGATGGCTATGGCATCTAAAATTTACAGAATAAGATGTTTTTTGTCAATAATTAATATTTCCTAAGCAAGAGAAGCACATGAAGGTTTATAACCCTCTCCTGGGCCATAGTGGTGTAAACAAAAGTGTACGTGACCTCAAAATACATGTGCCTGTGTTCTTTTCAGGTATGACTACAACCAACCACTACTGCTACATCCACCAATGTCTGTTGGCTGCAAGCTCACACTTGAAATAGGAGGCAATGGGAGATTAATTCTATACATTCTACTGGCAGGGTGATTGGTTTTTATGCTTGCCTGCATGGCCTGCGCCCCTCTCTTTTTCTGCCAGGGCTGTCAAGAGCCGGGGCAGGGTTCTGCGAGCTGAGGAGGAGCGCATGGAGAGGTATGGGCTTGGCCGTAAGTGTGTCCTTGGTGCTGGTAATGAAGTTGTGAAGCTAAAATCAGTCATTCGGGCACAGTGGAGAGACACGCGGAAGCTTTATCACAGGCGTGCCACATTTACTCAGAATCATTAGAGAACGAAAGCTAGTTTATCTCAGTTGCAATCCAGGCAGACTGATAGACAGTCCACTGGTGGCACCCTGTGTCAGCACTTTTGCAGTTCAGCCAAGGACTCAACTCCCGATCAAGCCGTCATTGCTCCCTCCCTCTGTTCCTGCCACCCCCCCGACCCGCTTTGTTCTGAAAGTTTGCAGTGGCAATATCAAGCTACACCCATCTCATTAATGTTCCCAGTGACAAGTCCTTTCTCACGTTATGATAGGAAAGCCTTATTTCCTTCACCTCACCTAAGTTTACAAAGAATACAAGCACACACACACACACACTCACACACACACACACACAAGCACTTAAACATCCATTGCACAGGATGTGAGTGGTTTGAACTTAATTAAAGGCTGATAATTGTGTTGTCATACTCTGTGTTTGGAGGGCTGTTTGTGACTGGCAGCTCTGCAGGGCTGAGAAAACTTGTTTGTACCCGGTCGTGTTTTGTCTCATGAATAGCAATGGTGATTGTGTTTATCAAAGTACAACACCCTGCAGCTCAGTTCACTTCAGTGTTACTTGGAGCTCATGAGAGCAGGCCACACAGATAATTCTCGATTCCCACAGTCGCCAAACCTCACCCTAGGCGAGTGTGTGATTTCCAAGCTAATCGCAGTTCACTGCAGCTGCAGTTTTAGAATCATACGCCATATTCAAGTAAAGGTTCTAGAATGGCAGCAGAGACAGATTCGGTTCTAAGTTCTGCCTGGAAAACAAGCCTTTGCCCTTGAGAATGCGCTGGCTGCAGACCTCCAGCTTAATCATAGGATAACATTTAAATACACGTCGGAGGGCGCTGAGGCAAGGCAGAAAGTAACTCAACCAAAGTACATCTGCCTTTAGGAAATGTCATTACATCCCCTGGTGTGGCACAGGCCTCAGTGTACTGCATCTGAAGCTTGATAAAGGCCTGCTTTAATAGTATGACACAGGCCTCACTCCAATGTTCATGATGTACATTAAATTAAACCTTTGCTCCTTATCAGACCTTTTAAAATGGTATTGTGAAATGGGAAAGGTTGGCAGTATATATATGCAAACCTGTAATGACTGCTGATGCCTTATCTAGTCAAAGCAGATTACTGCTAATGCACAGTATGAGTAATTAAGTCGATATTGATTGAAGGGCCTTTGTTGCAAGAAATAACATTTGTCTAATTGCATCTTGAATGGACTTCTGCATTCTCTATCTATAGATGTATGTTAAAGTTGAATATAAAAAGGAAAATATAATTAAAGTATTATCTTAATACTCAGATACTAATTATGCATTTAAAACAGCCATTTTTGCTGTTTTCTCAGTCAGCTTTCTTTGAACTGTTGAAAAAAAAAATAACAGTAAACTTTTGCTCAGGCATATTTAATCTACATCTTTAAAATAATTTGATCTCATTTTACACCAGCTTGGGAATATTTGCCAGAGTTTTAAGCCAAGAATATTGCTGTAGTGAGCTGGTGATACAACATAATCAATAGTCAATCATTAGGAATATGCCGTGTGCTTGAGCTCATTACCATGTAACACCTAGATCATACAGTTCTTACAGATTTCTTACAAATGGCTTGACGTCTTTCTCTTGTTCTTTGCAAGAAGCTAATCTATAATACATATGCCCTCACTATGACTGCGTATTGTCTTACAAAGGCAGCCTAAAGTGCTTTGTTCAGCGGAAAAGCTCATGCATGCTGACGATGATGCTGCGGAAACTGCAGGGAGGCCAGCCACACACACATACATGCGCACACTTTAGATGTGTGATGAAGATGTACCATTCAGTGTAGGATAACACTGCACAGCTGATCTAGACTGAATCACTCAAAACAGAAGCCATAGAAGCATAGTCAGAACACAGCAGTAGCAGAGACACACAGAGAGACATGAAGTAGAGAGTTTCAGTTAATGAAGGTTTTTACCATGCCCCTCTATTTTCCACAAAATTAAATTTAGAATCAAGTACTACAGATTAGGTGCCATTGATTAGAACTTCCTGCAGGTGGAATCTATACAGGACCTCTGAGGGTCTGGTGTTCTCTTTGCTGTTAAAATGTGTGATGTCATCGTGCCAAAATCCAAAGAACTCTGTAAAGTTTCCAAAAAAAGGTTGCGGATTCCTATGTGACTGGCAATGCATTCAAACGATCTCCAAATTATTTGAAAAAAAACAAAACATTTCACTGTAAAGAAAATAATCTACAAGTGGTGCAGATTTCAAAGGACTGCTAATTTTGCTAACTTGAGAGCAGACCATTTGATTCAAAAAGAAGTATCCCAAGAACTCTAGACTTTCATCAAGGAATTGGCAGGTGACTCTTTCAACTGTTGGTGTGAAAGGGAATACATCTACAATCAAAAAGAGATTGGACACATTTGACCTGCATGTGAGCCATGTCAGAAAAAAATTTTGCTCCCCAAAAAGAACATCAGAGTGAGACTACAGTTTGCTCAAAGAACATATAGGCAAAGACCATACCTACTGGAATAATGTTAAAAATATTGTTGTTTGGCCACAGTACCGGGAAACGTGGCATAGACCAAAAACAGCTTTTGAGGAGATGAACCCCATGCATGGTGGGGAAAATTATATTGTTTGGGGTTGCTTTGCTGCCTCAGGGACTTGGCAGCTTACAGTAGTACGGGACCATACTACATTACATCAAAGAGTGCTTGAAGATAATGTCCACTAGTTGAAGCTGAACCAGAGGTGGATTTTTCAACAGAAAAATGATCCTAAGCACAATAGCAAATCCACTAAAGAATGGCTCAAAAAAGAAAGGAGGGTTATAATAAACCCCACTAAAATGTGTAGGTAGACCTCAAAAGGGTCTTTCATGCCAGAGAACCATCAAACATCTTGAACTTAACTGAATACATTTTGAATGGAAGAATGATCAAATATTTCAGCAAGCTGGTGGCAGAAACTAGTTGAAAATTATGCAAAACACATAATAAATATGTCTGCTAAAGGGAAAAATATCTTGACCATCATAGTTAAACATTTTCTATATTACACTAAAACGTGGTCATAATGTTACAATAGTGGAACCCATTTTGATGATATATAGAACTATTTATTAACAAAAGTTTGTATTTCCATTTTTGTCATTTTTTAAAATTAAAAAACGTCCGCTCCCCACTGCTCCCACAAAGATGGGTTAAATGCAGAGATCATATTTGTTCTGTGCTTTGGTGTGTTCAGAATGACAAATAACTGCTCACTCACATCATTAAGAAGAACAATTTAGCCATGTAAACAACATTAAAACACTTCATTAGCATCTCAAACATACTAACTTTTTCATAACATTTATAAAACTGGACAAGTATGTTGCACAGTAAAAAAAAAGTCCTTGTTGTCATCATGGAGTGGAGTAACACTATACAATTTAAGGGACACCATTAGGAGGGGGAGGGGTTAAGACAATTACAAGGACCCAGCACTGACTGGGGCCTTCAAAGAACACATTATATAATATTGGAGCCCCAATATATTCAGTTGTTTCATAGGGCCCAAAATTTACATGATGCAGTTTGAGGTGCGCATGTGACAAGGCACCATGCTAACTTCTAAACATTCTGTATATTTGCTACATTAGCCGGGTAATGCATGTGTGGTCATATTTTTTTCTCTAAATTATCGCCTTATTACTTAATAATGGAATAGTTAGCTCCCAGCTCTGCTCACAATGACCTCCCAGTCTCCATTCTCCTGCAGCAGGTGGCGGTGTTGAGAGGCAGATCACCCCACCACCTCACTGCTCCACGTCCCAAAGCTGGTAAATCCATTGTAATGCAACAATGCCTTGCACCGGTCGCTTCCATCCCACTCCTTTATATCCAAACGTGAGCTGTCAGCATCCAGATTGAATTTGGACATCTCATTTCCAGCCAGGGAAGAAAAGTATTTTTTACAAGGTCAACGACTGAGAGAGAGAGAGAGATCCTGCAGTTAGTGGTGATCAATATTTCTTCCTCTCTTATGTGGTTGTTACTGTACACTGCTGTTCCAGTGTAAGACTATCACTGAAACTCATGCGCGTGCACGCACATGCACATGCACACACACGCACACGCACACACGTCTGAGTGTGACTGTCCCATTGTAGCTCGTCTGTCTGAGGCGGCTGAAAGACTCCAGCATTCTTGTGATAAATAAGACATGTCCCCTGGCGATTACGTGCATGCCTAATTATGAATAAATTACGCACGCAGACAAACCTGCATATTGTATATTGTATGGGCCTCTCTGAGCCTTTTTTTTTCTTTTCTGGGGACGGCGACGACTTATTGTGTGAGAGAACGTGTGCGTTGTGATAAAATGAGCATGAACAAGGCCTCTCCACCCCCTTCACACCCTCCTGCGTTCTTTGTTCACACACAAACACACACACCATGTTGAACACATAAGTTCTACCCAGAGCCATATGGATTTTCTCATGAATCTTAGGGATTTGTGCCATTCATATGGATGAATGAATGAATGAATGAATGAATGAATGAATGAATGAATGAATGAATGAATGGATGGATGGATGGATGGATATGACCCAGACTAAACAGACAAGCTAGTGGAGAGGTCCTATAACATTTTATTTCCTGATTTTCTGGTTTTGGTTTATTCATACAGGAAAACAACATTCCAACCATCACTGAAGGAACAAAATCTTGTACCACAGTGTTCCAATTTATTACAAGATCTGAAATATTATCAGCCATTTATGAAATTTAATAAATTGATTTAACTGTTTCACACTCTTGGTTGAGGTCTAAGGATGTCCCAGGCCTTCTCTGTAGCTGCCCCAAGACTCTGGTCTTATTTTTTATAAAAGTCATTCCCCACTACAGATGTTTCAAATCAAATTTAAAACTCTTTTTATTTTTTCCACTATTCTGAATTCTGAAGTTTAAATTCCATGTATTCAGCTGTCTGTTCTGTCTTGGTTTGTTCTGTATCGTCATCAGTTGGTTTGTGGCTCTCTGCTTTTATTGCTTTCTTAACATGTTTGTTTTATTGGTGTTTTCTCCTTAGAAATGTATACATTTGTTTTAACATAGAAATTTAGTTTTTTAATGTATTTTACTTTTACTTTTCTTTTTATGCTGTTTACCCAACCCAATAAAAGCAGCCCTAAACTACTTGGAATAAAATCACCTTATATTACATAACCTTTATATTTTAAAACTTAAAAAGTTAAGAATTTTTTTGTCCTTTTTTGTAAACGTACCACTATGAGGTTTGGGTTGACATGTTAGATGTGTCTGCTATGCTAGATGTGGCAAAAGGTTGTTGGAATATTCCTTAAAACTGTCTCAATTAAACAGGCATTTCTACCACCATATATTAAGACCCACAGTTATTTAAAGTAAGAATCAGGACTTGTCTTATGACCTCATTCAAAGTTACTATTCATTCAGTTTCATCTATTTCTGTATTGTTGTTGGTGCTCTGACTTGGTGAACACTTTTCAGCGTGGGTGTCACTATGGGGTGAAAAGTAGGACTGACTTAACAGGGCCCTAACTGGGTGGACGGCCCTTGAGAATTTTGTGCTAGCCCTTGCTTTTCAGTATGTCTAATTCATCACACCCTTGCTTCAGACTGTGCTGAGCAGGTGAATAATATTAGACAGACATACCGGTAATCAAAAACTGAACAAAGATATGTTGTTCAGCTAACAGCAGTAGTAGCATTAGTAGTAGAACATTACCAGCACTTTTGTCCATTTTATAGGGGACAGTATATCATACTATATCAGAACCTAGTCTGGTTGCAGTTACTTAACAACTCAACATGGTTTAAAGCAGATGTTCTTTATTTATTTGTATCATTTTTGGCAAGTCATTCTCTATGAGGCATGTGGCCATGCCAGTGATGCATGACAGGAGTGCTGGAAATTCTGTAGCACTTCAAAATGATCAGTTTCCAGCTATTTATAAAGAGACTGATTGACTGCTGAAAGTATTCATCCTCCTACTGTACTCGTAGACTGCATGATGACCAGTTTACAGAACAGCTGGCAACCAATTTGTAAGGAATGATGTTATTGCTTGTCATGCAACTATTGTTGCGATATTGTACTGTTTTTTCTATTTTTGTTGTTGTTTTGCTGCTGTTGCTGTTTCATAGTACGCAAACATTGAAATGGGATTTTGATATGGATATGATAGGTATACTCTATGAACACATACATTTTACACGACAGGGTCTTTATTTCTTTTAAGTATTTTGAACATAGTTCAATCAGCCAATCAAACAATATATGACAATATATAGTCATATATTGTTATTTTTAAGGAGTCTCTTTAATGAGAGGTTATTAAGACAGATCAATATTTGAACTGTATACTAAAGAATTTTGATTCTTACGAATTTGGTCTTTTTTTTTAACAAAAACTTGCGTCTCTTGCTGTTGATGCTGACTATCAAATAAGTTGCCCCTTCAGATACCTTTACCAGCAACACAACACAAACAAAACTACAGATTTGTACTAGTCATGCTGTATATGCTTAAAATTAGTTTTAAAGAAAGAAGGGACTGTACAGAGATAAATTCTACTCACCCCATGAAACACTATACTGAAAAAATAATCGGAGAAGTCCAGCCTTATGAATAACCCAAAGAGTAACGGATTCACAACCCTGATCACAGCCTCATCTCCTCTCACCTTTCCCAATGTTTTTAGAGCTATATTATGTAAAAAACCAAATGAATGAGATACAAAAAGCTATGCAGAATAATTGATCATCATTTCTAAAGCTGGTTTTCAGTTACATCAGATATGGCTCTTGTATCTCACAAATGCCAGCTGGACTATCAGGCTCCAGTGGTGTTGGGCCTGTCATCCATCACTGCTGTTAAAGAGACGTGAGGTGACCAGATGTTAAACCGAACACTAACAAGAAACCTGCTGTTTCTTTTGGAGAGCTTAAATTATTTTTCTGGAGAAAGTTTAAAAGGACTGGTCAGCAAAAGCTAGGGATGTTCACACAACTTTCCACTTACCAAAGATCAACCAGGAGTCCACATTTTGCTTCTTGATTTTAGCCCTACAAGGTAATTGTTACCAACAGACATTAAAAGTCAATAGTCACCAAAGCCTATCAGTAAATATGTCCTCAAAACCACTCACACCATGTATAACTGCAAGGCATTACAGTCTTTTCTATGCAGGCAGCTGCTTTAGACAACAGGACGTGTTTTGACAAACCACTTCAAGAGCAGGAGTGCTGATCTAGAAACAATAGATATTTTGCGGCAATGACCACCATAAAGATCTGTGATCATTCTCCTTATGACTGCTTTGTGAAAACCAGTGTTGGTGGCATTTTGTGTATTTTTATAACCCATAGTAAGTCATATTAGTCCTCCTGAGTCATAACACATCCAGAAATCTATGCTGCCTTAAAGAAGACCTAGATGCAGATTGAGTGGGTTGAGAGAAGTTTTGGGGATGCATTTATATAGAAACAATTTGGGTGGCTACTCGCGTCTATCATTTTTTATGAGAATAAGCCTTGAAGCTCTAGTGCTAAACTGAATAAACAACATTCCTACTGCATCTGGGGTAAGTGGGAAAATGGTATGAATCTGATTTTTATTAAAAAACATTCTTTAAAAACCCAGTAAAATTTTTTCCCCTTCTTACTCAAAACCTTAATTTATGTGCACACTGAGAAGTAAATAACATTACTTTTGAAGGTTTAAAATATTGTTACACTGAGCTCTAACTCATTTTTGGAAATTACTTTGACTTTCTTTCAGAGATCATCTTAACTCAATCATAGCTCTTTAACTACAGCAAATCAAAGTCTAACTCATTTAGCATTTTCATAAACTGTAAAATCAACTTATCCACTCACACCATACAATGTGGATGCCCATATTAACAGGGTAGACTACAGTTTACAAATGCTGTTTGGTGCTGCAAGAAGCAGTAACTTATGGCACTTTCTCTGTGCTCAGTTCAAAATAAAAAGATCTGAAAAAAAAAGACTCAGATATATTTGTAAATATGTAGCAAGTTCTTCCCCTCTGAATTCTTCGTGTTTTTTGCGTCATCACCTTCACAACATGATTAAGCCATTTGTCATTTAATCATGAAGATGATCAAGTAGCATGTTTTCATATTAAAAATGTTTCTATAAAACACTTCATTTTGTTTCAGTTGTTGTCAGGTTGGGTTACACACCAGCATCAATAAAAGACTGTGGTTTTTGTATTTTAATGCTGTTAGCATAATGCTAACTTCCACTCCTGTGTGGATTTCCTTGTGTTTTTTAGCATTAAGATATCTGTACTGTTTGTTTGCTTTCCCAGAGGGTTTCATGCTTCTTATGACAGCTTGTAAGAATTGTTAGCCTGTTTGTTTTTCTTTGTGTAATAAAAGTTTATCTTGGTATAAACTAAAAGCCTGACTCTGAATATCCTGGGAGTTTTTTATGATCATTTTAGAGCTTTATATTTTATCATTTCAGCTCATTCCTGGTTTGTGTTGGCCACGGGTGCCTTTCTTGCAGTTCTCAAACTCTCTCAAGTTGCAAGCTCTCCCCATGTTCGTGTGGGTTGCTCCAGGTCCTCCGGTTTCCTCCCACTGTCCAAAGGCTGCTACCTGGAAACGGAAGAAGCGGTTTAGAAAATGGATGGATGGATGAGGCAGTGAGTCTACAGTTTAATGTCCAATGGTTCACTCTGATTAGCCTAAGGAAAACATGTTTTTTGTTTGTTTTGTTTGTTGTTGGTGCTCTAGCTTGGTGCATGCTGTGGAGTAACACCTTATTTTTACCCCCAGAACCTTAGCATATTTTCATTTCAAACATAGATACTTGTTCATGTTGTTGCCATCATATACAAATCTTTAATATTCATTGGTTTTACCAGCCAACTGTGTTCACATTTTGTTATCAATATTGCAATAGAAATTATTCAATATTTCTTAAAATATCATTAATGCCAAATGTTCTCCTTTCCCTATAAAGTTGCCATTTGGAGATAAAAGGGTCCTTAATGCTCATTATGTAAAAGCAGAAGAATCACAGCAGTTATGTCTAATGGCATGGGCACTGGTAGTGTGGTCTTTACACAACAAAATGTGCCCTCCTTCACATGTAGCATAGAAGAGCCAATGGAATACCTGATCCACTCTAATAAACACAACCACTGATCACTGCACTTCATTATAGACCATGCTCTGGTACAATTATTATTAAGCCATAACCATACAATTCCTGATTTAAGGCATTCACACTCTACTGAAGCTACTAAAAATAGTTCAAATTTCAAGTCGTCCATGGATGGAGGCTTAAATCTGCACATGGGCCAGCAGTCAAGGGCACAGCAAGTCCCAGCCTTACGTAAGTGCAGCCCATTCTCTGGCATAAGGACATGGCCCACTTAATGCATTATGCAGATAACAGGTCTATGAGAGGGAGACAGTGCTTGGCTGCAGAATTCTGCCACAATTCAGCGCAAGCCTATAATCAGCTCTGTCTGCAGACTCTCACTCTAATGCGCTCTCTCTCTCTCTCTCTCTCTCTCTCTCTTTCTCTCTCTTTCTCTCTCTTTCTCTCTCTCTTTCTCTCTCTCTCACACTTGTTGCAATTGTTATATCTCCAATACTGTGTCTCAATACTACAACTAAGCCTAAACTTAACCTTAACATCAGTAACCAAAAGGCGATCATTGTAATATTTGAGCTTCTCCTAAAAAAGATCTATTTGTGTAGAAAATAGAAAATAACATTTTCCCTTTTAACAAATAATTGTTTTTACGTCTATAGATTTTCCAGTGCTTCCAGTATTATATTGTAACAGTATCTTCATAAACAGAGAAATTAACAAGCACACACACACGCATATGCACACAGACACACGCACACACACACACCAACCATGACTGTTTACGTCACAACCATTCATAACACTCTAATCAGAGCCAGTGACTGCTGGACTTCAGTGCTCCCTCTCTCTCTCTGTCTCTATCTCTTACTCTCTCTCACACACACACACACACACACACAGAGTTACAGCTGCTGAGTCAGGTGGAGTCTTCTCTTACTGAGAGTGCCACCTGAGATGACAGCTGGCAGACAGCCAAATTAAGATGCAGGAAATATAACTGTAAAACGACTCTCAACACCACTGTGAAAAATAAGAGTCTCCTAATGGAAAAGATGGAAAAGGCACAATGACAATTTGACAATGTATATATACATAAGATTAGATTTGGCAAAGATGGATGGGAACCCCTTCAATGTGTTGACACCTCCCCCCCAAATTTAATTTAAACCTGATCTGATCTAGGGTCTGGTGTTTTCTTTGCTATTAAGATGTGCAGTGTCATCATGACAAGATAAAGAACTAAAGAGCTCTCCAATGCCTTTACAAAAAAAGTTGTGGGTGCCGGGGATGCCTATATTAATGGAAATTTAAAGGATTTCTAAATTATTTGAAAAAAATTATTATATTGTAAGCTAACATCATCTACAAGTGGTGTGGGTTGTATCGATTTTTTACATGATTTTATGATATTGATGATGATTAAATTTGTATATTAACATTTTTAAAAAGTACAACACTATGATCAATTTTATGAACACTTTGAAAAGGTAAAAACACGGCACTGACAAAGAACACTACATAAGAAGTGCAAAACAGGTTAACACTTTGAAATTTTATAGCAATTATTTATTTGATTTATGGATATCTTCACATGTGCTATAGAAGTGACTTTGTTCTCTGAAAGGGTTTCCCAGTGTGATACAGTGATTTTATTCACTATTCCACTCTTTCATGTGGCTAGAAAACAATGACATGCACTAGTATGACTAAAATTTTAGCTCATACATGCTTATATAATTGTACAAAACGAAATAATAATGTCATACCTCACAATATTTCATCTTCTCAGGTAGAAAATATCAACCACATAGCATGTGATCATTTTAAAATATACCTTAATTAATAACCATTGATTATGAATTGATGCTTTTTGGGCTTACTGAGGACAAACTGATGAAAAAATCTTTACAGGATTCAAGCAGGCATTTACCTCTCCAGCTAAATGTGCCACTCTAAACTCATAGATGCAGTAAGTCCTTTAGCTAAATCCTCTACACTTCTGCACACACGACAGAAAATGTAAGGCACATTCACATGTATGTGAGGGCTGCTTGGTGCAACAGCGTCTCTGGCTCCTTCCTGCCTCTTCTTCAAGACTGAAAGAGTGTGTGTGAGTGTTTGAGCTGTTGTGTGCTGACAGCGGGCCCTCAGCACGCCGTGGGCCTGTTGGCATGAAGGAAGTGATCAAGCAGAGACGAGTGCCAGCATCAGACTCTCTCTCTGTCTCTCGCAAGGTCTGACAGACAGAGAGAGAGAGAGGGAGAGAGTGAGGAGGTAGTAAAACTGTAAGAAAAAGGTATGTAAAAGTGATAGAGTAAGGCCTAGATGTAGAGGAAGGGAACTCAGCTGTGTGTGGATCAACGACTACATTAAAACGATGAGGAAGCAGCAGGAAGAGGATGCTAACGCTCAGAGCAGTCCTCAGAGATCCTGAGCTTTCAGACAGCGGAGGCCAGACACAGTACTGCTTTATTTATTTGTAACGCAATGAAATAAATATGGTGGGCTCCTCTGCTCTTGAGCACTGACTGTGGGTTATAGGCAGTTCTGATGTAAAAGTGGGTATGACTCCATCATTTTGTTTCAGTTGTTGTCAGGTTGGATTACACACCAGCAACAAATTCATAGTGTGCTTTGGAATAGAGCATCCTGAATAAGAAAGAAGACGCAAACGCGAAAACGCTACCTCCATCATGTCATACAGAATTTGCGAATTAACAACAATTAATTAATGGATTCATTGAGGTTTATTCCAAAAGGCTGCATATTCATTTGTAACAATTTTAGATATAACAAATTTAAGAAAAGAACTAATAATAATTTATGTATAATTATAAGAATTTTCTGATAATGGTGGTATTGATCATAATAAAGTATGTATATAAATATTGCAATACAGTTCATTATATTTTATTTTATGAATATTGTATGTGCAGTCAGCTTCATAATTACTGCCTCCCTCAGTAAAGTAAAGTAAAGTAAAAATGATGAAAAAGATAAACTTCTAATATGACAAAAAATATGATTACCCAGACATTACCCAGAGGAGCTGTAAGCATGCTGCAAGCATCTGAATCAGTTGGATTAAACATTAAACAAACTACTGTCTGACTGAGTCCATGTCTGAATAGAACAGGTCATTGTCCAGGAAATTCTAAAAAATCGAGAAGGTGTGATGACTTTTCATTATTCCTTTTTAACTGCTTTTATAGTTAACAAAACCACATCTGTAACCAATATTGGCATCCATACATTTATTACTTGTGCATTCTCTCACTGCAAACAGCAAATAGCAACAAATATTAGAAAGGGAGCAATTTGCATTGACCTCTCCAAACAGAGTCTCTGTCGAGTACTATGTTCTCTCTTTTGAACTCTCTTTTTCTGTTCATTAAATATGTTTTCAGTGAGGTTTCAGTCAGGGGGCTGGGGTGGCCATGTCCAAAGATTGTCTAAAGGTTATCAAATCATTTTTGTGTGGATTTGGATGTATGCTTTGGTTCATTGCAGAGGAAGTCAGATTAACAATTAAAGTCATCTGATACTTCATGGAGTCCATGATTCCATGTGTCCTTACAAGATTTCCATGAATCTTTTTTGGAGGAAAAACAATCCCAAAACATTATAGATCCTATAGCAAATTTAGCAGTATGGAAGTTTAGCAGTATACCAAAACCACCTCAACTGTTGGCAAGAAGCTCTATTTTTGTCTTAATTAACCATAGAATTTGGTTCCAGTCAATGTTCTAGTTGCATCTATCTAGGTTCTTTTATTTGTGATTAGATGTAAGACTAGCACGCTTTCCAAATTATTTGTTGGTACAGAAAGGAAACCTAGATGACTTGTTGACCCAAAATGCTGCTAATCTTCTGCAAAAAAGTTCCATCTTCTACTACCTTCTGCTATCTTCTTCATCACTGTGTGTATGTGGGGGACAAAATAAACATACATCCAGGCAGGCTCACTATAGCTCTGGTTGTTCTAAATGTCCAAACAGATACAGGTGTTTTTACAGCCTTAACCTGGTTTTACACACTTTTGTTTTATTTCATTTTTGTTTTCTGTTTCTATTTGTTAATCTCATCTATCCATAATCCACCCTTGAAAACATATATATATTATCTTTAAATAATATTTTTCATTAATTTCATATTATTCATGGATGCCAATAATTGTTATTAAAAGTATTTTTTCATAAATATTTGAATAGATAAAATTTAATTTTCATTTTATTCTCACATTTTCAGTGTGAGACTGAAGTAATTAACCACAAGGACATTTTTTCATATCCTTTTTACTTATCTTTACCAAGGTTCTATTAATTGTGGAGCTTACTGTAGAGATGCGAGTTAAGAGACATTTGGTATGCATTTTATGTTTTAAAACCTTTTTTGAATTATTACTTCATCCACAAACACTTTTGTTAGTTTGTGCATCTATAACTTCAGTAACTTTCCACAGTCGGATTGGAGTTTAAGCCTAAAAAAGGTTGATTCATATACCCCGAGAAGGGCAACAGTGTTCACTCATTGATTGCTCCCTTCATCAAGTGGGAACGAGAGTAGGCAATTTAAACACTTTCCTCACTCAGACCGATTCCCCTAACAAATACAGCACTTTCCCATAGCAAATAAAGGAGATATCAACAATGACTCCGAATGTGGTGAGCAGAGATTTGTGCACTTTAATGTGAAATGATTGTCAGGTATACGAAATTAAAATTAACAAACCAGGTTCCCCGCCAGGGAAATTTAGCACATTATTAAAAAACCTGTCTCCCAGGCTCTAAGCTGTTTACAGGAATTACAAACACTGATTATTGGAAGAGAACTCTGCCAGTTCCTCTCTGGTATCATGGCAAAGTGCACAAAGCAAAATGAGGGAAAAGAAATGTGAAGAACATGGGAAGAACAGGGGGAGGAAAGACAGTGGTTCTCTCCTAGTGTGCTTTTTTTTTTTAAGCGTCACTGAAACTGTATGCTTAGTATTCATACTGACTAGTGGTAGTATTCAAAATGGATGTAGGTGAAAACTGTTTCTGAACAAAGCAGTTCCTGATGCTATGTTACACTCTTCATTCCAGGTTATTGCCTTGGATGTATGGACCTTGGTAACATTTTACCTTAATACACAACATTGACACATATATTCCCTAAACATGTCATGGAAGATGCCATATGCTTTCATGAATGTCATAACCTTAAATTAGCCAACATAAACTGTCATGATATGAAACATCAAGAATCATGGCAACATTATTTTTTAGGAGTTTAGCATTATATCAAGGATCACTATACTGAGAAATAGTATTTATACTTTTTCTGCTACAGTAGCTTTTTTCAGGATCAGACCAGATAGTCTTCACTTCCCATGTGTATCAATGAGCCTTGGGTTCCCATGACCCTGTTGGCATCCCACTGGTTGTCTTTCCTTGGATCACTTTTGGTAGGTAATAAAAACTGCATAACAGGAAAGTCCCACAAGACCTGCTGTTTTGGAGATGCTCTGACCCAGCCGTCTAGTCATAATGATTTGGACCTCTTTAAAGTCACTCAGATCTTCACGCATACATATTATTCCTGCTTGCAAAATGTCAGCCTCAAGAACTGATTGTTCACTTGCTGTTTGACACATCCCACACTTTGACAGGTGCCATTGTAACAAGGTGTTATAATCAATGTTATTCACTTCACCTGCAAATTGTAATAATGTGGCTGATGTGTGTCTATATGTTATGCAGCAGAGTTCAGGTAAAGTGTTACTAAATCCCTGCATAGAAATAGAACCAACACATTATAAGAAGGTTCTTTACTTCAAAAAGGTCCTTCACATTCAAGGACCTAATTCTTTAAGGAATCATCCACTGAAAGGCTTTTACAGGGAACCTAACATGGTTCTCCAATAGCATCAACCCAAAAAACATTATTGGTAGCTTTATTTTGAAGAGAATATGATCTACCAGACTGCAGGGCAGCTAGAGAATGAAAGAATGGAAGACAGAGAGGAGAGGACAATAAACGTGTGGCTTTGTAAAAACAGGTCTTGTTTTTATGAGCGTCTTCTTGAGATTTATGCTTGACTTACAAACTTTTCACTTTGGGCAGCTGGAATGCTGCCACTGAGCATTTGCCATCAAGGTCTGTGCATTGTAATGATTTGGACCTTTCTTCAGGTGGTAAAAATAGCGCTGTAAAAAAGAAGAGAGTTGATTGGCTTTTATGTGTCCCCTTGGCAGTGGATTTTGTGGAAATCGGGAGAGTTAAAAGGAAGGACACTTGGCAAAGCAGAGCTGGTTGGCGCCTCAATTAAAACCTGCCTGAGCTGGAACAGTCTTCTTTCACTCTTTATCTTTTAATCAGTGGCTTTCTTAGACTTGGGTTGTGTGTCATCTCATGTGTACACAAGCAGGTACAGAAAAGATGCTGTTTGCTTTGCCACTCGCATTGGACCAAATTATGCTTGGCACTCTTCCTGCAGTAGAATGATAGGCAATGACAGGGAATGTGTGGAATGACAGACACACACACACACACACACAAAAACATTCACAGATGCAGACACTTTGCTTCTGAGGTTACACCCACATAGCAATATGGTAATAGCAATACTCAGAATAAGCATAATACCAACAAACACTAGAATCACCATGAATCTGTGAGTTTAAATCTTAGAAACTGTGTGCAATAGCATTGATACTTGTTTCTGGTCTCATTGTTGATACTTGTTCTCACTATCACTTATTCCCACTTATAGTGGACAGGGATGGATTATCGACCAGACTTGTGGGGACAGTGCCCAGGAGCCTCTGAATGCCAAGAATCTAGTGAGACTTTTGACCACAAGGCTCAAGATGGGTCAGATACTTGGGACAGTCTATTGCAGATGCAAACATGCCCTGATGTGTTGTTTCTTTAGAAAGAACTACCTTGTATATACATTTATCCATTTTATTAGCTCCACTTACCATATAAGCGCATCTTTCAGTTTACAGTCACAGGCTGTCCAAGCTCACAGAACTCTCAGCCCAGCATTCGCATCCGTGAACTTTTTTCCCAGAGCAGGCAGTAGCCCAATGCTAACATCTACCATGCTTGCTCGTTGTGCACAGTTAGCAAATACACATCATGCTTACATCTGGCGACTGGCGTTTTTAATTCCACCTATTTTCGGGGTAGGGATAAAAACGCTGACGCGAGCAGGGAGGCGTATCTTCTCCCCTGCCCTTGGCCCATCTGAAACCTCTCTGGCACATTACACAATGTGGACCAACGGGTTAGATATGTCTAATAAAGTGGACAGTAAGTGGTTGCAGTGTGGAAAGCCCTGCTGTGTGCAACACTCACACCAGTGCAACAAACACTTACATGCCACTACCATATTGGTGACACTGCTGTGCTGAGAATGATCCACCACCTAAATAATCCCTGCTAACTCAGGGGGGCCCAATTCAGCACAGCAGCACAGTTCAGAGATTTCCTTGTTCCCAACTCATCTGTTTGTTGCCTGGTTAATTGAGTGTGTTTAAGGAGAGGATCAAACTGTGGTGGACCCCAGCACTCTAGGACTAGACTTGGGCACCACTGAGCCATGTGGTCCTGCAGGCATGCTGACTATTGATAAACAGGGTAAAGGGGGCTAACAAATGAAGAAGAGAAACAGGTGCACTACAGTCTGTAACTAAACACTACAACGTGAAGCTGTTTAACAGACAATGAGTTTAGATAGAGGGTATGTGTAAATGATGAAATGGCTTTGTCAGAGAACTTTACAAATACCTAAATAAGTGAAGGACTGTTTAATATATAAGTTAAAAATATTATACATTTTTTCAGGCCCATCTTCTATTTGCAGTCATTATTGACTAATGGAGTATTGTTGTTGTCATTTAAGTGGTATGTTATTGTTTACCTTTCCATTTGTTCAGAATTGTATGGTACTGTGTGGTATAGTGCTGTCTATGCCTTGTATGTGAATTGTCTTATTTTTTTAGTACTAGAGAGACACCATCAGCCGGAAACAATAAAGCTGATTCTGACTACTTCCTGTTTTGTGTTACAGCTTGATTTGGCTTGGAAAAAAAAGAAATGAAAAACTAATTAAAAATACCTTATTGCACAAAAACATTTTAAGATGTAGATGCAACTGCACATTAATAAGGCTAATTTTGTTTACTTTTGCAACAAAAACACATTGGTCTACTTGGGAAACGTAGACATAAACAGAAACATGAAATATTGTTTAATCTTATTTTTAGGGACTTTTTTGTTATTATTATGCATTATTGTTGAAGCGCAGGGGGGGCTTCCAATTATTCTTATGCCCAGGAGTCTTGCAGGACGATGCTTCATTCCTATAACTGGAAGTTTACCCATAAAACCAAAGGCTTAAGATTTAGTCATTTATCAAAATATGGCTTTCACTAAAAATACGGGCCTAAATGGGTTCTTTATGGATTGATGACACTGAAAAAACACTGAAAAACCTTTCAGTGGATTAATCATTTTCATAGAGTGTGAATAACCTTTTAACCCTTTAGACCATGGGGGTTAATCTGGTCAGTTTCTGCCTGGTTAATTTAGTTGATTTAAAACTTAATAACTTCAGAGCAGAAGGTGATAGAAACATAATTTAAGTTGGAAACTGATTTAAAAAAAGTACCATTAAGATTAAGATTAAGAAATTGGGTTTAATTCTGGAAAATTAGAGGTTTTTATATTTTATTCTGAGAATAATTAGTTTTTTTTGTTTGAGCATTGTAGTAAATCTCTTCACTTTGAATAATTGCAAAACATGAAGTGAAAACATGACGTGAAAGTGACTATTTGTCATTGTGAACACACTCAAGCACCACAACGAAATGTGACCTCTGCATTTAACCCATCACAAGTGCATACGTGGAGCAGCGGGCAGCTACCAACAGTACCTGGGGAGCAGTGAAGTGGGATGGTACCTTGCTCAAGGGTACCTCAGTAGTGCCTGGGCTGGGACTCAAACCTGTGACCTTCAGGTACCAAAGGCAGCATCCTAACCACTAGGCCACCACTTATTTTATTCATTCTTTTTCTCCTTTTCTTTTCTCTTGTTTGTTATTGCTATCCGTTGTTGACCAGAGGAGGATGGGTTCCCCCTTCTGAGCCTTGATTCCTCCTGAGGTTTCTTCCTACAGATAGGGAGTTTTCCTTGCCTCTGTCGCCTTTGGCTTGCTCTTTGGGGACTCAAACCTGTAAATCTGTAAAGCTGCTTTGTGACAATGTCAGTTGTAAAAAGTGCTATAGAAATAAACTGGACTTGACTTGACATTGCTTAAAGAGTCAGAAAAGCCTTCACATACTATAGAAATTTTGTAGAACCATTCAAAGTGAGAAACTTTTAGGAACCTTTATGTTATTGTTCACATCTATCTATTTGTTCTGTAAATACTATGAAACTAATATGTGAGTTATGTAATTTGAAACTGAAATGTGGAGGTCAGTATCCTAGATGAGTGACCAAACTGCAACTTCTAAAAGGTCCCAGATGTAAGGACTTTTGCCTGCTCTGTGGCTTTAGGATGGCTGTGTGGGCAGACATCTGGAGTGCACCTCTGTCTCAAAGTGAGCACAACCAGGCAGATGGGCCAAAGACCTGCTGCTCAGCAAAGGGCATCGGCTAACAACCAAACACACCAACCTGTCAGTCCTATCTCAGCAGCCAGAGAGAGGAGGCTGGAAGGAGCCAGAGAGTTAGAGAGATTCATTAGAGCTGAAGTTGGGAGAGAAATGAACAGTTGTAGAGTAGATGATAGATCAGGGATGGTAGCTAGGTCTTGAACTGTGCAAAGCCTGAAGCTTTGATAATAAGGAACGGTGCAGAAAATTCATGTAAAACACAGAAAAAAACTGAATTTGAAGCATGTCTAAATCTTGAGTTTTTTTAATGCGTTAATGTGTTATCAATGTATTTTAGTGTAGAGAATGTAGAGCATGATTATAGGAAGCATTAAAATAAACTATAAATCTAGAATAAGGAAGGAGATCTGCTCTTTCTCATTATTATTTGTAACAGGCATGCGGTTTATTAGCAGTTGGCAATCTGCACGTCACCATGACCACTGTGACCAAGCGACACAATCTCAGTGTTGTGCAAACATGTGTTGCCATCTGGCCCACTGCACGGGGGCTATTGTAGTCAGCACCCAGGCTGCCAGGGTATGGAACACAATTTACTGCTGAAGACTGCACAACAGCCGTCTGCCAGAAACCTCCTCAAACTCAATACACTTAAAATTAATGAACCCTGATCACAGTGAGTTAAGCCACAAAATGGGAAGAGTTTGAAGGGAGCAGAGTCTGTAAAAGTAAAAAAAAATCTGCCTGCTTCTAATCTACTAAAAATATGCGTACTTTGATTTATAACACAACTTAACATATCGCAAAGGTGTCAGGCGGCAGAGCAGAGGTAGTGCCTGAAGTAATGTGATTTTGCTATGTGATTTTGATACTGTGATCCAACCATTCACACTTCATAAGCAGCTACATTCTGTACAGATTTGCAGTTAGCTCCATTTTATTTTAACTATATCTTGTGTCACTCCTCTTCTTCCTGTAGCTGCCTGCATTAGATTTTAATTCCAACATTCCATACAAAGCCAAATATAGTCCTGCACCTTCCTATCTGATGCTTTCCAAGCTTTAAGATTGGCCTGGCTTTACTTGCCATGTTTCAAGATGCATGCAAGACGAACATCAGGCCTATGTGGTGCAATGAATGATCTTCCTTAGGTTGTCCAAATGTCATCAAACACAGACTGAAGACCCACCCCAATAAAATGCATGTAAATGCACACTAACAATTCAAAATGTAAACATA
>JBBPDA010000009.1:9736066-9759749 GCA_037974385.1 Arnoldichthys spilopterus | reverse complement strand
TCCGGGGGGATTGGCTGGTGGATGG
The DNA here is from genome assembly GCA_037974385.1 of Arnoldichthys spilopterus. Taxonomy (NCBI): domain Eukaryota; kingdom Metazoa; phylum Chordata; class Actinopteri; order Characiformes; family Lepidarchidae; genus Arnoldichthys; species Arnoldichthys spilopterus. Next base: position 9,759,724 of record JBBPDA010000009.1, on the reverse strand, counting down.
CAGCATGTGTGTGTGTGTGTGTGTAGGGGGGTGTCTCTCTGCTGTATCAGCATGAGTTGGGTTGAATACGTGGAGCCACCCGGTGAGACAGGTGACGTGCACATATGGGAGATCTGCACAGCAAAGAAGCTGTTAATAGGCTGCAGGGTGGCTAGAAGAAAGCCTGAGGAGACCACAGCCATTTGCAAATTAGATCGATTCACATGAGATATGACTAGTAGCAGCTCACTGATCAAAAGGAATTTTGACAATGACAGACACACGGTACCGCTTCTGGCATGCAAAGAAATGCAGTTTAGGGGAGGGAGCATATTTTGTGGGTGGACAAAGGAATTAATTTCATGGGGAATGTGATCTGACAAAACAGACAAATTGACCACAGAGCACACATATACTGACTTAAGCCTTTTGGAACAGTTGCCGCACAACTAAGAGGAAGAATCTATGAGCACATTGCACAGCAATTATGTGGACATCTTGGCCTTTCAACGCTGCCATTGCCTGATTCTAAAATAGTGTCGCTAAAAGGTCAGCATTTTCACTGACAGTGTGGCTGAATGTTGGGTGAATGCAGTGAAAAGAGTACTGCATTAAAAGTGCTGGACACTGCTGTGCACAACATTTCCACCTTAATAAAGTACAATGCATCAACACAATTACTGTGAGTTACTGAGGGGCCTTGCAGGCTGAAAAATGGGCATTTTTTCATGATAGATTATGATAATACCTCTCAGCTTCTAATTTTAGCATTATATTACTATGCTCAAAATATAGTGATGTTTTATTATCTTCATGATTTTAGTTTACTTCTAGCCATTTTGTCAAGTGAAGTCTGTTTTACTACTGTCATCAGCAGTGTTTAAAAGAAAGACACTGAAAAGCTGTGCTGATGCGAGGCTTTTTATTCATGTGGATGTGAAACACATCTTAAGCAAAACAGTAGATTGTTTTTCACTGTGGGTGTCACTGCTGGTAATGAAACAGGTAAGTTTAGCAGAGCCTGCTCAGTTGAAAGCAATGTTTCTATTAAAGGTTCTCTTTAGCAGTGCGACTCTGATGATTCCCTGCTGCTAGCCCTCCACTCTCCTCTTCTTTCTCTTCCTCTCCAACTCAAACACACACACACACACACATATGTATACTGGGCCCGGGAAACTCAAAACTCTCCTCACTGACAGCCAAGCAGAGGGCATGGGCGCTTCCGGAGAGTCTTTTATCTCTGGAGCTTTATCACTTCCCACTTTTCCACAGGATGATGTTTCACAGGCCAGCAGCTGCCCACAGCTCAGCGGGAGAAAACAGAACAAGAGAACAGGGAAAACCGCAGAAGCAGAAAGTTTGACCTCCTCCCATAATGTTTAACATTCTTTAAAAAAAGATTTTGCCATAAAAGAATTAACAGATCTTTTAAAGACGATCAAGTGAAGAAGACTGAAGAGTTGAACATGTCAGGGATGACATTGAACACAGTACTCAGACTAGTCGAAGACATATTTTCTTCACTTTTTAAAAAATAAATAAAAGGTTCTTTAAAAGTGACTATTTGTCATTGTGAACACACTTAAGCACCACAATGAAATCCCATCACACGCCTGAGGAGCACCGTAGCAGGATGGTTCCTTGCTAAAGGGTACCTCAGTGGTCTTGAACCTTGAAATGTCCTAAGCACTAGGCCACCACTGCCTACTGTGTATGTTTATGTCCACTGTTTACATATGAAGCATGTTGTCTTAATCTGGGAAGTAGTCTTTTATTACGTCACTTTGTCACGATATATATCTGCCTATTTAGACAACAGTGGTGCAGCCCTATCCTGTCACTGTCTCGCCCCCAGTACCTGTACTTCTTAGGACATGTCTTGTATATTGTCTGTTTCCAGGAGTTCCAGACCATGTTTTACCCTAACCTGGGTGATCCCTGGCTGACTGACTAGGAAGATGACCAATCTCTAGTGCCCTCACACCTGCTACCACTAACCTTATCACAGTTTATTTAATTCATTAAATTTCCATCTTCAAACTAATAAACAGACTGAGTAACCAACCAGAAACTGGAGGTAGCCCTCAGGTGCATGACCTCTCAGGATGTGGCCTCTTGGGGCTAGTCTTTGCCTTGGACTGAGTACTGTCACAACTCCTTACCCACATCTTCAACTAATCTTTTCCCCTTTAATGCTGTCTGGGTTACCAACCTACCATATTTCCTCCCAAGAGTAGAAAGTCGCTGTATCCTCAGCCCAGGCATTTGTGTGCTGATGCCAGAGGATCCCGTCATGGGCCAGGGCCCCTTCTGTTATGCTCAGTAATTATCTTTAAAAAACAAGCTGACCAACACCATTCTAAAGCACCAGTATTCCAGGCTGGCTAGAGGGTAATGCTCTCTACCTGAGACCTGCCTCTTAAGTCCATCTCCCACAAGCAGGATCACAGGTTTATTGGAGCATTCCTGATCTCTAAGGTCATTAACCCCCTGCTCTGTTCTGCTCTTGTTGCCTCTGACCATGTGCCATATTCACCTGAAGTTTTATGTTTCCAGAGAGCCTCCCCTAGCATCTAGATCCTTATTTTAAGTAAGATGACCAATTTCTTGTGTCTGTGTCTGCACATATGCTATCACTTACCTATTCACAGCTTTTAGGCCATGCCAGAATCAATGCCAGATTTTCAAGCTAAGTTGTCTCTTCATTGTAAAGCTTGTCCTGCTCTCAGATTGCCAGATTTTTTTATACTAGCATTTTTGCTATTGATTATTTTTTTCATGCTAATAACCCAAGCCTGCCTGCTGTCATATAACCCGTTACCATTTTGGTCTCTCTGCCTGTTTTGACTATATGTTTTGCCTGAGTCCTACCTATTCTTTTGCTGTGATGTTTGTCTTTTTATATTCTGCTGGACTATATTTTCCATTTGTTTTGCTGCCTATGCTTTCTGAAATAACCTGCAATGATTTCTAATTCATTAAACATTTCACAAAGTTAACCTTTTGTCTACTGACCCTGCTTTTGGGTCCTGAGCTCCTACTAGGTCTTACTGCTTTGGTTGTCGGGGTCATAAACAATCACCTTGTTTCACAACGTTCAAACCATCTAATGATCCAGTTCTTATTTCAACACTGTATTTTGCTTCACCAAAGACACAGGAAGCACTCATAAACTCACAAAAAAGCTATATATTTTTAAGAAAATCACACTGGATTCACACTGAACTGTCCCAACATAACAGGAAGTAGCAGAAAAAGGAAAATGTCCACAAAGTGCTGGCATCAGGGTGCAGAGCTGGCAATTTTGTGCCTCCCTGTGCTGTCTGAAATGAACACACACACACACACACTCCCATGCAGAACAGCTTTGACGAGCAGTTTCAAAAGTCATAAGTGACTTTCAGATTCCACTTTTGCTTTTCAATCCTTGTTCACTCTTTTGTACATTTGTAGCACCCTCTGCAAGTGTGTGTGTAGAAGAGAGAGGAGAGATGGAGAGAGAGTGAGAGAGAGAGAGAGAGAGAGAGAGAGAACAGGTCAACATTCTATTCAAGTGCAAACGCATGGCTTATCCTCAGCATGGCAATTATAGACGTCAGCAGTCCGCATGAGTGTGAAATTGAATCATGTGATAATGGTCAAGGTTTTCAAAAGGAGATTTGGACCAATGTCACAGCAGCTTATGCAGTGCTGTATGGAGCAGGCCTGCATCTATGGCCTTTGTGCCCAGCAGCAGGCCTCTGCCCCACTAAAAGGAAAAGGCCGAGGCTGAAAAATGCGAGGCACAGAGGGCCAAACTCAACACACACTAGTCTTATACATAAAATGCTGGCTCGAGGTGATGCAGACCACTTTTGGCCTGGAATCTAAAGCCTTTTGGAAACACATCTGCAATCAGACACAAGTCCTTGATCAGTTCTTAAGAAAACAAATGCTGACCCACTAGATGCAGTATATTAAGGTCAGAAAACAAACACCAGCAATATCTGGCTTTGTATCATTTTCACAGTGAGGAACACTGAGGGCTTTCTTGACCGTCAAAGAGGACTTAATTATTTCTTTCAAATACATGTCATTTAATTTTTTTTTTATTTTAGTTGTGCTTGTTGTGTTAAAAACACTGCAAGTACTGCATTAGACGTTGTTATTTATTTCCCTAGTTTGACTCAAGTCAAGTCAAATTAAGCACCAACATAATGATGTTAGGTAATGTCAGGTGAATCAGCTATGTTGCTGGGATGTTTCTGTGGTACTAGTGCAATGTCCGGGCTTTTCGTTGAAAGAATCCCTGTAAAACTGATAGAAGATAAATTTAATGTTAATGTGCAACAGTCTTCAAATAAGATTCAAATGTCAGTGTTTCACCTTTTATTATGTGTAATCACAAATGCACTAAATAGACAAAAGTATTGAGACCTCTGGTCATTACACCTAAAGGAAATTTTTTAACATCTAATTCTATATCCATAGGCATCACTATGGAGTTGGTTCCCCCTTTGCTGCTACAACAGCTTCCAGTTTTCTGGGAAGGCCTTATACAAGATGTTTGATTTGATTTTTGGATGTGTTTGTGGGAATCTTTGCCTGCTCATCCAGAAAAGCATTCATGAGGTTAGCCACTGATGTTGGACAAGAAGGCTGGCTCACAATCTCTGTTCAAGTTCATCACAAAGATGTTTGATGGGGTTGAGGTCAGGGCCCTGTGCAGGCCAGTGAACACCAAACCCACCCAAACAAGCTTTTATAGACCTGGATTTTTGCAATGGGGCACACTTATGGTGGAACAGAAAAGGGCTTTCCTCAAACTTTTCCCACAATGTTGGAAGCATAGAATTGACTTGAAATTGTCTAAAATATATATGGCATTGTGAAGAATTTAGATTTCTATTCACTGGAACTAAGGGCCCAGCCTCTTAAAAGCAACCCTGTACCAAACTACAGTTGGCACAATGCAGTCAGGCAGGTAACATTGATCCAGCATCTCCCAAACCCAGACTTGTCCATCAGACAGCCAAACAGAGAACATGCTGTGCAACACTGGCCTGAAACTGCTGCTGTGAAACTGGGTTGTTTACCATCATTTGCCGGTATTGCTTTGACAGGTATGTCAGGTATAGTTGGTAGTTGTGCAAAATTACAAGATCTGTTATGTAGTATGGCAGGAAAGACATCAAGTATACTCTCTCTGTTGCACCTGTTTTACTTTTGAGTGTACTGTATAGTGTTCACAGTGTCAGCTGTGTTTTGTGTAATGTAATTAAAAATGACTGTCAAATGTAAAAATGTGTTAACATAAGAGGTATACAGATGATGGAATATTGACTGTACTCTTAAATCTCCATTTACTTAAATTTTTGTTTCAAAAGGTTCATTCCATCTTCCATTCAAATTGCATTGGCGTGACAGTATTTTCAATGGAAAATAACCAGAGGCACACATGTGTTCATGTTAAAGTGTTAAAAAAATGACTCCTCAAAGGGCTAAAGCTGGGACCACATATCAGTAATTATTGAGCATGGACATAATATAAAGAGGTAAGATCTTTTTGTTTTTTCTAAATTAGTTTTCTGTGAAGTAGCACCTGAAACTCGGTTGGTCTGGTTTTACCTATGCACACATCTTTTTTTATTTCACCTCCCACTACTGAAAGCAGTCTTGCACTGTAGACTATTCACTGCTTTAGAGCTGCAGCTCAGGCTGCATGTCTCCTGTCCAGTACAATAAGTATTACAGTACACTCTCAGGCCAATAGCAGTGCTTTCCCTCTGAGCTCACACACACTATTGATTGCTGAGCAAGTCAGCAACTCTGCAGTTTCTCCATTCACTGCTGCACCACACAAAAAACAGCCATTTGACGCAATAATCTTTGGTGACAAGTGCATTAATTTGTTACAGTAGTTGAGGAGGAGCAGCATATGTGGGAGCCTGAGGCCACTTGTGGAAAGACTAAGACAAACAATGCAGAAATAAGGCAGGGGGAGGCTAGGTGACCGACTGGAAAGAAGAACTGTAGAGAGATATGAAATGAGAGAAAGGAAGATGTGTGGCATAACAGCCATACGTAAAAACAAGAGAGGGAGAGAGAGAAAGATACAGAAAGAAATATAGAGAGGGATGCACAGAAAGAGAGAGAGATACAGAAAGAGGGATGGAAAGAAAGAAAAATGCAGAGAGAAGGATTGACAGAAAAATGGATGGATAGAGATGTACCAATGCACAGAAAAAGGGATAAAGAGAGAGAGAAAGAGAGAGAGAGAGAGAGAGAGAGAGAGAGAATGAGAGAGAATAAGAGAAAATGTGAAAGATTGTGAAAGAATGTGTGTGAGAAAGAGAATAAGCGAGAGAGAGAATGAGAGAAAGTAAGGGGGAATAGGAGAGAGAGAGAGAGAGAGAGAGAGAGAGAGAGAGAGAGAGAGAGAAATCGAGATCGAGAGAGAGAAAGAGAGAGAGATAGAGAAAGCGAGAGAGAGAGAGAGAAAGCGAGAGAGAGAGCGAGAGGGAGAGGGTACACTGCTGGCTTGGCTCCTTCCATTCAGCATTACTCTTTCGTTAGTCTCTGACTCAAATGTCAGTGCACACACAGTAAAGCCAGGGCACAGATACGAGCGGCTAAGCGCCGGGCAAACTGCCTTCTGACTCCACACACACAGGAGACAAAAGAAAGAACACACACTCAATTACCACCAGCTTCATCCTGCTTTAAGCTGAAACAGCCTTTCAAAGAAAAGATAAATAACCAGCACCACACACACACACACACATAAGAATCTGGATGTCAGGAAAACCACAAAGAGGCAGATTTAGTGAATAATAATACCAAAATACAGAGTCAGGAGTTTAATGAAGGAAAGAGTTCATTCTGTGTAGAAAAATCACTGTAGTAAATCTGATCAAAATGAACGAGTTATTTGTATTTATATAAGTGGACAGACATGTTTAAGTATTGATTTTAGGAGTGGAGAGGTGGGTGCAGCAGAAAAATTGATTTATTTTGTTTCAGTTAATGATTAAAAAAAAAGTTTTTGAGCAAGATGAATAACTTTAAAGATAAAAAAAAACTCATACCTGCTACAAAAGGAAATGTGTATTTTGGTCCAGGAGCCTATCAGCTTAGAACAATTTAGCTGAAACTAAAAGGAGTGAAAGTGCAACAACTTTCCCCGCAGTTAGAGTGAATTGTAATACCATGAATTTTAGGCTGAATTTTGAGAAATGTGTTCAAATCTGCAGATCACACGACTATTGTAAAACAAGAAAATGGCTAGAAGTTCATTCTGCTGTTTAATTGCATTTAGAATCTGTCATTTATCCTGACTTAGGTTGCACCCCGCTCTCCATTAACTGTAATTTGAACATTTCTAAATTTACTGCAAAGTTAAAAGCACACCATACATCCAGCCTTCTGTCCTGCAGCTCTGAAAGAAAGAAAAGGGACTGCAGAACTGCAAGATAGGCTGAATAATTGAAATGGAAATGTGGTGTGGCAATTAAGGGCTTGTCTTTGAGAAATCCATTAGCACAGAACGTCAGTCAGCATAAACAACGTCCAAATGAACTCATCATCAAACTCAACGGGTTGTGCTTGGCTTCAGTCAGTGGCCACTGACCAATTCATTTGCTTTCTGTTTTCACGGGTGCAGTTAGGCTCTGTTCATCAGCACAGTGTACGACCATGTGGCTAACTCAGGAAGAGGCATGCAAAGGTCTATGCATTTTCTATGCATTTGACTGTTATGGTGTAAAAGAAGGACTCTGAAGCTTTTTTTTTTTTTGCTTTTGCTCTGTGCCAACTTTAACAGATCTTCAGCTCATGTGTGATCATTTAGCCAATTTATGCTCAAAAGGCTGAGGGAGAGAGGGTGACAAAGGAAGATAGATAGCGAGGGATAGATGCAAGAGACATCATATGAAGATCACCCCATTTTCTCAAGAGTGTCTAAAGGGAAATGTTTTATACAGTTTTAAATTTCACAAAGAAATGTGACCTCTGCATTTAACTCACCACCCATGCACACATTGAGCAGTGTGCAGCTATGAGAAGGACCTGGGGAGCAGTGCAGCAGGATAGTACCTTGCTCAAGGGTACCTCAGTGGTACCGCACATCTGTTCTTAGTCTTGGTTCCTCCCAAGGTTTCTTCCTCTGGCTTAGGGAGATTTTTCTTGCCTCCTTCACCATTGGTTTGCTCATTAGGGGTTCAGAACCAGACTTTGTTAAGCTGCTTGGTGACAACGTCAGTTGAAAAAAATGCTATATAAGTAAAACTGAATTAACTGTGATATTGTAATGTCAGTATCACCCAGCAGTATGTCAGTTTTTGAGAAGCAGTCAGAGTTTGATGGCTTGGCTGTGAAGCTAATTAGAGGCGCACCCAGCCTCCCTCACAGGACAGAGCAGAAGCATACAGATGGCTGAGCATGGGGCTGGAACTCCTCTGAGTTTAATGAAACCGAATCCAAAAAACAGAACAGTCCTGCTGAAGGCAAAGGCTTCTACCTGCCGAACAGGCATGTAGGAGTTAATGGAATAGCATGAAGGAGAGCAATGATGAGGAGGGGAGGAGAGAAGGTATGGAGGAAGAGGAAGACAGGAGAGCAGTACAGTGGCCCAGCCAGATGGATGAAGGTACAGTTCAGCTGGCAGAACTCCAGCTTCTCAGGGCATGCACTGAACTTCCTTAAAGGTTTTGTGTCAGGTAATCACTATCTCCTGCCACCCTCTGTCTCCCCATGAGCCTGCAATACTCTGCATCCCTGCCGCACCAGTCCTGATGCAATACTGAAACTCCAGGATAGATTATGCAGTACATATGGCAATGTGCACAGTGAAGCTTTATGAAATAAAATGGCATGGCAGTAGACCTATGACAAATTCATGATGGAGTCTGTACAGTTACCTGATATAATGGAAATTGGTCTAGATTAAGTTTGAGTCATGTAGTCTGAGAAAACTGTGCCACTGGAACTTAACCGAATGCCTATGCTGTAAGCCATACAGAGCTCGTCATTGTACAAGCATTTCTATAGTCCAAATCAATACTCGAGAGGGCAGGTTGGCAGCTATTTTTATAAAGCATTTGGAATACTGGCAAGACAAATAGCGAAATACCTGTCCATTGAAGTCCCTGGATGGTCTCATACACTATAAAACATAGATAAAGAAGAGAGCTGTAATCTTGACCATGCAGATGTGCTCATATCTTGTAAAATTTGGAAGAATTTCTTATATGTTAGAGCAATGCAACTATCTTTAGATTAGCATTTATATATAAATACAAATTAAACAATGATGTCAACAAGTATGAATCAATGGAAGTCCTCCTGAAGGTGTTGGATGGAGCTCCATCACTCCAGAGAACAACAGTTCCACCACATCATTGTGGGCAGTGGTGGCCTAGTGGTTAGGACACTGCCTTTGGGACCTAAAAGTTGCAGGTTTGAGTCCCAGCCCGGGCACTACTAAGGTACCCTTGAGCAAGACTGCTCCCCGGGCGCCAGTGGTGGCTGCCCGCTGCTCCACGTGTGCACGTGTGATGGGTTAAATGCAGAGGTCACATTTCGTTGTGGTGCTTGAGTGTGTTCACAATGACAAAGAGTCACTTTCACTTCACATCACAGGCCCTCTGGCTAGCACTTGGCATTGGGCATACTGACCTTAGGCCAATGTGCAGAGTGTACAATTCTACTGACAGTGTTTTTGATGGATATTACATATAGGTTTTGTGTACAACTGAACACCTGTGCCAGCAATGGGTGCAACCTTAACACACCAATTATAAATTGATGTATTTATAAATATAGTGATTCCAATATATAGATATTCACTGCACCAAACCAGTGCCTTCACAACAGGAATATATTACTTCAACTTGTAGATTTGGCCTTGTCTGGAAAATAAGGACAATAGTAACAATGTTCTTGCAGAGAAGTGACATGTACAGATAGATGTTTTATACCTCAGACAAATCTAACACAGCTAATTAGGCCTGCTGTCTCAGCTCTGTACTCTAGATTGCTGGCCTCTTGAAGATGAAGACTCAGTTTAGTGAGTTTGTACATTATCAGTGTGGATGCAAAGCAGATTGAGCCTATCTAAATGTCAATGCTCTGCTTTTGTTTGTTCTTTGTCTTTACCCCGCTTCCAACGCCTGTGGTGGTAAACTCTGGGGCAGGAGAGTTGGCCTCAATTCTCTTCCTGTTCTCCCCATTGCTCTCTCTCTTTCTCTGTTTCTATTCCCTCCAGTTCTCTCTTTTACTATTTCTTCATCTCTCCCTCTCTTACTCACTCTCTCTCCCCCAGAGGAGAGCAGTCTCACTATACCTCTATGGGGAGTGCTGGCAGTGAGTGCAGAGCCCCTGAGATGCCAAGCTGGCAGTGCCTGCTGTCAGATCCGTCCATGCTGGCTGACCTCGGCCTCGCCGCGCCGCACTCCTCTGCCAGGCAGCCCGAAGCTGTTGAGTCACTTCCCCACTCTTCCCCTCGCACACTGGCACTAGTGCCATGCTGCCGCTCCCTTCACCTTGCTATTGTTGCCATGCTGTGGTGACCTCACATTGGCAGGGGGGCTGGAGTTTGCAGAGTGGCCTGATTGTTTGTTGTTTGCAATATCACAGTGTCAGTCCAAAATCCACGGTCGAGTCACTTTCAGCCTCTCACTCCTGAAAACTGGCACTCGGTGTTGTTTGACGGAGACGATTGTGTCGTCTTCACAATGTCACTCTCAGAACATGCTACCTGTTCAAACTGGATGCAATAATAAAAGGCTTCAGCTCTGCAAATGACAAGCACATCATTATGAATTGTAATCAAGGATGTGCTGCCTCTTTTCTGGCATCTCGCTCCGGTCTCAACCTGATTTGCAGTGATTTTTACCATTTTGTTGTCTGAAGGACAGAAAAATGACATGTTTTCCCTGGCGAGGAGCACAATCACAAAGATCATAACAACTGTCCTCTGTGTCTTTGGGAAACTGTGCGAGAGCTCCAAAAGCTAAACAGTATGTAAATGCACCTCATGCTAATTACACTCTCTGGCAGGAGACAGCAGGAAATATCTCCATAGTAGGTTTGAGGGTGAAACATAAAAACAAACAGATGAGGGGAAAAAACCCACCACACATGAAAATAACACACTACTGATCAGACCAGCAGGGTTCAGTTACAGTGCTACTGCTACTGCAACAGCTGCACATATCTGAAGCTGTAGATATTTACTCATTAGCCCACACATATGCACAATGGAACAGTATACTCTCCATATGTATAAACAGTAGCTATGTACTCTAAAGAGCACACTGAAGGACACTTGAACAAACTGTGCAGAAGTTTCCTGCTCCTCACTGTGGAGAGAGAGGTGATAAAAACAAGTAAACAAACATGACCAATCAGTGAATTCTGTGTTCTGTAAAAAGATTTGTTTTGCATAATATTTTAATGGAGGGCCCTTACTCTAACTTCCTAACTCTTTAATCTCTTCTGTTTCTAATCAGCTTAACTCGCAGTTCTAAACTATCATCAAACATGTCTGAAAACTGAAATGGACCATTTCTGCTGTCACATTTGGCTTTAAAATGAATTGATGTGGATATTATTCCGGGTTGACTTTTTATAAGTTCTGCAGTTTCTGGATTTGACTCAGTTTCATTCTGCAGCTCAATGGAATGAGTATGACAGAGGACAGGAAACACATGCAAATGAAGAAGGTTGTAAACACAATGCTGTTACATGCCTGCAAATATTTGCTTCATTAAAAGCTGTAGTGTTTTTGTATTTACATAATTTGAAAACACTATGTGACCTTTACATTGTGTGATAACTGAACCTACAAATGGTGCAAAAGCACTTTACATTATCTTCAATAATAAGCTATGAATGTGGTGCTGCGCAGTGGGTGAGTGGCCAAAATCAAAGTCAGACACTGAAAAAACTTTCAGAAACGTATTAAAAGAGAGAGAAATTAGATTATGCTCAAAAGTTGAAAACAATGCTAACAACAAGTGTTGAGCAGAAAGAGAGAGAGAGAGAGAGAGAGAGAGAGAGAGAGAGAAGGAGAGAGAGAGAGCGAGAGAGAGAGAGATGGAAGGGACATCACTTGCACATCTTGTCACCACATCTGAGGTGTGTCTAAAGGAAAAGGTTTTTTATACACTTGTAGGAGGTTTATTTTTACAGCTCTCACTGTAAAAAATTATATCTTGCCAAAGATATAAAAAAAATCTAAAAGCCATTCAATATATCTTATATTTCTCACTCTAAAACTGACGAAAAGGCATTACAAGATCATTAAACCTATTTCTAGAGCTTTGTTTTAACCTGATTTATTTTTTGATCAAATTATCTGCATTACTTCTTTATAAAATTAAATATATATATCAAAGGAATAAGATTTCACTAGATTTAAAAAGGGCCCAAAATTGATAAATAATCTTGTTATGCTTTTACAACCCTCACAATAAAAATATATTAAATATAATGGCAACAGTTAAATTGATCAACTCAGGAATTTTTAAAGTCAAAATTAATTATATGCAGATATTTTTAATAAAAATATAAAAAAAGAAATATGCTATTTCTGTAATTATTCAAACCATGCTCTGCTGTGAAACCTCTAAACTTACAAAACGAAAACTTTTTTTCAAAAACTCTCATCTGTGAACTGCTGCTGTAACTGCTACATTTTCTAAATAATCACTATGTTTAAGCATCATTGAAAAAGCTGTGAGCTACAAGGTAAAGCGCAAAAATGAGGACTAAAGAATATACTATAGACATCAGAGATAAATACTCATATAGCTTATGTCTCAGCCTATAGGTATAGGTATACAGGCTGGGAAAGGGTACAAAAGGATATCCATTTGGATGGTTGGAACTCCCAGTGAGCACTGTTGAATCAATAATCAGCAAGTGAAAGCAACATCACACCACCCAGACACCAGAAAAAGCTGCCCTTTAAAATACAGTGTCCAAGCAAGACTGAGAGAAGCCAAAGATAAACCAGCAATCACTTTAAAGGAGCTACAAGTTTAGTGGCTTAAAGTGGAGTAAAGGTTCACCAGTCCATAATATCAAGAACTCTGCAAAAATGGCTTGTATGTGGCAAGAAAGAAGGCATTATTTATTTCAGCAATTTTAAAAAAGCTTTGCATAATGCAGCTTTTTGTCAGTTATATCCCAATGCCATGGAACACAATACCTATAAATATTAAATATAATAATAATAAATATTAGCAAAGCTAGCTCACAAATTATTAAAAAAAAAAGCTAAAATATATCAGGTTTATCATTCTTACATCACTTTTCATACAACTTGTTGTGGAACTGAGGAGACACAAAAATACTGTAATAGTTTTGCAACTGGAATTGTTCTCCATACTTATTTGATATAAGACTTCAGCTGCTCAACAGTCTGTAGTTGCTGTTGTCTGATTGTCCTTTTCATGATGTACCATACATTTGCAATAGAAACTACAACTGTACTGGCATCAAGTTGCCGTAAGGCTCAAAGATCACATGCATTCAACATAGATTTCTGACCTTGCCATTTACACAAAGAGATTTCTCTGAATTTTCTGACTCTTTTAACAATACTATGCAGTGGAGATGTTGAAATACCTAAATTCTGTACAATCTTGCATTAAGGAATGTTCCTTCTGAAATACCTTTTCAACAATTCTCTACCACATTTTGGCCCAAAAGCGTGAGCCACAACCAATCCTTGCTTGCAAAGTCTGACCCTTTAATGGATGCTATTTATATACCCAATCATGATACTTCACCTGCTACCAATTAGCCTATATCTGTCTTCCAAACCAGTGTTGCTTGAATGTTCTGTGCAGAACATTTTTTTTGAATGTGTTGCAGGCATGAAATTCAAAATTTATGTATATTTACAAAATACAATTAAGTTGGTTAGTAAAAAAAATTAACATCTTTTCTATGTTTCAATTATTTCAGTTAATACAGAAAGTGCCTGCTAGGCTGAGGTATAGTTTCAGCCTAACTGCACTAGCTCTCTGTCTGTTCTAGAAACTTAAAGTATGTTTGTATTTAAAGGTATTTAATGGGCTAGCCCCAATCTACATAGCAGACTTATTTCACCCCTACCTTCCTCTTAAGTCTTTATAATAGCTACTTCTGTCACGTATACGCCCCTCCGTGTCTCCTTGTGTTCATGTTTTGAGATTCCTCGTGTTTGCGTTAGCCACACCCCCGTCAGCTGTTTCGTGTTCTACGTCACTCCCTGTCAGCTGTCAATAATTAGTGTGACTATTTAAGTTCCTGTCTGTCCGTTAAGTCCTGGTCGGTTGTTTTGTGTGTACGCATGTACAAACGTCGCGGTCGTGTCTTGTCCTGCCTGTGTTTACGCGTGTTTCTGTTCCGTTTTGAATCAGTGTTTTGTTTTTCCTTTATTAAATCTTTATTATCTTGACAACGTTGCGTTTGCTTCCTCACCACGACCCAAGTCGTTACAACTTCAATGGTGTTGATTAAAGGTAAACAATGACTTTACTTTTGCAGTCATTGCTGTGGCACCAGCCTCACACTGTCCATGACTTACTGTCCTTACAATGAAGTATGGTGTTGGTTTCTTGCTATATACATATTTTCAACAGGGATGAGTCATCTTGTTATAAGTATCGATTGGACAATAGCAGTGCAACACTGCAATGGTTCAGAAACAAAAATAAGGCCCAGTAAATGTCCTCAACAGTCTTACTGAGTATCTGTTATTGAGCATGGTTTTAAAGAAAATGAAGTTCTCAAGCATCATCCAACCAACCTCAATTATTAGCTGCAAATCTGTCAATAGGAATGGAAAACAAATCACTTCTAGCATAAAAACCTGGACAATTTTCCCCCCTTAATGTATCTGAAGATAACCAGCAAACATGAATGTGCGGCCAAACAACATATTTTGCCTTAGTGTAAGAGCACCAGAGGTAACAATACAACAAAAGAGGTCCATCCCACTATAGGTGATTTGATACATTTTCAAGACACTATATGTAGCATTTGCTGGAAATGTTTGGGATTCTTTAAATTCATATTCACTTCAGTACACAGTGTATGGTTTATTTATAGCAAAATACCTGCAAGTCCATTATTAATATGTGCATGTGTTTGTCTGAAGATGGTTTTGGTGATTAACGTTACTCACTGCTTCCTGAAGCGCTTTCCTCCCAGTCAAGGCCAGGCTTCTCTTGTGAATAAACAATCAGCCTTCAAATACCATCTCTCTCTCTGATCTACACTTAGATCTATAATGCCATAGTCATGCAGCATAAGCAAGCTAAACAACACTCTGCAATTCAGTTAAAGAGTAAGTAAATAAACTAACACAGCATTAGGGTGGGTTAAGGTTCTGGATATGAACCTTAACATATCAGCACAGCTAAACTTTGCTGCAATCAACACCATTCTCAACAGAAATACCGTCCTCACTGCAGAATGTCTTCAGGGTAATCTCTACATGTAACACACCTCATCACAATGTAAGACAAGGAGGACATTGTGTGTAACAGGCCGCCATATGTCACAGGGACAGAATGAAGTCTTAGTCTCACACTCCTTCCTAAGACACATAATCAGCACAGCAGGACTGTGGGCTGCCTTTGTCTTCACTGTCATGGATAAACTCCGCACTCCGTGCTTGTTGAACCGCACCTTATTAACACTTACTGCCATAACTAGACCAGATGTCACAGGCCCATTGTCATACAAATCTAGCTAATTAATCCTCTCAAACTGCACTCGCCTACATACCTCCAGCCTGTTACAGAGACACACACATCTGATTCACTTTTCTGCATATTCTTTTACTCTCTTAAGTAACAACAGTGTTTCGTTGTGGTTCTGGACTCTCAGGTTATATAAAATAATGCCTAAATGATAGATTTCTTTTTCAAATATTTCACATAGAAGTATATCAAAAACCTTTTAGGGATAGGGGTAGTTAATTGCACTAGAATAACGAATATCATTATGTGTTTGACTAGTAGTTGCTATGTAGCATTAGAATGTGTAAGGTGTCATAAAACCATATGTAATGGACTTTATATGACCCCGTAATGCTGAATAAAGAATGTTGCATCTTAAAAAGAATACAAAATGTTTTTCCTTAGTAAAAGACAATAGCCAGTTTTAATGCCATTTTAACTGCTAATTATGATCTGCCATTGTTTCTGTGGGTATGGTTTGCTGAACACTTCTGGTCTAGGCTAACTGCAGTTGAAGTAGCTGTGTCAAAAGATAGATAGATACATTGTAATTATTTAACCCAATAATTGTCTCAGTCACAAAAAGACTTTTACTAAGATATTATGATCTTTAAGATAAAAAACATTACCAAATTGTCATTAAAGAGGTCCTTGATGTAATTGTTACTGGATTTTAGCTGTTTGGTTCTGTACAACTCATTTAGCTTTACATGCTTGAAGTCTGCCCGAATTGTAAATTGTAACACATTCCTAATGTATTTCTGAGTGAAACACTGTATCAGGGAGGATCTCTGAACTAGCTGAGCATTTTTGATTATTGATTGCTGGGGGTATATTACAAATGGTATGAAAAATAAAAAAGAATTTGAAAAAAAAACTCTGGTTCATATTATAAACTGGTGCACAATGACAATAAAAAATCAGAGGACATTTTAGAGGCAGACAAAAGTCATTACATTTTGATTAAATATTATGGAATTTTCCAGGTTTTGTCTTTTACCCGTTAAGGTATGATGGACTGTGCTTAGTAAGATCAGGGACTAAGGTAATAAAAGTGTCAGTTTTGATTTCAGGTTGACTTAAACGGGTTTTCTTAATAGAAAACTTTACTTAAGACATTTCATGCAGCTGGACCCAGGACCTTATGTTCATGGAGTGAAGAGCAGCCAGACTTGACTACTTATGATGGATGGTGCTTAATAAGGGAATGAAGTAAAATGATGTCAGAGAATAACACATTTCTCCATAATTATTTTGTGCATTGGTCTGAACAGTTTTTGGTGTATGCTGCACTGCTGCACAGCTGATGGATGCCACTTGTCAAGCCAAGCTGAGGAGCTACGTTGAAATTCCGTGGGAGCTCAGTGCAAACTCTAATATTTCCTCAGAAGGCAATCTCTTTGTGCGCCTCTATCTATTTAGACAAAATTTCGTTCTACCTGTCAAAACTTCAGAGCCGTAGACAAATTATATGACTATGCTGATGATACACAAAAGTAGCTGCCTCTCAGTATTACGAGTATCAATGATGACAAAAGCGTACAGCCCAGTGTATAACAGTCCCAGTCTTGGTCATAACATATGTTGGTTTATGATTAAAGCTTTGTGTAGCTCCTGCATCTTAAGATGTCAACTAAACTGTTCTCCCAGCTGTAATGCAGCAAATGAGAATCAAATGATCAAGGTGCATTTAATAGAAAGGCTTTACCTTTACTCTGTAAGCTGCCTGCCTGCAAATCAGTGGTACTGTTTGTTGTTGACAGTTATGTTCAGTGAATAATGCTAATCTCCAATCATCTCTAGGAATAATAATAATAATACAGGCTTTAAACATACTACTGTTGCACTTTCTTCATCAAAACATGAGAGCGTTATGAGAAGAAAAGATGGTAGTTTCAGGTAGAGGAAAAAAGGTGTAATTTGTATAAAACATCTCTGGTCAACATTTAACATGAATCCTACTACACTGATATAAAGATGTCATTAAAATGTCATGAGAGATATGCTATCATGACTTGTCATGACAAAATATTGTTTAGTAATATAACAGTGCTACCATTAATGGTATTTGTTATGGCAGATGTTATAATGTTTGATGGCATGACTATGGTTAACTATGCTTAGCAAAAATGCAGCATGAGACATGGAGTGTTTACGGCATAATGTCAATTCAATAAAGCAGGGTTCAAGTGAAGCCATTTATGTGGTAAATTCAGCTCGTGTGGCACCAGGGGGGATTATCTATCTCCTTTAAAGATTCATGCCATATTCCTTTGGAATGACATTTGTCAGTTTGTACAGAGTGGCTTTGTTTACCGACTACTAGAAGAAATGAACCCTGTGGGCCCTGCCTAATGGACCCCCAGCCAAAACAATCCATCATCTAATCTACCTATCTGAGCACATTGGTGTGTATTTTGAAGACAAGCAGAGATGGCATCGCTGCATCACTTGGTCACTTCTATTACAGTTTTTAATCATTTTTTAATTTGTTGCTATTTTAAGAATTGTTTACAAGTTTGCTAATGTGTTTATGTGACCTTTTGTTTACACAAATTATGACCGTCTGGTCTGCCTGTGTGTTGTGAGCAGTAGGAGCTCTCACAGAGGGCACTGTTGCTGTAAACTCAAAATGATCAAACAAGTAGCATTTTTTTTGTCTCTGTGTTTATGTGAGAACTCAAATGATTTCTTAAGAAGTTGACATGTTATGGCAAGTTGATTTAGGTAAGACTCATAAAACGTGACTACAATTGTGCACTTGTAACATTAATCTCCAGGCAAGGAGGAGTTTGATAGATGAGGCCTCATGATCTAGTTTTGAGCGTCAGGCATTGATTCCCCTGGGAGAAAACCACCTGCTCTCTGCTTCCCAGATTGTGAGAGACATGAGTGTGAAATATGATAATTTTATCTTCAACACTCTTGTCAGGGAGAGATCCTTGCACTTCTTTGCTTCATCTGAGATAAGGTATGTAGCTTTTGGCAAGGCATCAAACCAAATGTGTTGCTAAGCCGGACTTGTTTGTCTTTATGTAGAGAAATGGGGATGCTTTTATTCTTCTGCTGGCATGGTGAGCAAAATCATCATGCTATATGTGAGTGATCCAAGACAGGTGCATGTAAAATAAGTGTGAAGAATATGGCTAAACATCTGCTTGTAATAAACAATCATGTAGTTATTTACATATAGCAATGCCCATAATTATTGGCACCATCGGTAACTAAAATGTCTTTGGGGTTGATCAGCTTGAACTTGAAAGTCAGGTGAGACAAAAATACACACGGTTGCTAACAAACACTCAAAGCAAAATCTCTGGAAATCTTGCTAGGATTTATGGATTATTAAATACAAATTTGTCACTTCCACAAAACTAGAAACATGATCTTAAACACACAAATCAACACAAAAATGGTTTGATGACCACATAATCAAGTTTTTCTGACCTAACTGAAAATCTGTGAGGTAAACTGATGAGTAAGTCCAGCAGGACCTAGGACCCTGGAAGACCTGGAGAGATTCTGTATGTGAGGAGTGGTCTTAGATTGCTCACTCTTTGTTCTCTAATTTCTTCAAGCATCATAGTAGAAGGTTCATTGCTGTTATGTTGGCAAACAGGATGCACACAATATTCAATGTGAAGGTGTCTATTATGACATGCTGTTTGTTAAAAATATTTTTATATGGGTTTTTGTTTTCTTATGCTACATTAAATATATGGTTTTTTTTTTAAATCATTGTCAGTATGAGATTAAACAAATTAGTTACAGATATGTTTTCATGACATTCTGCACAAAATGTTACATATTAACTATGGAGTTGACTGTATTCAATAGGGTATGGCTACAGTGTAAACTGTGAAAATGTAGATTTTTTACTTTATGCAGTGACTACAGTTCTATTTAAGATATAAAGTGTTCATTGAATATGTATTAAAAAAGAGTTGGTTTCTTGCACACTTTGGCATTTGGGACTAAACGATTTAGCTTTTAGAACCTCATGATCAACCCAGCTTTAGTGACCTAATCTATTTTAATCTTGATGTCCTTGTGACAATGTGCTTAGGCAACAGTTCTCCTGTCTAGACAAAAGACACTTTCCTGCTACAGATGTCTTCCCCCCACAAAGGCTGCTTCTGCCTCATCAGTCAGAGTCTTTGATCTCTTCTCTCGGCTTCCCCTTGTCAATCTCACTCGGAACAATGCACCTCCGTGCTCAGCCCCCCTTATGGAGGAGCCGAAGATTAGCCAGCCTTGCAGGCGTAGGCTTTTGAATTAGACTTTAATAATTCAGTTATTTTAAGACCATCCACCACTTGCTTCCACTCCCTCTTGCTGATTTTTGCATGGATCCCAGTGAAACATAGCAAATAATGCATATGATCAAGCAGACCTTCAGTTCCTCTTGCCCTTATTATCTTTTTGTAACAAAAGAGTGGGATTTGTTTCAGCCTTAGAGGATTTCAGCCCTTTGAGCACACTTTCTCTACAATTCCCTTCATGCAGAAAGGCTCAATAGATAAGATGCACTAATAACCCTGTTGATCATGAGCAGTCAGTGGAATCCACATGTAAATATTGCATATCTGTCATTGGAGGCCAGTATCTTTGCTGTATGGTGGTCCTATCCAGACTGATAGAATGGTATCAGGGTAGAACTGCAAGGGTTTGGTGAGTCACGCTTCTTTTTCTTTAATGTACCAAGACCCTGTTTATCTTTGTTGAGTTCTGACACACTGATTTTCACACCCTAATATCATGACTGGAATGATCCTACTTGCAATAGGAAGATTAGATCAGGGTACAGCCTGCAAGAGCTTAACCTTCAAATGGATGGAGCAGCTTCTGTAGGGGAAGGGTCTTTGGAAGGAAAAGTGTTAAGAAACATTAGCTGAGGATGGCTTTTCATGTTCCCTTGTTCATGACATTTGATGCTACTTCATCGTTATAGATTTGTTAGTTCAACACTGAACTGAATTGCTTAATCTTTCAATTAACTTTGCACTGAAATGAGTCTTCACTGCTAATTATCTGTATCTATACCTATGTACATGCACTTAGAGGACAAAGAGCATGATTAGCTCCAGTTTAGGCCCTAATCAAACAGGCTTTTTACTTTAATCCCTGCTGAGATAAGCGAGCGCACAGAGGAGAGTGAATCAGTCTCTGACCTTTGTGTGGGTGTAAAGTCACCTCTGCGCCACTCCCCGAATGTGCTGAGCCGTGAAAGAGTTGCTGCTGGGTTCTTTTTCTGTCCCTCACATAGAAACGGTGGGTTTGCCTTTCGTGGAAGGGAGGGAAGGGGTATTGCATGGCGGCTGCCCGTCGAGCATGCCAGCTTCGCATTTAAGACAATGATGTGGGTGCCGGCAGCTCTGCGGGTGGGCACGGCAGGCCAGAGGAGCTGCATATGCTCCAGTTGCTGCCAGCACACTGCCGGCAGCATATTTTTGGGCCCGGCTCAACGGGACGGCGTGTACTCAGAGACTGGAAAATGCTTCAAAGGCAGAAAATAGGCCCTCTCGCGCTTGGAAATTGGTGCGATTTCGCTGTTTGAATTTTAACTCTTTAGGGGGGGTTGGATGCACTGTAAATATTTAGAAACAATAACATGTCTGGGATGGGGGGGGGCGCTTAAAGAAACAGCGAGGGAAAGAGCCATGTTAAAGGAGCGACCATGTGGTGCCTGCGTCAGCGTTTGACTGCAAGCTAATGCCACCTGCTCCTCACAGTGTCCCTTCTTATGAGGAAATTGAACTCGCTTGCAACAAGCCTGTAATTATAAGCTCTGCCTTTCTATTGATACATATCTCAGTTCAGCACTAACCTTACTTAGCTATTCACATGACCTCTCTGTGACAAGAAATAAGCAGGACGAATGGACACAAACACAGGGGATCAGCAGAGCAATTATATTTCTTTATGACCAACAATGGCACAGTGCACACCAATGGCAATGCTGAGGTCCCTAAAGCCATTTGGTTCAAATCAGATAGCAGCATGCTTATCACAGTAAGAGACAGGTGTCCAGGGTTTTTATTAGATTGCTTATTAATCCTGCTCTGTTGGCTGTGACCTGTGAAACAATGAAGTGTACACTTATCTATAACCTTAGCTTTTTCATTAGCTCCAATGGGACACTCTGCGCTCCTTCACAGCTCTACAAACGTTGACCTTCTGGAATAATGTGGATGGTTAGTCCTTGCCACGTTATTCTGTACACCATTAAAGCCAGGCCAAGTGTGACACATGACACACTTTCTCTCACGTTGCAGTGTGTTGGCAGACTCACAGAGCTGATGTGTGTATGAATTCAGGAACTCATTCCCTGATTATTGCAGAAAGTCACGCAGGAGTCCGCGCAGTACCCAATCATCGCAATAAATGAACGTATTCAGCGATGAGCTGCAATCAGACTCCCACAGAGCTGAGCGCGCACTTCCACAGACTTCCCCCCTCACTGGAGGCTGGGCGAGACACAAATGATTAATTAATACAGCAGGCAAATGACTTACAATATTCTCTCTCCTCCTAAACAATTTCATCTGCCTTACAGTTACTGAGCAAATGGCAGTCTCACATGAATGGGTCATTCTTTTTTTTCCTTTTCTTTTTTGTTTTTTTGCCCTCAGTTTAGGCCAAAAACCTCCTCAGCTCCAATTCCAGCTTCTGACATGCACACTAAACAGCCACAGAAAAGAGACCAGAGTCTCGTTGCACAAAAACATATACACAGTCATAAAGGAAGGTTCATATAAAATTCAAGAGAGCACATCAGAAAGCAATACTTGTCTATTGTTCCACCTGCAGGCACCTGACAGTAAAATCACCAGTGTGGAATGAACTCCCACAGAGGTAAAGTGAATGAAACGTAACTCTGTAGGAGTGAACTGTGATGATATTACTGCTTGGAGATTAATCTCCAGAGTCAGTCTAAGCTCTTTAAAATCAGGGGGAACTGAATCGTTTGGGAGTGGATGCTTGCATATTGACTTTATTATGAGCTTGTTCTCCATGCCTCCCAGAGTGATTCTCATCTCATTTTGTCACCGCAAGGCAGCAAGAGCTTTGCATGTGATCATAATATACATGTTTCTGCAATGGCGATCCACTTCAGTGGGAGTGTAACAAATTGAGCAGCTCTGAAGATTTGTTTTGCTAGCATGCTAGCATCTCCAAAGATGAGGGACTAAAGGATCATTGAGATCATTTGTTTCCACTGAAGGCTTATGACAGACATATAAACAAAACATAGTATTACTGTTTTGTTGTGCAGACAGCCATCACTGTGGTTCAAATAGTAAGTTCATCCCAGTGCTGTTTGGGGCTAACTTACTGATTAGCTTTTTCGGGTTACATCATACGTTTGAAGCAGAGCTTTTGGGAGTGCATTTCTACACCACTTCAGAGAAAAAAAAAAACACTCTTAAAAAAAAAAAAAACAGTGCCACTAAGGGTTTGAGTGATGCCACAGAATGCTTTGAGTGATGCCATAGAAGAGCATTTTAGTCCCCTAAAAACATTTTTTTGATGTGAGTGTGAAGAACATTTTCAAGATATTAAGAACCCTCCGTTGACCCTGAAGGTTCTTAATCAGTTAAAGGTGCAAAAGCAGCTACTAAACAAACACATTTACATATTTTCTCATTTACATACTTTCTAACCTACAGCAGTTTGGTCCCACCCATTTACAGTGAGCTATAAGGAGTGTTTCTGTTGGGCCTGTGTTTTGAATGAGGCACTGGGGCCATGTGCAGGGGAGAAGAAGACATGAGACTAGATGAGGTTTTTGGCCCTATGCTGCAAACGGGTGTAAATACATCTTGCTGGAAAGCAGGTGGGCAAGCCGCTTCCTGGCAATGGCCGATGTTAACACAATCCGCAAAATCAGACCATACCTACCAGAATATGCCACGCAACTGCTAGTCCAGGCCCTGGTCATGTCTCGCCTTGACTACTGCAA
>JBBPDA010000009.1:9693459-9735966 GCA_037974385.1 Arnoldichthys spilopterus | reverse complement strand
AGCTGCCCAGAGATACCAGATCAGCCGAGTCCCTCTCAACATTCAAGAAGCGACTCAAGACTCAATTGTTCCGCACCTTGGGCAAGAGGGCCTGCTCTGATTGACACCGGTAATTTGACTCTTGGGTTGGAGATGAAAACAACAAAACCTACAGATGCAAGTGCAGGGCAGGGAGCTGTGAGAATGGGCCACGAGAGCATGCACAAGACAAGAATGCGACTCCTTCGCAACAACAAAAAGCATGCCTCCTGCGCCACAGCCCACAGCACACGGGGGCCTTCGAGGAACATATGCAAACCACAACCCACCGCAAAGCCAAATGTGAGCCTTCCTGGTGCAGCCGGTGCACCAAACAGAAACCCCTGCTACTAGAAATCACAGGAGGCAGGGGAACCGAACCCCAGACACTAAAATGGAAGCCCAGCGAAATGAGCGACGCTTGAGTCCGCTGTGACCAAAACAAAAATGCTGGCCCTGTAACCAGAGACAAGGACTCCGCGCTGCCTGGTTTGACAACCATACTTATAAGGGCTTTGGTCCAGGTGAAACACATAAGCACGATTGACATAACCATAGTGACATGTCGCCCAGTGCCCTAAGTCGGCTAGTCATGGAACCTTCACAAAGACAAAGCTCTCAACTGCACCCTGCTGGCCCGGCGGGGCACTAACTCTTATAGGCACAATGCAGAGCAGGCATTCAGAAGAAATGACAATCCGTAAGATCAGTCCATAAACCAAACAGCCTGTTTAAGTGTAATGGATAAAGAAAGGATGGTAACTGGTCAGGTACAACTTGGTTATGGCTGTTCTTCTAAATAAACCCAGATGAACATCATATTAGACCTTAGAGTAAAACATAAACCCCAAGAAAAATGGGCCTTTTAAGGACCATCCATTGAAAGAGGACCAAAAATTAATTATGTATAATTAAATATAATGGATCCTAACTATACTAAAATGTTTATCAGATTAGTAAACACTTCAGTAACTACATAGCCTTTCTACTGAAGCTGAAAAGCATTATTATAATATATATTGTACATTTTTATTCTATTTGTAGTATACTTCTTTGTTTACTTGTTTGTTAATTGTTGCTCTTGATCGCCCCTTTCTTTTCTGACAAAAAATGGCACATAAAACAAACAAAAACAAAAACAACTTCTCAAATTCAACCTGGGGCCAAATGCACCAACATTCAAAATAAAAATATTTTTGTCTTGAAATGCCATATTTTACATCCTGTCACATAAACCATAACATTTACAGATTCATTAGATAGTGGCATAGTCATATGCAAAGCATCTTGTCCAAGGCTGTTCATTAGCACCATGGGGCTTTGCATGAGGTATACATGGCAAAATCTAAAGTGTCTGAGCCTTAAATGTGTAGAATAGCACTTCTGGTTTCTGGGTAATGCGTTTATGCAGGCTGACAGCTTCTTTAGAATCCCTCCCCTCCTTCATACAGCTTTGATAAAGTTCTGCTTGAAGCCGAAGACCTACATTACATTGCTTTGCAGCCCTCTCCCTGGCTGTCAGGGTGGTGGCTTCAGAGTGGGGATCAAATAGGTATCTCTCCTAGGCACTTTCTCAGTCACCAGGGAAAATGAAGGAATCAAAGGCTGACTTATTACCAACCCTTTGCCCTCCTCCTGCTCTCTTCTTGCCCACCACACCAAAACTGAGTTCAAGTGTGAAGCACACAATTAGGATGAACTCCAGAGGAGCCTGAGCCCTGAATGTCTCCCAGGGGACAAGTAAAGGACAGAAAGTCCCTCCACTCCTCCACATCATTGCCTGTAGAGAAATGGTGCCTTAAGCATGTGCTGCAGCAACAGTGCTGTTAAGGCAGAAAATGGTATGAAACAAATTAGAAAAAAGATAGTAAAGAATAGCCCAAGCACCATAGCAAAATACATATCTCTGAAGTTCACATTATTAAATCATATCATTTCATAGTATTCTAATTATTTCAGTAAATGCAAGAGCAGTCGTCATTTAAAGCACTACTTGTAACGTCCATGCCCCTTGTGTTTACGTGTCTGTGTTTTTGGTTGTCTGTACTACATGCATCCTTCCTTGTGTTCGCCCGAGCCCTGCCTTACACCTGCTCCTCGTTACCCGTCTCCTCCCTGTTCTCAGCTGTCCCTCGTCAGTGTTTAGTATATAAATCCCATGTTTTGTGAAGTCCCTTGTTGGTCAACTATTGTCTTCCCTGAATGTCTCCCTGTCGTTCTGCTGTGTTTTTTTTGACTCTGTCTATGCCCTTTGTGTTTGTTGTTTTACTTTATTAGAACCTTTTTGTTTTCATCACTGCATTTGCTTCCACCTTCAAAACCTCACATTCATTACATTACTTCCTCACTGTAAAACTTAACTCCTGCTTGATAATGTACTAATGGAAAATACTGTTGTCATGAAGAATGAAAATTGTGCTTAAAAAAGTAATATGCTTTTTGTTTTTCCCACAACTTGATCAAATAGAGTTGGAGAAAATTCCTCTGATTCAACATATCCGAGCCAGATGGAACTAGTGGTCCATCACAATGTGCTTGACAGCAGGGATTTGACAACTTCAAAGTGCAGTTCAAACAATTTTGCAGTGCACTTTGATGAGGCGGAAGAAATATGCCGCTCTTAAAACCCATATTGCCTTCTCTGCCAAAACTTTCTGAATATTCTCACATGGGGACATGTGCAATTTCCACTTCAAGAGATAACGAATGATTACGCTGGGTCATATAGTAAGGCTTAAATAAATGATTATGCTAGTATATGCTCTGATGATTTTTCTTGCTCTTCATAACTTAAGCTTAGTAATCTCTAATGAGCAACAATCAATAAGGTTGAAAGCTCATCAATACAATAAAGGCTTCTTGGCTGCAAGTGCTCCCTTCCCTACACCATAGTAACAGGATCATAAAAGTATCAATAGAGCAGATCTATTGCATTATGATGTTTACTCACTAACTCACTTTCTGTATTAACAGTAATTGCTTTAAAGAGTAATCAGAAAGGATCCACAACAGGAACATTACAGACCTGAAAGAAAGAACAGAGTTATAATTTATTAACTGGTTATTATTGGCAGCTAGAATCAACTCTTTGGAGGTTTCTCTGACATTATGATATACCTGACACACTCGTTAACATTATCACGAATTTGCATGAGGGACTGACTTGCAAAGTAGTACATGGAGGTCAGTGTATTTATGCATTTGGGGTCAAACAAAGTTGTCTCCTGTTACTGTTCCTGATCTTTTTGCATGCTGACTGGATTATGAAGCTGTCTGCATGGCAGAAGTGGAACAGAATCCAGTAGATGCACTGAATGTGACCAAACTAACAACCTGGCACACATAGCAGCAAATGCAGGAGAAGAGCAATGCTGTGACAGCTACCTCTGCACAGTTTGGCTTTAACGTCTACAAGACGGAAGACTAAGATACTCAAGGCCAACAGTAGCAACATGGAGCCAATTCCTCTGTACTGGAATACACCAAAAGGACCTAGAGGATGTGGAAGTTTTATTTAAAAGAGTAATGTTATAGCTCAGACACTGAAGTCAAAGAAAGAACTGGCAAAGCAAGAGAAGTCTGCCAGTTGATAAAGAACATCTGTGACTCTAAGGAACCAAGTTTCTGCGTCAAGGTCAGATTGTTCAACATCAATGTTAAATCAGTCCATGGACAGAACTGCAAAATCATGTGGTCAGCTATTAAAAAGCTTCAGCTTCCTGTCTAAGGAGGATCAGTGGTCAGATCCAATTGTCAAACACCACCAGAAATGAAGGTCTGTGGCAGAGGACTGAGCACAAGTTGGTGAAGTGAGAAACTGTAACAAGACAGAGGGATGGATTGGACACATGCTCCACAAGTCAAATGCTACAATAGAAGCCCACACATAGAATCCCAAGACAAATGGAACAGAAGATGACCAAGAGACTGGGTTTGAGCTAAAACGAAGGGGTGGGGATGAAAAATGAAATGACAACTAGAATGGAAAATGATGTAATAAAAACATTAAGAAATAGAGGTTTCATCTGCAGTATCAAACTCCTGAGGCTTCCTGATGCTGGTGAAATACTAAACCATACCATTCCAAAAGCCTGCCTACTGTATATCTGTTGAAGTCTTTTTGATTGCTTCATTGGAAGGGACTACTTCCTGTAGTTTTCCCTTCTGATTTGTGGAATTTACTCTCCTGTCTGCAATATATCTAAAGAATCTAATTAGCTAAAGCAGTCGGCTGTCTGGGTTGGTTTTTGAGCTAAGAAGGTGCTGCAGTGTGAGGCTCCACAGTCTCTGGATGTAAGTCTTAACTGATAACTCACTGTAAGCATAACACAACCGAGCTTAAAACAAAATCTAAGTTGTTGATTGCAAATACAACTGAGCAGCTATACTAGTGTGGTCTACTTCTTCCCCACTGTGTATATGATATAGAGAAAGTTTGGTTACTCAAGCTGATCTTTAAAAATACAGAATGACACTGACCTTAGTGACATAACACAAAGGCATTTAGACATAAAGAAGCTTTAGCGTGAAATACTTACATTACACAAAGTGGATCATTCTTTATCCTTATGACATTAAGTTACAGGAGGAATATGACTGCATGATCACTGGGACTTCCCCAACACCACTGAAACACACCATAATACTACATTCATCCATCCATCCATTTCCACCGCTTCTTCCATTTCTGGGTCACGGGGAAGCTGGAGCCAATCCCAGCTGACTGCGGGCCTAAGGCGGGGTACACCCAGGACAGGAGGCCAACCCATCGCAGGGCCCATAATACTACATTCACAGTAAAAAGGTCATGGAAATATATGAAATCATACAGATGACCATTTATGTAAAATGCTGTTATGATCCATGGAACCGCCAACAACTTTCCTGTATCAAAATAATGTTACCCCACCTATAAAGACTGAAAGCCATCATTTGAATACAGAACAATTTCTCAGGTGGTGGTACACAAAGAGGAGAAACACAAAGAGATCAGTAATGGCTATGGCACTGAATGTAATCCAATAGGGCAGTGTGAAGTGATTGGTTACAAATTGAAGTCTCCTCGAGCCGGACCTCACGTCACCACTAGTTTACCCCGGAATGCTCAGGACGATGGGTGAGAGTTTTTATCAAAGGAGCAGCACAGAGCCCTTCATCGAGCGTGTGTCCAGAAATCAATACAGCAATATATTGTGGCGTAGCAAAGAACTTTTGACTGTGCGTTATGTCAGGGAGATCATCCATCATGGGTATTAATGGAGGCCCTGAAGACTTCTGCTTGCTCCTTACATCTCAGTCTCAATGTCAGCAGAAAGAGCATCCGACTGCTGCTCGGTCACTCATTGTGCAGTGTTGGCTGGCAGCATGGACTGATACCAGGCTATCACTTTGGGGGCAGTATTTTCAATCAGTCATAGAGCAGATGCTCAGTTTGGTAAATGTCAAATGCTCTTTTCACTTACAAATGAATAGCATTATGATGATCTGATACTGAGCTGACTGATGACACATTCAAGTTTGAATACATTTAGAAAATCTGACAAGGCGTTTTGATTAATGGAGACTTGTGGCAATATGCTAAGAAGAACTTTAGCCAAGCAACATACACCACAAAGACAAATGACAGATATTATGCTTATTCTAACCCCAATTGCTCTGTTGTGTTAAAATATTTAGTGTGATCACATCAAGTCAAGGTGGAAATTAAACCCTGATGCAAAGCTGTTCAGCCTGAATGCATTACACTCACATTGTAGTAACCAACACAGGTTTAATTTCTCTGAAATCACCAAATAACAAACTGCTGGGCAGGAGTAAATCCACCTTAACTGTATACAAATCTCTGAGTCAGCACAATTTTCCTGGTTAGCAAAGCATGTATCTGATCAATTCAGTGCCAGAGGCTTGTCATTGAGGTGCATCACAGACAGACATCTCATCTGTGGTTATTGCTCTGGAGCTCCTCAACATCTTGTCCTCAGCAGTGACAAGATCACACTGACCTGACAAGACCTCCTTTGGGGGCTTCATGTCTCCATGCGGTTATCCTGGGTTGCACAAATTGATTGGCCGTTCAGACTCTTCCACTGGACAAAATGGCGAGGTTCAGTCCCTCTGAATGATGCACCAAGAGTAGAAGGTGCTCAGAATTACCATAATTAATAAGAAGTCATACAGTTGTATATTTGGTTAGTTGCACATCTTCAACATGATGAAAATAGCCAATAAGAATTTCAATATTAATATAAAGTAATAAAAGGAAACAAAATATTTAAACTAGGCAGAACTCACAGAAAAAAAAGAGAAAAAACACAACAAAGTTGTCATACAAGACAAACCTGACATTGGTTTTGTAGTATGTCATGTGACAAATCACATGACCATGCCACCTTCAAAACACCATATATGCACTTTTTAAACCCAATTCACAGAGCAAACGACATTATTTTACAAAAATTATATAAACAAATGTGATAATCAAATAATAATAAATAATCTTATATAAACAAAATAAAAATGACATGTATTAAGTAATATTGTATTATTTTTATTGTTCTGTTCTTCATACATTTTGATACAATGTAAAAGGCAGTTGACTTTTTCAAATTATGTAAAAATACAATGTTTTGTTCTGACAGCAACAATATAAAATCTTTCTGTCTAATTATCAAGCACAAATGTTTTATTATATTGAGCACATTTTTATTTATCTATATTTATCTTCATCAGAAATTATGCAAAGGAATTAAATTCTTAGGAACATATGGTCCCTTGGTGTCTTCCTTGCTTTTATGATGTATCTTTTTATTATGTTGGACATTTGTACAAAAATTATTTGCTCTGCATTGCATTCACAACAAAGTCCATAAGCCAAGTCATTAACTCCGCCCTGCCATGAGCCTACGATAACTCCTTTGTAAACTCATTGCTTTCCTCCTCTTTACCAGTCCCTTCCACTGCAGCACCTTGAAAACCTGATTAATTGACTTGTCAGCAGAGTATTTTTATCCTGTTCCCCTGACGGCTACGGATCCACAGACCTTCCCAGTGTCCTTCTGCGTCCTGCCGACTGCTGGGTGATGCTCAAGGCCAATCGGGACCTTCCTGCACCTTCTGGAATGGGCAAACCCACTCATTGGTTGGGAAGAGGGATGGAACAGCCTATGCAGATAATAGGCCCTGGATCTAAGGCTCCAGGTGCTCTAATGTATAAGCAAATATCCATTGTTTAGTCAGTGTGTTCCTGGTGTAATATAGGATAGTGAAGCCCAGGCTCTATGTGGCAAGGTTACACCATAGACTGCTGGAAATTAATGGGGGCATGTTGTATGAGTTATGGAGAGTTGTAGGCAACCATACACTGACGATGTGAATGATGTTCACATTATCATTAACATATTTGCAAACAGCAAAATATTTTGGTTGTTAAATAAAACAGGCTCAGCAATCCCCCTGCATGCAGAAAGAGTCTGGTTAAGGAGCTTTGCCATTCTGCAAGCCCTTCAAAGCGTCCCTTGAGACTGTGTAATGCAATTAAGCTCATGAGTTTCTGCCATAGCAGAGGAAGTTAAATTCAATTCACTACTTCTGATTGTTAACAAAAGCCCCAGTTGGTGCTTGCTGTTTCTGTGAAACAGAAACCTTTGAAAAATATTTGGCTAAGTAATTATTCAATTTCATTTAATGGGCCACACCACCACAAGGGAGTTGCGTAAAAAGTCAGTGCTCAGTCAACAGCCTTACACACTTCAAATGGTGAAACTTATTTCATACGATTCAGCAAGAATCTAACTTTCCTTGATAAGTGGTGTCAGAGTGGTGTGATGGGAATAAAGTCTTTTTTTATTTCAGAAGGGACAAACCTGTAAACCATCTGTCTAAAAATCTTCCATTTTATTGGATGTAAGACCAAAATTAATAACCTACTGTAAATAACTTTCATAACTTTGCTCCCAGACAAATTAATCCTATAACTGAGCACATATTGCAGTCACTTAGTAATTGGTTTGACAAGAAGCAACATAGTCCCTATGCACCCATCACACTGTTCAGGCAGCTGATGGCAACAGGACATAGCAACAGGAAACCGTCAAGAAAATGCTGCTTATTACATGTATTATAAAAATATATCACCACATATTCCTTCAGCTTGCTCAAACCACATCCAGCACTTCATGAAGTTGGAGTAGACTTGTGGTTGCAATTATCAAAACAGTTGTAAGCCACAATTCTAAAGTATCATGATACTACCACGACAATGTCACTTTTGTGTCAACACTGGTCCTATGGTCCAAAGCTGACCAGTGATGAATGTAATAGAGTGTGGGTGGCATATTGTACATAAACATGGGTGTGCTACAGTCTGCAACTGTACACCTATTGTGGAGCTTTACAGTATGTGCAGCTCATGAAGTGGCCAAATTGTAACTTGCTGTGTATGTATTGGTATACTTGTGTGCATTTTTGCTTAAGCCTTGTGATGTTTGCAGTGTACCACTTATCTTGCACCAGTGGCCAGCTTCGACTGGTCTGGTTGTGAAGCAGATTTGTTTCATGCATCACAGAAAACAAGTCACACATGAATGCTGCAGCCTCTGCTGATAGAAGCATAAAGCCTACATGGGAATTCGTGAGGAAGGCTCCACACAAAAGGGAGGTCATTATGTGAATATAACAGCACTAAAGAAAATGTCCACAGTTGTTCATAGATGCAGCGTGCAGAAACCCTGCTGGACTGCTTTAGTTGTTGATATGAAACAGAGAGGGGCCGATTTTGCTGGTGAAGTCCAGTCTAGTGGTCGGATAGCTCTTGTGTTCATATTGTATAAATCCTCACTGGTGCCAAAAGCTTGTTTCTTCATTAACTGTCATTCTAAATACATATTTTTCCAGATGATTTAAACCTTCTGTTGTCATTCCCACTAAGTTGAAGATCAAGCCAATCAACATAGTTAAGGCATCATTTCTCTGCAGTGACACAGTGAAAGACAAGTTTGAGCTTTCCTGTTTGAACTGTATGTTTATTTGATTTTCTAAGTAGAAAATAAATTAAATGTTAAATCCAGCACATAAATAGTAAATGTGCGTCATAGTGTCCAGAAGGGGAATTGTTTGTGTGGGACAAATCAGAATTTTACTTAGCACACCAACAAAACAAAATCATTGTATGACATATCATTGGCATAGGTTTTGCTGGAATGCTGGAAAAAGTCCCCATGAAGCAAAGATGTCAACATCCAAGACACACTGCCAGGGATACATGCTAAAATGTATAGGTGCCAATGCCAATTACTCTCCAGGCCCTAAAATACCTCAAAAGTAAACTCGTAGTACTGAGTCTAAATTGTTTTAGTCTGTGCAAAGAGCTTGGGCTTGCTTGCTAACATGCACTAAATAAATAAACTCTCAGCAGCCCAGCTGTCCTCAAGAGAGAAGGACTG
The DNA here is from genome assembly GCA_037974385.1 of Arnoldichthys spilopterus. Classification (NCBI taxonomy): domain Eukaryota; kingdom Metazoa; phylum Chordata; class Actinopteri; order Characiformes; family Lepidarchidae; genus Arnoldichthys; species Arnoldichthys spilopterus. The sequence continues at coordinate 9,726,508 of JBBPDA010000009.1, read as the reverse complement.
ATTGGCTCTCTGTTGGGGAAGATTGTGGAACTGACAGGGAAAGCTCTTCCCACAGCTGGCTTAGCACTGGCTACGCTAAAACTAAACAAGCCCACAGCTGTGTTTAGCAAAGCATGGCTCTCTAATTAAAACAGGTAGGCCTTCACACAAGCTCTCTGTCCCTTGGTGCCAGCTTTCAAACAATCATGACTACTTCATTGTCGTCAGCTCATGTTGAGTCATCTGTCAGTACAACTGAAAATGACTGAGAGTACATTTTCTCTGTGATAAAATGGGGCAGAAAGGTCCACTGCATCTGTGCAATATGATACTCCTATTCCATTATACAGTGGACCTATATGCACTCGGTATTGAATGCATGGAGCAGCGAAACATGCACAGGAATTTGAGCTTGTGCGGGAAACCACTGCCTATTTATCCACTCTATGATGTCTCATGTGCATGCGAGAAGCTGAAAGCATGCAGCGTGTTATTGATTGCTCTGCCGTTATGCATGCTTAGCATATTTTGCCCAAACCATTGTGGCCAGGGGAAGAACATGGGAGAAGAAAAATAAATAAAAGGAACTGCGGTATATAATAAGGAGAGTGGTAAAATGCTGAGCTTGTGCAGGAATATGAGCACCCATGTGGCAGCTGTGCCGATATGGAGCATAATAGCTGCTTCATGTTAGCATATTAAACTGCTAAAAAGTGTTTCTGTGCCTAGAGGATGATTGCAGAAAACATGACCAGGTCACAACCTGATCAATTTAGTAGTTTTTACAAAGTGCCTTACAGAGAGAAATAAAGTTAGTGTGTGCTTGACATCCACTATCATTAACTGCTTGAGGTTTAAAAGATTTAAAAGAGAATAAAGTCCTGCTACTCTGATTAAATCTTACAAGTACATATGCAGATCTTCCATAAAGAATAACACCTTGGTCTTGTTAAACTTTACATTCATATTTATATTTTGATGGTGGATTTGGCAGTAATTTTGTTGTGAACAACAATGAATTATTAATCATATTTGTGTCTAAAGTGATAAATTTTTACCAAGTGATTTTCAAGACAAGGTTTACTTTAAACTGGTATTTAAAGATCTGAAATTTCAAAATCAAAAGTAATATATTTAGGTAACACTTGACTTGAACCCTTCTACATAATATCAACATATCCATGTTGTCATGAGTTTTTATAACATTTATCTGTCATATTACAATTACTGATTTGCTTTCATGACTTTAAATTAGCATGTGTCATATATCATGATATGACGAACCCCATTCATCAATCAACTAATCAATCAATCAATCGGCAAGGAAATTCTGGTAACACTTAATTTGAACCCTACTATGTAACACTGACATGACGCAAAATATGACATGCTTGAGGTATGGTTACAGCAACATTGTGTATATCCAAAGTGTACACTGGATTTGTCTGTGAACCACTCCTTTAAAACAGTCTATTATTTCTGCAGTGATTGGACCAATGGTAGAGGCGCTATGGCAAAGGATATTTCTTTAATTTTTGAATGCCTGCAGATTCATATACTTTCAAGGGAAGACACAAATGAGAAGCTTAAAAAAAATCAGAGACCTGACCAGAGAGACCATACCTCTAAGCTGTAGTGGTGATAATGTACTACATGTTTTTACTTTTACATTAGAATTTAAAAACTGTAAAGACATTTAGAATGATTGCTTGCCACTTCTTTATTGAATGTCATGGAGTCTTCTTCCTGACTCCTCTGAATAGTTTTTGTTTAGGGAAGTTTATGTATGTAATAGAGGACATTTTGGTTAGATTCTACATTTTAGATTTATACCTAATTGCACAATAAATTCATTTCAAAAACCCTTTTAACATAGCTGTGACAAATGGTGGAACACAGCAGAGTCAATCGCCTCCACAAACTCACACATTTACAAATGGAAAGGAGGATCCAGCTTGCCAAATTCCTGTCTATATAAATGTTTACACTATAAATAACTTCAGTAATGAATTTGCTTAAGTAATTGGATATAAATCAATAAGTTCCATCAAGGCAGTCAAACAGCATCACAAATGTGACATAGATAGCTTTTCACATTAATTCCATCAAAAGTAGTTCAATTGGGCTTATTTATCGTTAAGATTTATTGATTTAACTGTACTCAGACTGAATTCTTTTAAGAAGCCTGTTGTGGCTGTAATATGTATGACAGAACTCATGGCTAATTAGATTGAAAAGTCATTGTATATTGCTGCAGTTTCCTAACTCATTCATTTTGCAGATAATAAGGTAGCCAGTGGGCAATTGTTACCAGCAGCACAATTTGAAATACAGTAGTGAGATAGGAGCATTTCAGAACAATTGCTTAGTTGGCCTGGTGTAAACATGGCCTGGTGTAAACATGTTGTTTTTTAGTGCTCACCTAACTCAGTTGTATGTGGTTGCATTGTGATGGATTAAAGGTTGGATTTCTTTACTGAAAGATAACTTTAGCCAAGGACGAGGCTAAATCCATGTTTAGGAAACTGATCCTAAGTGTAGTCTATGCTCTAGATGCCAAAGAATGATTGACTGGAGTCCTTACTTAAATAATTAAATAAAATAAAACATTTTTAAATCAGTAGGTAATCAAGACTGCTGGATTGTCCAAGAGAGAGCGAGAACAAATCAGTTGAATATCAGGTCTATTCTCTGAGCAGCAGAAAGAGTAACAGTGAGGTAGCTGAATTTGAATTAGAGGAAAGCATACATCCTGTCAGTTTAACACCCTACTGTGTCTCTTTGAGTGAATCTTCTCTGTGAAGCCTTCAGTGAACATAACTACAAATGAAGCATTGGCTCTTTGTAGAGCACTCAGGAACTGTCATCATCTTCATTGGGATGCTGATGAAGACGTCTTTGGGAGTTTACTTTCAACACGCGTCATTGTTTGCTTGGCAAGGTAAACGCAAGGTGTTTACTTTTATTTGGTAGGAAATGTAATCTACATTGCAAAATTATGCCAATGTTTAAAAGTGCAGACTGGTCACAAGTGCCCCTAACCTGTTGGGAAAACTTTGCTCTCGCTCACCTTGCAGTGTCAGCTCAGCAAACTTGTGCATCCGTCACACTGTCATTATGACCACAGAGCCATGTGAGAGTTCGGCTGATTGACTGACAGTCTAGATATCCTCAAGAAGCAATCTCACACAGCTAAAGGCTCTTAGAAGTGTAAGTGTGTGTGTGTATGTGTGTGTGTGTGTGTGTGTGTGTGGGGTGGGGTGGGTTGTGTGTATTCTCTTATGATTCTCTTGAGGAGACAAGGTAGTTTTTGAGTAAGAGCAAAATATAAAATAACTACACAATAAACCAACATAAAAGACTCAGCAGTAAGCAGTAAAAGCTGTAAGCAGAAAGAGCAGTAAGCTAATTTTGGTAACAGCTTTAGTGCAGGTTCATTACTTTTGCTGTCACTGAGTTATATTACAGCCCATGTGCTCTGCTTCAGTCTGACAGAATCGTGACATCTGTATGACACTTCATATTAAAGCTGATCCTATTCATCTGCATAATTTAAATTATTTTATTTGCACATGTAACAATACTCAAATTTAAGAACCATCAGTTCAGTTCACATGGCTACACAAAGGGAAAAAAAACTCCTTTAAATAGTGAAGTTTTTGAAAAAGTACAGTTGATGGAGGACATTGAAACTCAAGTGAAAAGTGAAGATAATGTCTCATTCTGTAATCATTAAACATCTGCTTTCCTCCTGAATTTAGCTCTAATCTGCATTGAGCAGGCTGCACTCCCCTTACCTAAAAATATTGCATCTGATTCAAGCAATCAAAAACCTCTGAAGAAGTCAAAGAGCAAGAGCAGGTGTTGCAGATTGTAGTTGGAACTACACTTTACAGGAAGAGGAGGCAATACATTGGAAAAAAATACTTTACATTCACACTCAATCTCATTTGCAAAAGTGTATCTTGGCATCACTTAAAAACCTATGTGAAGTTATACAGTGAATCCCATTTGCATTCTATTTGCTTTCCGCATCAGCAAGTTCAGTCTACACGTCTGATTTTTTGTCTTTTTTTCTGTCAAGAAATTATGAAAATATAGCTTTTTTTCCACAACACAAGACTGTATGCACAACAGTACAAAGGTTCAGACCAGAATGAAAATGAAGGCAGAACCTGACCCTTTCTCGCAACTCTAAAACCTGACATGACCCAGCCTGACTGGTAATTTTGAAACCCAGGTCCAATCACGCACACATTGCACACAGAGGAAATTGCTGATCTTCTCAGCATGTTTGAACAAACAAACATTTCATCCTCTTCAATACAGTGCCTACAGATAAGGGGGTTAACAAATGCACAAATGAGCTTTTTCCATCATTTATTTAACAATAAAACCAACAACTGCCCATTTCCAGAAAAGTTGGAATAATTTCCAAAATGAAATAAAAACAAAAATCTTTCAAATGCAACCTGAAACTGCATTACAAAAGGAGGAAGACATAAATCATCTATGTAGTCAGATGAGTCCACATTTCAGTTGTTCTTGGAAAAAATTATTAAAAAGTTATTGTGTTCCTTGTGATAAAGATCTAAATGACCAAATAGATTTTTATCAGCGAAAGGTGTATAAGCCAGCATCTGTGATGATATGAATATCAGTGCATATGGCATGGGTGAATTGGTGAGTGAGGTGAAGGTACCATTGACTCTGAGGCATGTATTAAGATTTTAGAGAAACATATTTTGCCATCAAGGTTATGTCTTTTCCCAGGACGTCCATGGATATTTCAGCAGGACAAGGTCAAACCACATTCTGCATAGGTTACAACAGTGTGGCTTCATAGACACAGGCCTACTGCCAGTTCACATCTTCACAGTTCACATAGTTAGGGTTAGGGTTAGGGTTACGGTTTCCATTTACAAACCTATAACCCCAAATCAGAAAAAGTTGAGATGGTATGGAAAAAGCAAATAAAAAAAGAAAGTAGTGATTTCTAAATTTACTTTGACTTGTATTTCATTGCAGACAATATGAACACAAAATATGTCATGTTTTATATAGTCAGCTTCATTTATTTGTAAATAATCATCCTGTCATTCAGACCTGCAACACATTCCAAAATTTAGGACTAGTGATGAGCTAAATTGGTTAAATAATGATGTGATTTGAAACAGGTAGCAAAGATGGGCAGAGGATCGCCAGTTTGCCAACAAATATGTGAGAAAATGATTGCACTGCATCAAGAATCTTCATTCATCTATAAGCGATATCAACACATGGGCTTAGGACTACTTTGGCAAACCTTTGTCAAGTATCACAATACGTAGTTACATCCACAAATGCCAGTTAAAATTGTACTGTGCCAAAAAGAAGCTCTATGTTGTCAGTGTCCAGAAGTGGTGTCGACTTCTCTGGGCTCTGAGGCATCTGGGATGGATCATCACATAGTGGAAACGTATACTGTGGTGAGATGAATCAGTATTTCAGGTTTTTTTGGGGGGAAATGGACGCCATGTGCACTGGACCAAAGAAGAAAAGAATCATCCATACTGTAACTACCAACACGTTCAAGAGCCAGGATCTGTCATGGCATGGGGTTGTGTCAGTGCCTTTGGCAAAGGTAACTTGCAATTCTCTGATGGCACCATTAATGCCAAAAAGTACATAGAGATTTTGGAGCACAATATGCTGCTTTCAAGAAGACATCTCTTCCAGGGACGCCTATATATATTTTAACAAGACAATGCAAAACCACATTCTGCACAAGTTACAAAGTCCTGGCTGCAGAGGAAAAGGGTACGTGTACTTGACTGGCCTGTCTGCAGTCCTGACCTGTCTCAATAGAGAATGTGTGGCGCATTTTGAAGCGCAAAATGCGACAACGAAGACCCTGTAGTGTTGCCCACCTTAAGACTTGTTTGCAGGAAGAATGGGACAAAATTACACCTGAAACACTTCATCACTTGGTGTCTTCAGTCCCTAAACATCTTTTAAGTGTTGAGAAAAGGAATGGCAACATTACAAAGTGGTAAATTCTTTACTGTCCCAACTTTTTTTGGAATGTGTTCTAAATGACAGGAAAGGATGTATATTTACAGATGAAATGAAGTTGACAAAACATGACATATTTTGTGTTCATATTGTCTGCAATGAAATACAAGCCAAAGTAAATTTAGAAATCACTACTTTTATTTTATTTTTATTTTATTTGCGTTTTCCATACTATCCCAACTTTTTCTGATTTGGGGTTGTACTACAATGAGTCTCCTCGGTTCCAAAACCATTAAAAAGTGATAATAAACTGAAAGTTTATGGAACACATTGGTAAACATGTCTTTGTGCCAGCTTTTGTTGAGTGTGTTGCAGCCATTAAAATCTAAATGTATGAATATTTACGAAATTCAGAGAACAGGGACCTGCAGTTCCTGTGATGGTTCCTTAATTTGTGGTTCTTGCAGAGTTCGTTTCTCAACAAATAAACTGCTTTTGAGCTGAATTAGCTTGGGTGACCAATTCTGGAGAGATGTTTTTTATTTGTTGTTCATTTTTTGTTGAGAATATCATGTTTATTTGTAGGTACTTTCAAAGGGGTGAAATGTCTGCTTATTTTAATATGTTGAAATCCCCACATGACTGTAGTCACTAAGAGCTTAGAGTTGGGTTACAAATTCTGAGATAAGCTAATATTTTACACATCTGTAATACAATAATTTATATTGCTAATTGTACTTAGAATAGAAAAGCATCCTCCATCCTGTTGGTAACCTTGCTGTGCTAAAGTTCCTCTTTCTGTTGCTATACCTTCCAAAATGTGCAACACACTTGTGTTTTGACCAAAATGTCTTATTGAAAATGTAGAATTTCTTTGATTGTGGGAATGAAGTACAGATGAGAAATAATTAATATACAATTTCAATAAAAAGGATACATCATTATCACAAGTAATAGCTACAACAGTCGATGTGTGTTCAAAATTACATAACAGTCATGTCTAGCAGTCAGTCAAAAAGGTTACACTGATGATAGAAAATATACACCTGTTGGACAGCTATTTGTACAGTGCATTTCTGAAGAAAATCATGCTTTTCAAATGATTATTTATTATTTTGAAGGACATTTTGGTGTCCCGTTGAGAGAAGACCTTTATCTTTGCACTTCTTTAACATGCAAGACCTTGAGACCTTCCAATCCTTTTCAGAAGACTATAAGACAGCTTGACCCACTTTCACTGGGCATCATCCATAGTTTGAACACCATCATAGTCTTTAATTATGGAATTCCAGGAAACTCTTCTGCCTCTCACAGTAATGCAGCCTGCAAGAATTATCCTCATAAAATGCATGAATATGAATGTTTAATATACTGCAGTATGTACTGTGTGTGTGTGTGTGTGTGTGTGTGTGTGTGTGTGTGTGTGTGTGTGTGTGTGTGTGTGTGTGTGTGTGTGTGTAGAGTAATAGGGAGAAAAAGCAAGTAGAGGAAAAAGCAAAAGTTCACACTTCATGCAAGAGCACTGAATAACTTGCACAAACCTTTGAAATAGTAATAAGTTCAGTAAGATTCCTGGAGGCTTGGGTTTGGGGTTAATATTAGGATGTTGATGGGGTGTTTGTTTTGTGAAAAGACAGTGAAACAGATAATGGACTGAGATAAATAGTTGAACTGATAAATAGTTGGCCATATTTCTTATACAGATAAAAAAACAGACAGTTTGCAGATCCAAAAGATCCCAGCTAAAATATCTTTCACTTTGAAACAGGTGTACCCCCACCCACCCCCCACCCCCAGTCCTGGAAGGCCAGTGTCTAACACAGTTCAGTGATTTCCCTGCTCAAGCACACCTGGTTCAACTCATATATTAATTACAAGGTTGAGGGAGTGTGTTTGAGGAGGAGAACTGCCAAACTGTGCTAAACATTGGCCCTCTGTGACTGTAGATGGGCACCCTTGCTTTAAGTGAATTAAAAATCTTACAATTTTCTTGCATTAACTTTTTCCCTCTTGAGGTTAACATAAGGTTTGTGTTGATTTATGAGGCAAAAATAACTATAATTCATGATTGCATGACCATATTTGGACTGGTAGTAAACAGTACTTTTAGCAACTTAAACACTAAAATACTAAATAGTAGTATTCTGTAGGTTTTCAACAGTTCATTTTCACTGGACTAGTCCATGCCTTGTGGTCAAATATCTTGGTGGTTAGTTTGAACAGTTTCAGTTAATAATAATAAATATCAACAGAGCTAAGGTTTTAAAAACTGATATTTTTTCTTACAAGACAATCCTTATTCATTCGAACGGTACTAAACCAATAATCAATACATGATGTTTGCAAATTCAGTGTGATTTACTAAAGTAATCATATTCATTCATTCATATTCATACTGTGATTAAATTTCAAATTTCACCTTTAATTTATTGACAAGGACTGAAATGAGATATGTTCATATAAAACAAACAGTAAAGACACCCTCAAGGGAATGTTTAAGATGGAGAAAAGTAATAAATAAATATTGACATTAAAACAAAGGGTCCAACTTTATACTGTGTCTATAATAACTGTATAATTACACATAAAAAATAGATGCAACAACAATGTAATTACTGCTGATGAAATAGGGTATACAATAGTAAAGCTTTTGTAACTACACCCATATAAACATTTATAAACATGTGTAATTACATTAGCTGCACTACTACTACGGTTATCCATGTGTAACCATGACTGCATCACCAGTAGTTAAAATGTTGTTTCAAGGATTATAGTGTAATTGCACAGTTATTATAGACACTAATTTTAAGTGGGACCAACAAAACCTTTAAGCAGAAACAAAATGCTACAAATCCACTTAAACACCCATTTTTGATGTACTCTTAGCCTAAAGTCTGAGCTCCTCTTAATACTCCATCAGTTGTATTTGGTCTTTAGAGGTTAGAGGCACGTGCCTAACAGCTCAACACCTTCAGGGACAGTTTATCACATGCTTTTACTCAGTAAAGGTAAAAGCCTCTACACACACTGGGATTGTAAAAGGTCAAGAAAACTATCATTATTGAGCTCGTAATTCCTACAGCACCAGGAAAAAAAGATTTGAGGTCAACTGCCCATTATCCTATCTTGCCCTAGCCCTGCCCCACAGAACAAAGATGCACACACAATTTTGCTAAACTAGCCTTTGCTGCAGTTAGCTCATTCAAAATGACTGGACCCCAGAAACACAAAGAAAACCACTCTGTCTTAATGATCCGTGGATAAGCTGGTTATAAAGAAAGAACACAATTGATTCAAATTGTTGATTTTTCCACTGTATTTATGTGGAGGGGAGTGAGGGGGGCGACACATGAAAGGACGCATGTGAATTTGAAATGCTACAGGTTTGTGCATGCTCAATTAAGTTATGCCCTGAACCGCTATCCAACTGTGTTCCTAAGGCACACACACACACACACACACACAGTCTGGAAAACATTCTAATGAGAGCCTCTGGGGATGTCAGATGCACACACTCAGACACAAGACACCTACATATAAATATACAGTACATGCACCCAAACAGGCAAGCAAAACATACTCAGGCCCATTAATGTGGCATCCCTTCAACACACACATACACACACACACACACACACACACACATTAATATCAGAACATGGGGGTCATTCGTAGGTGTTACACATATGTAAATATCTATAATTTTTTTTATCATTTATACACACGCATATTCTTCAGTGTGGGTATTTGTAGGCCAATGCAGTCTGATATTTTTTCTTTATATTTAAAAATTTGGACATTTACATGGATTAGAAAAAATATAATTTGTAACTACTACAAACTTAAAAATGATGTAAAATGAGAAAAAGTAAAGCATTTTACCACATCATTACCTTAAGATTCTGCTCTGCCAAAGCACATCAAATGCATTATTAAAAACAAGTTTGAAATATCTGTTTTTTTAGCAAATGTCTACCAATACTGATATGATTCATATATCAGCATGCATCTGTATTATACATACATCAATCTGCTGTAACATTAAAAATACTTGCCCAATATTGTGTAGGTCCTCCTGATGCTGCTAACATGCATTAGTGAGGCTTAGGCACAAACGACCCAGTAAACAGTCCACTGGTTGTCCTTTCTTTGGCAACTTTTGTAGGTACTAACCACTGTATACTGGGAATACCCAACAACACCTGCAATTTAGAGAAGCTCTGACCCAGACATCTAAACACATTGACCTCTGTCAAAGTAAGTTGTTTCTCCTCTAAAGTTCCCATTTCTGAGATCTGGTTACAACAATAAAACATTCAGTATTATGCCCCATATGTATTATATATGATATTCTATATATGTAATCAGAAACTTTGGCATTAAGCTACACACAAACTTAATCTTAGTTACCAAAAAGAAACAGCTTTTATTTTCCACTAGACACACTGATTTAGTAAAAGGCTCTTTACAATGACAAAAACTTTTTGTTAAATGATCTGATTTTCCTATTATGTTAGTATATTTGCCCTTAAAATGTACAAAAAACAACTTGTGCAACCCCCCACCCCGACCCCCACCCCAAACACAAAAAACATACAGACACACACCAACCTTAACTCTCCTGTCTTGTGTGTGCATCAGTGTGTTTGAAGTGTATGGTGGTGACAGGCTGGGTGGCTCTTGCAAAGCCCCTCATCAGCAAGCTTCTTCACCCCATAAATCTAATACACTCCCTCTCTCCCATACACACACACACACACACACACACACACACATACACGTATAAACACAAACATATACCCCTCCTGCCCAGCTGAGACCCTTCCTATCCCTCTGTCACACTCACACCATCTTTCTTAGTCTGTCATTCTTCTCCCCTGTCAACTCCCCCTCTCCCGCTCAACATGTCTGTGCCTCCCCTCCACTCCAATTTATGGAGTTTGATGCCTTCAAATAAGCACCCATAATAAGGTCTGAGTGGAGCTGGGAACGCAGCCTCTAGTTATTACCTTTGTCTGGCTTTCGTGCCACTGCCTCCCAGTGCCTGGGGAAAGACCTCAATGCCTTGACAAAGCTCATGCCACACAGATGTACTCTCCAAACAGGACCACACTGTACAGACAGAGAAAAGACCAGCTTTAAGAGGCTGTTTATTTTACAGGCAAAATGATCAGATTTTATACTACATAGAAAATGTAAAAACTAAACTAAATATACTCACTTTGTGATGAGTGTATTTGATGCGAACATCTAATCAAAAAGGAACAGCATGCTCATGGAGTCCTTACAGTGAACACAATGCCCTGTGGCTCCAATTAGCACTAATGGGTTCAGTCTGCAGTAATGAGAGGTTCGCAGAGGTTAGTAACACACTGACATGAAACATTTAAGACTGCATGCACACGATATGATTTTATCCAACCACACACTGCAGCTAACAACAAACATGGTGCCGCAGTGCTACATATTCTTAATAAGAGCGCCATTCATACAGCTAAAAAACCCCTTCATAAAATTTTAATAATATTAAAGAGAAAATGTGGCTTATCAAATATCACAACATTCACAGCCTCCAGATTTTTTACATTTTTGCTTTTTAAGACCAGCTAAAAAATTACAGCTGCCCTCTGCATTGACAAGTGGAAATGAATGAAGCTCATGGTGTCTAGGAAAGGAAAGGCATGTGCATATTTGCAGTCACTCTCTAAAAACAGCCTAATATTGTTTTATTTTTTAATTATTTAATTATTTAAAAGTTATTCTAATGCAAGAAGGCCATGCCTTTTAAATATCTTCATTTCTGTGTGTTTAAGTGGGCAACAATCAGGCATACTTCACTTGCATTTAAGCAACATTGGCATATGATGTTCAAATGTGTAAACAACTAAGTTCTCTAACAGCAGCTTCAGACCAGTGGTATTCAGCATGCGCGGACAGTTTTCAGTTATTCTATGAGGGATTTTGATAAATTTGCGATATAAAACTGAGATTATACAATGCTTAGTATCATCAATACTTTTTACATCCACTTTCTGTATCACCACTGTAACTGCTGTTGTAAAACTGTTGCTCTTAAACAGTCTCTGCAAATGTATTCTCTGCAAAGCTACAGGTATCTGTGTCAAACAAAAATCTGCCCCCACTGAAGGGTTAAATCAGTACTGTTTCTTGGGCATGGGTGTCAGATGAATCATGGGCACAACAAAGCATCACAAAATACACACTTTAACATTTATTTGACAGGAGAAAACAATCTCAATACAAGTTAAACTACATTTTTGATCTGGACATATAGATATGTTTGATCTCCAATATGTATATTCATGCATATCAGAATACCAGAATGAAATGCCAGCGACACTCAAAGACATGAAACTGATTTAACAACTGAACAACTATAAAGAGCTTTTTGAGGATCACTGTGATTAGAAGAATGCATATCATTGAAATGACATTCTCCTGCCATACAGTCAACATCAGCCAACAAACACACAAACAAACTAATAAACAAAATCTCATGAGTCTGATTATCCCATCTGAATGCTGTTTAGAATAAAATGGAATAAACATCAGAAGTTCAACTCTCTGTGTTCTGTGTGAGGTATGGCAGGCCTGTGATTATGTGTTGAGAGGCACACAGGAAGAGATGGCTAATTAGAAACTAGAGTCAAGGTAACCAGCAGCAAACTCGGCTATTGTAGCTACCTGCTTGCTGTTCTGTAAAATGCACATTCTGCTAATTGTTTGTGGTTCTTAATCAAATTAGTACATACTGCTGGCATTGGAGAAGTGGCAATGTCTGTTGACCAAGTCTAATAGAAAATTTTCACACAATTTAATATGCAGTTTGTCTGGAAACATAACTGGTCAGTGTTTATTTAGCTGTAATGATAAAAGTGTTTGATATTTCAGATTCTGTCTGATAAAATATAATATTAATCCATGACATCATGTTTCACCTCCTCCTCTCTCCTACTAAACCTTTGATGGAACCAAATGCCCAGCTAGCTCCAAGACTGTCCTATATACAATATTTCAGTGAGAAATATGCTAAGATTTCCAATTCACACTGAGTGTAATGCCAAAAGATGAGGTGTAAATAACTAACTACAAAGCTAATAAGATAGGTCAACAAGCACAGTTGTGTACTATCTATTAGCTAATCATTAAATACAGCCAAAATATTTCTGGAAGTCAATGTTTGAACCATTTTTACTATTTCACTCATAGTCTAGAACCTTCAACCATATTCGTGTTTTTCCAAGTTAATCCTTTTCGTCTTTGCTGTTTGAATAAAGCAAGCACTGAATAACACTATATGTCCACAAATGTGTGGGAAAGATGACGGAGCCTTTCTGTGAGGATATTATTGTATTCAGTAACAAGACAATTAGTAAGGTCAGGTGCTGATGCTTGATGATTAGTTCATCATCTGAAAAAGTTAGAACACTTCTAAACATCTCAAAAGAAACAAAAATAAGGTTTTGGAGTGGGCTTGAAATGCTTGGGCAGGACCTTAAACAAGGAGTTCATGCTTGAGAGCCCACCATTGTGAATGAATAAAGCAATTCTGCAAAGAAAAGTGGGCCAAAACCTCTCCACAGTGATGTGAAAGAGTGATCTTCAGTTATAGGAATATTTTGGTTGCTTTAAAGGTGGCAGAACCAGTTATTAATTTTAGTGGAGCAACTGCGATTTGATATGGGTGATGTAAGTGTTGCAAAACATTCCCTTCAGTTCATTAAATGACCATTTAAAAACAGTCATTTGTGTTTCCTCGTGTTCGCTTTCCAGGGTGACACATTACTTACACAGGAGATCTTTAAGGAATCTTCTCAGGAACTCTTAGTCACTAATAGTTCTGGAAAATCTGAAATTCACAGAACCACAATTATATTCATAGCTGTCTCATTCCTAACAACTATCAAAGTTGGTGTGCAAGCACTTGCCAACAAAATCACAAGCAATGGGACTCACATAATGTGAAGCAACAGTGGCTTATGGTAGAGCAGCCAAAACCACTGTGTGAGGGGAGGTCACATTGACTTGTAGCACCATGCGCAGAGTGGTTTGAAAGCCTCTGGAGCCTGTAGGTCTACTGGTCGAAGCAAACAAAATGATCGCCCTTTACAAGTAGAAGCATGAACTATTAATTAGGGCAGCAGCATAGGGAACTTTAAGTGAAGTGAAAGTGACTATTTGACAACAAGAAAAATTGTTTTTTTTGTTTCTTATGTAAGTTGAAGGGTTTCAGTTCCAGTTCATTTCTGGAGCATTTCTATTAGTGCATTCATCACGAAAGTTCCACACAGTGTGACTAGTGGACATAATAACAGATGCAGAGAACTAAAACAATAGAGGGAAAAAAGCAGATTCATGGTTTTGTTTGTGGAATATATTGTATATATTATATATGTTGTTGTAATATATACAGCAACAATGATTTAGGAACGTTCATTATTTCCACATTTTGTCAATATATTTGAAACCAAATGTAACTGATAGAAATTATTGACTCTTTCAACATGAGGGAAGCCTATAAAAGATATGTATATACTGCCTGCTAATAATTGTTAAAGTCTGAAATGTCACTAAGAAATGAAAGTTATGGAGGCATGGGCATCATTTCCACATTAGTACAATCTCTTACACTGACACAATTATTGTCAGAATAGAGTAAATGAAAAGCAATAATTGTGCTGATGTAAAATATTTCATTCATGTTAAATAATTGAATCCAGTAAATTCAGATCACTCTTTTTGCATTGTAGAGTATCAATCCACTGGCACAAAAACACAGCTTACAGAAGGAAAATACAGTGTGAAAATACTATAATTAATAATAATAATATAATTTAAAGAAAATAACACACTTTAAAAAAATGTATGTTTACCTTATACATACAGTCCTCTCCTCTTCTATGTAGACATGCCAGTTTTCTGGCATCTCCAAAGGTATTTGCTAACAGAAATAATTAGCTAGACTACCCAATCTACAATTTCTGCATTCTTGTATACTGCTTCTCAATGTGTGCAAACTACCACTCCATTTGCTCTTGAAAACTGCTGTGAATCAAGCACTACATGCCATATATACTGCAAGAACATCATGTAAGCAACAAAAATATTTGTGAAAGTGAAAGTAAAAGTAACTAATTTGTCATACACAAGTGTAGTCATACACAAGGTGCACCACAACGAAATGTGACCTCTGCATTTTACCCATTCCACGTGCACACATGGAGCAGTGGGCAGCTATGAGAAGCATCTGGGGAGCAGTGTAGCAGAACGGTACCTTGCTCAAGGGTCCTTCAGTGGTACCCAGGTCAGGACATGGACCTGCGACCTTCTGTTCACAAGGGCAATGTCTAAACCACTAGGCCACCACTGTCCAAAGTTTTTTGATACCACCACCACCACCAATATATAAACAGGGATTTTAGTAAAGGCAAGGGTTAATTGGGCCTTTAGGTGTAGACAGTTCCAGAGTGTAATAAATGATATGACCTTTCAAACCTCTCAAGGTGTTGTTCTTATGCTCAGCAGTCATGGTCTCATCTAATTGGATGAGAATCTAAAAGCAAAGGTAATTGAAAATAATAGTTGACTCTACGACACAAGCAAAGCCTATAATTACTGCTAATAATTTTTAATTATTAGAGTCCAGATCAGAGCAATTGCCAACCTTTAAAAATCAGGCTTTTTATGTTGGACTTGCTTTGCTTTCATTTCAAGGACAAAAGCCTTTGTAACGTTCAATTCCTCCTGAAGATCTCTTACACCAACAGATCACTGACTGTTCCTTTAACCTGAATATTTTTATTTTCTCTGTGAAAATGTGTGAGGGTTGATACTGGTCTCACCTTGCACTAAGAGCCCCATCAGCACATATTTGAGCTGAAGGGTATTTATAGCTCTAGGTTATACATTTTAGTTCAGATACCTGCGCAAATGCACACACACATACTGAAAGCAACTGATCTGGTTAAATATGGTGCTCACATGGTAATGAAATATGAATGCTGAACTGGATATAGTTATTGTTCTTGACCTGGGTCAAGACCAAGACTAAACATTTAATTGATATCTAAGGCAGTTACACATGGATTAGCTTTTTGTTGTCAGGCATCTATGCCCTGTATTGCACCACACTGAGTGACATTTCTAAATATGACTTTGTTTTTGTGTGTGTGTGTGTGTGTTGAACCCAGAAGAAATGCAGTGTGGTTTAGAGGTTTTTGTTAAAGCTGCCATGCCCCCTGCAGCGTCAGACTGACCTGTGGCTTTTGGTCTGAACTCACAATTCATGCTGTGACACTACCATTTATACGCAGCCTGATTGCAATATACACCCCCGTAAGCATTGAAAAAACACTCCTTCATTCACACAACCACTCACAATACTAATTTAGTTCATGAAGTTCTGCTGTTTAACTGAGCTAAATTTAGGACAGAATCATATCCATCAGTAGAGCATTGTTTTACTTCAGCCAAGCTCTAACAAACTTAAGATGCACAAGACCAGACAGTATTGGAGAAATACGTAAAGTCTGCAGTATTTGTTGCTTGTTTTTTAAATGGGTATTTTCAGATTTTTGGAGTTTTTCTTGCCTCTGTCACCATGAGCTTGTTCATTAGGGGCTCAGACTCGAATTCTGTAAAGCTGTCTTTTTTATCAGTGGTAAAAAGTGCTATACAAATCAAATTGAATTGAATTGAATAAAAACAGACTTCAAGTCAAGGCACAGTAAAAAAAAAAGACATTTACGTGTGTCCACATGTGTCTGTGATTGTGTTAAAGAATTCCACATTGAGGTCCTCTGTTTGGAAAAAGATCATGCTTAATGTTCAGTATGTGGCCTGTATTAGGAGTGTAACTGTGTGCACACATGTTGAAGCATATATAAAAAAAACTGTGCATGTGTATGTGAGGAACATGTAGGGCAGGCTGAATCGATTGTTCAGAAAGTGCTGAAGTGGCAGTGCTGGAGCTCCTCCCCCCACTGACTCACCGGAGCTGAAAAACATGAACAAGACTGCTGACTTCTGAGACATGGCCGACACATATAGAACGCTTACCAGTCTGCTTCTCTCTCTCCTTACATCTTTCTCAGCTTTCTTCCATCTCTCTCACTCTCTCAGCTGCAGTGTTCAGCACACCTTTCACAAACCCCATTTTCATTGTATTTTGTAAATATACAAATTTAGAATTTGATGGCTGCAACAAACTCAGCAGAAGCTGGGACAGAAGCATTTTAACCATGTGTTACATCACCTTTCCTTTTAATGACACTTTTCAATCATTTTGGAACTGAGGAGACTAATTGTAGTTTTGGAATTGGGTATTTTGTCCATTCTTGCTTGATATAAGGCTTCAGCTACTCAACAGTCCATGGTTGCTATTGTCTGACACTCTTGATCATGATGCACTATGCATTTTCAATAGGAGATTTGGGTTTCATCAGGACTGGCACCAGGCCAGTGAAGCACACACACTCTGTGTCTAGGAGGCTATGCTGTTGTAGCCTGTGCAGAATGTGGTCTGGCATTGTTCTCCTGAAATAAACATGGATGGCATTGAAAGAGACGTCACCTTGATGGTAACATATGTCTCTCTAAGATCCTAATAATCGTCTTAGAGCCAAAGGTGCCTTCACGCACATCCAGCTCACCCATGATGTGGGCACTGATTCCTCCAATATCATCACGGATGCTGGCTTTTGCAGATTTTGCTGATAACATTCTGGAGGGTTGTTTTTATTTAAGTATCTGGTTTTTTTTTTAAACAAGCTGAAATCTAGACTCACCACAGCACATGGTTCTCTAGTCTTTCGTTCCATCCAAGATGAGCTCAAGCTCAGAAAATGTACTGGTGTTTCTGCATAGAGCTTCCTTTTGCATAATACAGTTTCAATTTCTTACATTGCTTGGTGTGGCTACAGAGTGTGTTAAGTGACCATGGTTTTCTAAAGTACTTCTGAGCCCAGATGGCTATATTTGTCACAGCAGCATGATGGTTTCTTAGGAGATCATACATATTCAACAGTGGTTTCCAACCTTGGTCTTTATGCACTGAGGTGTCTCTGAATCTTTCCACAATATTATGTACTGTAGCTGTTGAAATACCTAAATTCTCCACAATGTTGCATTGGGAAAAGTTTCTTTTGAACAGACTAGCATTTTTTTTCATGTATTTAGGCACAAAGGGGTGAGACTGCAAAGACTGACCCTTTAGTTGATTATACTTTTATATACAATCTTGATAACTTACCTGCTACCAGTTAGACTGCCTAATGTGAAGTCTTCCCAACTGGTGTAACATGAATATTCTGTGCACTTTTCAAGCTTATTTTAACTTATTTAAAGCTTATTTTAACTTATTTAAAGCTTATTTTAACAAAAGTTGTCCCATCTTTTGTTAAGTGTGTTGCAGCTAAATCCTAAATTTGTGTATATTTACACAATACAATGAAGTTGGTCAATATATGTTTAATATGTTGGTCAATACTTTGTGATAGGAGTGAATATAGTGTAGGTTTGAGCACACATGCTACCTTCATAAGAGAAACCTGAGAAAATATGTGATACTTGAAAAGATACAATGTCTTCTACATTTCTGTGTGATTAACTAAAATTCCTCTCTGATTTCATTACTCAGATCAAGACTAAGCACCTGAATTAGCAATTGCATGATGTAAGAATGTCAACTGCCAGAGCCCAGGTTCAAATTCTAATGAGTCAAGGCACAGTCCAACACATATTTTTTTGGAAATGACATTAGATAACGTTAATGTTTCAGCTTTCATCAACTCACCTGATTTACTGTGGCAAAACAGAGTCATCCTCGTGGCACTGGTTTTGGCAAACTGTTTTAGTTACTGTGTCTAGGAGATAAAATTGGACATGGCTAAATTGCTATAAATAAGTGGATGTGTTGGTTTTTGTGATATTACAGAAACAAAGTTAAAAAAGTTTTTTTTTTTTTGCAAAAAGAAAGTTTCATTCCTTGTTGCATTGCTGTGGTACCAAAGTATTATAAAACTTATCAGAATGAATTTTAAAGTGTGGTTTGCTTGAAGCTCAGGGTTTGATGTTTAAGCCCCATTTCCAGAAAAGTTGGAATTTTTCCACTGGGATAATGGATCACTCCTTTGTGCCAAATATCATGAGAGAATTGTTAGTCTGTTCAAAAGGAACATTTCTCAATGCAACATTGCAGAGAATTTAGGTCTTTTAACATACAGATTTTTTGCTCCTTTTAAAAAGGAGTATAGACTGGAACACTCCTTTTAACTTCATCATAAATAGGAGGGGCTAAACTTTATTAGGCTGAATAGGAGTATATATGTAAATGTGTTGGTTTTTGTAACATCACAAAAGCATTGAATATAAAAACAGGACTTTTGCAGCTTGCATTCCATATATGTGTTGTATATAGTGTTTATAACAGTGTTTAACAATATTTACACACTACATGCATATACAAGCATACTGCAGCTTTTAAGCAAAGAATATTGGGCTTCCAAAATATGGACCTTTTAAGAAAGTTTTTATAATTTAGTTCAGCCTGATATGGGCCTTTCAATATATAGTCCAGGAAATGTGGTACATTACTTTTGTCAGTGTAGTATTGACTGCTCCACTACACCATCACAACAGTTACTAAATGACTACAGAATACACAAGACATCCTTTTCATAAAGCAAGGCTGCTGGTGTCAATGAATGAAGGCAAGCACAGACCACTTAGCACTTCACAACATGCTAACAGGTGCCCACTAGCTGTCATCCATTGTTAGTCACATTAGCATTTTTAGGTTAACTATTCCTTTAAGAGTAATCAGCGCCTGCGTGTCACTCACTTTGTCTTCTGGCTTCTCGCCCTCGCCCTGCTAGTGTGGTAGTGGAGTGTGTAATTTATAACTGCTCTCCCCCTGCTCCTCTTCTGGAGGTTATTATGCTATATTTAATGCCTATGTAATGGCAGGTAGTCTAATCGTGGGTGAGGATATGCCCCTGAGAGAGAGCGAGATTGCGAGAGAGAGAAAGAGGGAGACAGAGAGAAAAAGACAGAGGGAGGAAGGGAGGGAGTGGGAGAGAGGAGCAGGAGAGGAGAAAGTCTCGAACGTCTCTGGTAAAAACAGATCTCAGCAAAGAGTTAGCAGTTTTTTGTACATGGCCGGCAGAACAGAGTCTGTGTCTTGATGTGCTGATGTGCTGAGAGACAGACTGATGGAGAGAGCCATGCCTTTTTAAGAGTGTTAGGCACTGTGGAAGATTTGGAGATCCTTCAATAGATGTTTCTTTTCGGCCATGGAATGAGATTAGACTAGACCCACAGGCTAACTTGTCAGTAACTGCACTATAGATCTACTCAGTGCCATTGTCGTACTAGAGATTTTATGTTCCTTTATGGCTACTGAGCAGAGGGTGCAGAGAATGATGTATTGTACTTCACCATCCTACACCATGTACCATTGTCTTCTGGATGAAAGCTTCCTAATGTGCAGGAAAGAAAATGCAAGGGTGCATACAATAGACATTGTGTGTACTCAACACTCAAACTAAATATGTATTATTCTAGTATTAGCTTGCAATATCTTGCTTATTTTTTTTACACTTGTTATTAAATTATTTTCAATAATACGATACACGAAAATCTGTGACTTTTATAAAATCATTTCATGAATGCATAGAGCTACAGGCATGAAGTTGAAAAGGGGAGCATCCAAATCCTATTCAATGCTCCATTTACATACATACACACACAAACACATACACACACGTCTAGAGTTACAGTAAGACACAACTTAAGTGAACATATAATAATTTTTACTGAACTTTAGAATGTTTTACTGCCCCAAGTTTTGGATGTTTATGTAACATGTTTCTATGAACCCATTTTCCACATTGTTTCATTATTTTAATCTTGGTCAATTTTGTGCTATGAGTGTTCAGGCAACAACGTTGCTTTATTCAATGGTGTATAGTATCACTTACTGCTCGTCTCAGGTGATGCTTGTGCACGCTCATTTCAACAATGGTTGTCAGTCAGTTTCTCAGACAGCCACTCGGTGACTCCATAAGAGAATGCAAGGACGTACGACTCCTCTGCTGAAGTTTCTTCACTGGTTTCCTGTGGAAGCAAGAATCAAAAACAAAGCCCTGGTTCTCACATTCTAAGCTTCTAAGATCTCAGTACCTCACTATCTCAGTGCTTTGGCTTAGAAATGTACACTTGCAGGTCAGCTTAGATCTTCATCTTCTGGGATATCATTCTCTAAGATCTAAACATGCTTGTAAGCCTTGTCCTAACTGCTTTAGTGTACTTGCCCCTCAGTGATGGAACAAACTTCCCACTGAACTCACCCTACTCATCGTAACTCATCATTCCTTCTGACTCTCCTCTTCAGGTAGTAACTAGGGCAACACCTTTAGAGTGCCTTTATAGCATTAACACTTTTCTCCATTCATTTGGCATCGCTCAAAGAATTATTTGCAGCAACTGAGCAATTAATAAGCCGTTTTATGTAATAAACCTAGGGATTTAAAGAATAAATTGATACTCAAGGTGTTATACTTATTTTTTTAACTAGATCAAAGTATGACAGGGCTTTTATCTTTTAGGTCATATATTTTGTAGTATCTCTAGGCACTGTTTGCACATTTTGATCTCTGGATAACAGTATCCGAAAAACAAATGTAAACGTAATATGTTAAAGAACATGTAAAGGTATGTGTGGATGCATTACAGCCACTACTATAGGCTGTATTGCTAAATGATCCATCCAGCAGCAAAGTAAAGTTCAGTCAATTAAATAAATGGTTGCTAGTAAAAGTGGAATCATTATAGTATGTGTACCATGTCATACTGTATAGATTCATGTGCATAGCTTATAAAGAAAACAGAACTGTGCACTGGCACTTGGAGCAATTCACTTCCAATAGCCATTATTGATTCTGAACAGGCACAGCAGCTGAACCTGGACCAGCTGGCTTGTTGAGATCACAGACAGTTTCTGCTCAGTCAGTTGTTGTGGGAGCGGACAGTAAATCAGCAGCTAAATAGTATAATGATGCTGCACACTCCAGTATAACATTAGTCAGGGTGCTTGGTTTAGAGGCTCAGGTCCAAATCCTACTGCTGCTGATAAGAGAAAGATGTATATAAAGAGAGAGTGAGAGAGCGAGAGTGAGACAGAGGATTGAGCTACAGGTATGAAGCTGAAAAGGGGAGCATCCAAATCCTATTCAGTGTTCCATTCACATATATGCACACACAAAGCAATCTCATCTCTTCCTCAGAGTGCACAAGGTTGCAGTTCAAACACTGACCCTGTGTGTTTCCTCAGACTTACTGGTGATTTAGTTTGGTTCCTGTAGGCAGTTGTTAGCTGAAGCCGCATTTTCTGTTGATCTGTAGTCAGTTATGTGGTACGAAAGGTTATTGAAAATGCAAGTTTGTCCTTTTCTTCTGAGAAACCGCAGATCAAAACACTGCCCTGAGGGTTGAGACTGCTGTTGCTGTTGCAACATGGGCCTATGGGATTTGCTTGTTATACGCAAAAAAATTTTTTTATGGGGTTCTGGGGTTTTAGATATAAGTGTTTAGACAGGACATGTTCGCTTTAAGTTCACTGCAGCCTGAAGAACAATGTCATCCTTGCCAAGTTAAAGGGACAATCCAGCCAAAATGATTCAATGATTGATCTAGATTGACATTTTTTGGATTTAAGACTCAATCATATGTATCTTGAAGGTGGGAGGGTGCCAAGTATCTTACTGCAGCTATGTATAATTATTTATAATTCAAATCATCATTACTTACAACAGAGAGAATTATGACTGAAATGGTCTGTAAGATGAGGACAATGAGCTAAAAGCTACAAAAGTACAAAGTAGCTTCTTTTCATTGGCTGAACGATCAAAACATAGTGTTATTTTTGTGTAAAAGTATGGTATTTTATTAACTGTTTTACAGTTTTATTCTAAGACAGAAGTCACACCGATGCTAGCCATAGAACACTGGCTAAGCTAATAGCCAGGTTTGGTTGACACCACAGGGATTCCCAAAGATGGTATGGCTGTAATGCTGGAACAGTAGTTAAAGAACACTGACGAATGAAAAGATGAAATCAGTATAAAATTATGCCTTCTGTGAAACCCCTCAGGCTGGTCAAAATAGCTCTGAACTACAAAGAACTGCATAACATGACAAACAACATATTGAAGGGATCACAGTATTTTTTAATTATATGCGACTTAAGACCTAGATGCATTGTTCCGGACAAAAGAAAACCTGATTCTGTGCACTGTATTTTGTATTTTTGCAGTGTTTCTAGTCAATGCATATATGAATTTGTTTCCTAGAAGTGATCAGTAGAAGACATAAGGATTTTGAGTCTTTCATTGTTCTTTACAGACCCTTTCTGAGACAATTCTTTTCAGCTGAGTCCTTGGGTCCATTTTAGGGTCTACGTTTTTGCTCTAGTTCCCACCTCTGCATAAAGACACTGAGAACCTTTCCTTCATTTTTCTTAATAGGACCTCTAAGTCAATGTGTTGCTGAACACTCAAGGGGGTTACCCTGCTAAGTTAAGCATGAGAACCCCAAAATGGTTCCACTTAGAGTTTCCAATAAAGTAAGCAAGTAGTCCTTCTAAACCCTAATCTATCTGCCTTTCAGCCGCAACAGACCCTCCACAACACTGGCTCACTCACTTCAAAGACTATTGTAGGGCCTTCTCCTCCCTCTTCCTCCACTGAATATTCATGAAGTGTTAATTCCTTACGCATGTTAAGCGGGAGGTCGACACAAAAGCACAATGCACAGCTCACCACATTCACAGGTCCACTGCTGACAAGCTGTAGTGCACATGCCTGTCTCACACAGAAACATATGTTTATATGGATCATTGTCATTTGAAAAGGACACATTCAGATCTGCCTTATTACAAGGCAGCTGTACGTACACAAAAATACTTGCTGTAGTATTACAGCACATATATCCAATTGACAGAAAAATGAACAGCGGACACAATAAGAGACACTTTTAAAGAGACACAGGCCTGCTCTGTGCAGATATGCAAGTAGTCCTATTAAAAATGTACTGGCTGTATGGGCTCTAGTGTGCTTTCTCAGCTTCATGTCATCCAAACTGGGTCACTCCCCCCTCTCTTTCTCTCCCTCTGTCTCTCTTCCTGAAAGCACTGTTCTCTGCCTGGGAATACTCTCAGACTTGCAGAGCAACACATGCTAAGGGCAGTCTCGTTGCTTGCTCACATTTTTTCTAGTAAAACACACATTTCACACATGCGTCTCATTACTGAATAGACCAAAATTATTTCCAGTCACTTACTGTCTGTCAGAGACATTTGATTTGTATGACATGTAACAAGTACCAGTACTCTTTCCCAGACTTTTCCACACACATGCCTCTGAGATAATAAACTTTAAAAAAAAAGGTATTAAAAGGATTCTGATGCCATAAAGAGGCAAACTATTGATAAAAGCAAGATGCACAGATATGAACAGCCTTTTTACATTGTGAAGAATGTCCACATTATGTGAAGGATCTACAATATGTATGTATTTTCTTTCTAAATTTTCATTCTTTACATGCTTTAAAATTTAAAAAGGTTTTTCATTGTGATACACTTCATTTTCAATTTGCACCTAAAATTAAAAGGTTCTTTAGGGAATTAAATGTCCCTCTTCTATGACATTGCTCTGGATATCTCGTTAGGCACCTTTATTCCTTATCTTCATCTAATCCTCGTCCACTGGGAGAACACAGCATATTTCACTGACCACCACTATGAGGCATCACTGCTTAAACAAATAACAAGGCAAATAACACACGGGTCACATGATTCGGCCTTCTAAGGCCACCCGGCTTAGCCTAAGGTGTGCAGTAGTGTTAGAGTCTTAGTCAGCCATGAGGCCACACCACTACATGTATTCCCTCCCAGTCAGGCAGTGAATAGTCTATGTCCAAAGGCAGCGCTTTTGAGGATGTCTGCTCTGATAAGCTGTAACACTCTCTGAAGCGACTGCTCACCAGCTATAAAAAACCTCTTGCTCGCTCAGGCCCTGTGGCTGCTAGCTATACTGAAGTGTGGCGGAGTGAACTTAGCCTGCAGACAAACACTCAGTGGAAACTCCACCTACACACTGATGTATACAGATTTATGTTCAGTCTGCGAAATGAACAGTGACCATTATACAGACATTTAAATGAAACGCTGGTGTTTATCATCCCTATTCTAAATTAGTGTATGCTGTAACACCATTAACCTTTTATAGTACAAATTTCCTCAGTGGATACTGACAGAGTTTAAATATTGAATTTGGCTCACACTCAGCAGTATAAAAATAGACTGTGTTCACTAAGGCCTGGACAAAAAACTGTTAGAATAGACATTGTCCACTAAATAATTCACTATGTGTACAAATCGTTATTTATTTAATATGACGATTAATCTACACTCTCCAAGTAAAACCCATTAATGGGCTTTTGGTTTTTTATTTTGGAATTAGACAGAACACTAAGAAGCGTGCACTAAGAAGCAATTCTCCAAAAAACAAAAACACACAAAAATGCACACACAAAAAACACAAAAAAAGATAAAAACCCTAAATGAGTTCCTCAGAGCTGAAGCTAGTTCCTCAGGTCTGACTTAATTCTTTAATTTTGAAGCTGGTTCTTCAGATCTGAAGCTTATTAAATAGATCCTTGTCAAAATTCTCACACACTTTTTTTCAGTCCAAGACTAGGCTTGTTCTAGCACTGTAAAGTTTTCACCCTGCCGTTCTCAACACCTGTGAAGATGTGCCCTGCTGAATGTGCCTGCTCTGCCAGTCTCTGGGGTTTCCATTGGGCCCTGGAGCTGCTGTCAGGACCCCATGATCCTAAAGCGAAGAGACAAGGATGTAAAAGCAAACAGATCAACGTGTGCATCCCCTTCTCACAGCTGTCTGCTGTTAAATAATGGCTCCTGCTGATTCCACCCTGCCAGCGCAATTACCTGCCGCTCTGGAAACTCGAGTGCACACTCTCCGAACACTCAGATAATGATTCTCCACAAATTGATGACACCGTTGGCCTCGTTTGCACAAGCTAGATTAACCTAAGAGAGGGTCTAGGTTTTTTACTCTGTTCTAAAAGAGCTGAGTGGGAGATAGAGGAATTCACTCTGTGGCAGAAGCAAAACTGATCATGCACCACATTTGTAAAAGGTCTGCAAACACTTGATTCCTTTGGCAACAGATATATTGAGGTTAAAGTCTATCAAGAGTTTTGTGCCCAAAATAGTAGATTAAAAGTGTAGCATTTCTTGTGCATTCCTGCCAAATATTCTGATGACTAAATCTGTCAGGTGTCTTGCTGAATGGTTTGAATTAGCAGAATGTCAGTAAAAAATCAAACAGCATTTGAATGGCTCTCTGAACATATTTGGGTCTAAAGGACACTTCAACAGCAGGTTACTATTGGCCTTATACAAGAGCTACAGAACATGTCACACAACACTTTTCAAAGCACTGGGAACTGAAGTCACTTCACATCACTGAATGGTGGCAGCATCAGCTTTTTAGTGTACAGCAAGAAGTAACTTCTTTTGCTAGTGTGAGAGATGCTGTAGAGTTTTCAAGGCTTGTGCTGCAGTCCATCATTCTACTGCTTGCTTTGTCAGAGTGCGTGCATCGATTTTCATTCATCAAGATTAATTGGCCCATTTAATAGACTAATTTCACACAGGAATGGCAATAATCAGGAACAAACAAGGAACAGACTGGGTTTGTTTACTTCATCTTTATTATGAAGTGCCACAAAATGCCTGGTGCCTTGTGCTTTTACATCAGTTGAAGACTGGCTCAAAAACCGCAGGACATTTTATATTTAATTCAGAAATCTCCTGATCCTGAGTCCGTGGACTCATCTACAGTTGTAAAAAGGTTGTTCTCTCCAAACGAGTATTTACATTTAGGCTACATCACCTCTTTAAACTGAGCTTCTCAGACATTCCTCATTTCTGATACAAAAACTAAGGTCAATCTAGTACAGTAATCTCTACCTGAATCTAGGGTTTTGTGCTACTTTTGAAGAGTCTCTAAAATGAAGTGCTTTCAGCAGAAATCTGAGGGACACCTAGGCTAGAGAAATGGAGGAGTCTTGCATTAATCCGAGCCTGAAGTGCAGTGCAAGTGGTTCACAGCCCAGCTGTGCAGACGTTTGTCTTCCATGCTACCACTAATCTTCTTCATCCCTTTGGGTGAACTACAGAAGAGCCTTTATTTATCCAGGCCTGGTGTTCCAGAGATACAGAGAATGATTCAGAACTGCTTAGAGCAGAGTTACAGCACTTCAAGCCTACGTCCTAAAACTACATTTAAATTAGAGGCAGGCAGTGCATAACAGAGCGAAGGAAAAGTGGTTTATATGTTTATTTTTAAGTCTTGGTGACTGGCTAACTCTACACCGTCATTTTCCCTGATGTGTTATTTTTTTCCCATTTGATTATTAGGAGATCAAAACATACCTGATTTTAGAAAAAGCTGCTATAGGTAATAGTTCGTTATTTTCAAAAATACCATGCATTACATGATTATTGCTGTATATATCCTCACAAGAATCCCAAGAAATATTGCCCATTGATACTATCTAAGTTTTGGCAAAATGATAAGCATTATGCTATTGGCATAGATTCTTTTTTCTTCTTTTTTGCATGCATTACATAGGCTTATAAAATCAAGGAGGTGGAAAATCATTTTCATGGATTCAAATGCTTTGGCATGTTAATAAGTCTGATAAAAAAAGAAGTGCCAAAAAATGTACAGAAAAATGTACAAACATGTCTTTCATGAAAAGAAAAACATATAACACAAGAATTATACATGAAATGCTAATAAATAGATAGATAAATAAATAAATAAATAAATAAATAAATAAATAAATAGATGCATTGATGAATGAATGTTAAATTTACCTCTATTGTGAATACTTTTGTGGGGGGTTGGGGGGGGGGGGTCACCTGCAGCAGTTTGATAATATCCAGTGATATGAAAAGAAAGAAAGAAGAATTGTGAGTTATTGATCAGCACTGTGTCACTCATAGCTCTCGTCCAAATCCAGAGCGCGCACGCGCGTGGGAATTGGGAGAGGGGGGCGCATCGCCGAGAAACGGGGGGGCTGTGAGGAGCATGCTGAGAGTCCCTGTTCCCCTCAGGCTCGCAGACATAACTTTGTGCTACTGTTGGTTTCCGTTCGGCTCGCGCTGGGACTTTGGGGGGACGTTCCCACAGGGAAAAAATAACTTAAAAAGTGTCACGTGGAGCTCAAATCACGGCTTCGCTCGCGCTGCGGTCTCCTCAGGCCTCGAGCGGCGAAAAGGCCCCTTTGAAGCACGCCGATTCGTAGTGCTTGTTCAGGTAGGACTTGAGCGCGAACGTCTTGCTGCACCTCTTGCACCTGAAGTGCTTGAAGGCCGAGTGCGTCTGCATGTGCGCGCGCAGGTTGGAGCGGTCGGCGAAGGCCTTGCCGCAGTGCGCGCACGCGAACGGCTTCTCGCCCGTGTGCGAGCGCATGTGGCCCTGCAGCAGCCACGGGCGGCTGAACGCCTTGCCGCACACGTCGCACTTGTGCTTGAGGTCGTGCGTCAGCAGGTGCATGGCCATGGCCGGCATGGACACGTACGTCTTGCCGCACGTGGGGCACTTCTTGGCCAGCTGGCTGTCCAGGCTGCGATGCGTCTGCTTGTGGCGGCTCAGGTTGGACGACGTGGCGTACGTCTTGCCGCACTCGCCGCACGCGTGACGCTGCGGAACCCGCGCGCTACTCGTCGCGCGCCGCCGCGACCGCCCGTCTGTGATGAAGAAGGCGTCCGCCGCGTAGCCCTCGCTTACCGCCGCGTCCCCGTTGATGTAGCCGCCGGTGAGCGCCGACTGCGGGCTGTCCGGCTGACTGTCCGAGTCCCGTGAGCCGTAGTCGCTGCGCAGGCCGTCGTAGAGCGGCCCTGGAGACGGAACTTTAACGGCACCGTCGCTGTCGCCATCATATGCCGTCGGTGTGATGTAGTCGCTAATGTAGCCTGAAAGAAAACCGAGAAAAGATCATTAGCTTTGTTGTTGGGTGGGTGGGTGGGTGGTGGTGGTGGTGGGTGCATGTAGAACATTTGGGGTTAATGGACACTGCTTTGCACATTGGGCATGTAGGTAAAATCACGTGGGAATAAAACAGACATTTGAAGGACCACTATAACATTTTCAAACTGTACACAGCAAATCTGCAAGACCGAAAGAACGCGGAGAGTGCTAAATTAATACCGCCAGTGCTGATCTAACATCTACAGTGCTGATTTAATACAAAAGTACGGAATTTACATCTGCAGTGCTGAAATAACAGACATACTGATAGAAGATCTGCAGTGCTGATTTAACATCTGCAGTGCTGATTTATCAGACACAGTGCCCATTGAACATCTGAAGTGCTGAAATAATATCTGCAGTGCTGAATTAACATATGAGATGCTAAATTAAATCAACCACAGGCTGATAGAAAACCGAGATAATTTAATATTTATAGTGCTGATTTAACATATACAGTGCTTATTTAACATCTGGAGTGCTGATTTAATACATAAAGTGCTGAATTAACAGTTACAGTACTGATTGAACATTGTAAGTGTTATCTAATGTGCTGACTGAACATACAAAGTGCTGAATTAACCAATACAGTGACTGTTTACCATGTATGGTGCTGAACTGACATCAGAAATGTTGATTTAACATCTACAGTACTGAATAAACATATAGTACACAACACAGAACTGAATTAAGATCTGCAGTACTTCAATAACATATGTAATACTGAATTAACATCTATAGAACTGGATTAACACCTGCAGAACTAATTTAGAAATGTGACTGATTGTTCTAATGATACATGTAGTGTTGAATTTCTATCAACAATGCCAACTATCAAGTAATATATTATTACATTAGCACAGTGTTGAATGAACAAACACTTTTGAATTATCATCTACAATGTTGATTCACCCCTTAAAGTGCTGAATTAATGTGTGCATTGGTGGATTAACAAGTACAACATCACATTAACACTCACAGTGTTTCATTACCACCAACAGTGCTAAGTTAACAGATACAGCAAATGATTATCACCTATAGTGTTGAATTAAGGTGTGCAATGTGAGGTTAACTATTATAGAGTCAAATTACCATATTGTTTACAGTGGTTAATGAATACCAAATCATCTACAGGTTTGGATCAGCTGCTGCTGTATTAACTCCTGTGGGGCTGTTTTAATATCTTTATTGTTGAGTGAAGTGACTCTCTACAGTGTTTGGGTTTAATCTATGAAGTAAATTGGAACCATACGTTTTTAAGTTAAGTGAACACCGTGGGTGCTGGATTAAAATGTTTCCAGCTAGACCCAAGTGAGTTTAACACTAGGGGACTTTGTTAAGGTAATAGTGATTTTTCCACTCTGCTAATCCACTGCATATATGGTGTAATGGATATACATGCAGGAACAAGCACACTGCAAGACATTTAAAGCACCAGTGGCATAGTACACTCTGTATGTCTGTAAGTCCAATAAGAAATTAATGGACTGAAGAAGCTTTAATGCCAGCAGACACTGGTTAAATATAAGTGCTGGGCAGCAGTCAGAGAATATAGTTAAGAATATGCACACTGTAAAGGTTTCAGAGCACCCAAGATTGACATTTGGCACCTAGTGGACAGTGATTGTAGCACACTATTTAATGTGTGCACCTCAGTGTTGAATTAACTCTTACAGACATCATTTAAATGCAGCTGGACCCAAATGAACGATGAGAGCAGATGCAGCAGCGATTTCACTGTGTATGTTCCGTATGTCTATATGAAATGCTAAAGAACTGAAGAAACAGTGGGTTTAGAGCCAGTTCATGCAAATATTACAGTCAAAACCTGTTTACAGTGCAAATATGGATATGTTGTAAGCTGCATACATTTAGGAACATTTAGGAAGAAAAGGGAAAAACATGCAGATTGAAAGCGTTCCTCAGTTTCCTAATGGGACAGAAGGGTCTCAGAGCTTGCCTTTGAGAAACCAACATGCACTCATTCGTTTAGGGCAACTTGTAGGTGGTTAAGAAGTGAAGTATGGCCATAAGCAGTGCGTCTGTTTTAGCCCTAAACAGCTCTGCCTTCAACAGTTCATGCGATTTTGTAACTAATGAGACAGAAGTTTGGAAATAACCCACCCATGTGTTGTGCTTTCATTGTTTTGCTTATTTTCTCCTTCTTTCCTGCTTTATTTCGTATTGACCTATAGGCATGTTTAGACTAGCAGACAAAGAGTGGCGAGAGTGCAAGCATGACAGAAAGAGCTTTAGAATCGCATGGCAACATTGTGAGATTTCCGCTTACCTTTGTCATGTATTCGTAGGTTGAGATTACTCCTAGACCTGCAGTACGCGCTGTCCAAATCTGCCGAGGAGAAATCATCGAGCTTAACCTTCTTCACCAGGAAAGACCTTGGCATGTTTAGAGCGTCCAGCACCGCGTCCTCTCTTCATCCACCGCGGAGCAGAGGAGCTGGACGGAGATCAGAGATACTATCAGGGTCAACTATCGGACACCCGGGCAGAGGAAACACTCCAGTTGTCCTGCGCGAGCTTCTTTGGCTCGTGCGCTGCTTTCTGCGGCTCGTGCTCCGCGCGGGCGGAATGAAACTTCAGCACTGGACAGCTCCCGCGCAACAGCGCGCATTAGGCTTTCTCTCCACCCCACCCGTATTCCGGCTTAACCCCGCCTACTGCGCTGCCATTGGTTAGTATGCGGCAAAAAAAAGAACTAAAGAAAAAACCTGTTAAAATATATATAGTACAGCTGTTTATTAAGAAATTGGAGCTGTTAAATTACATGTTTTCTGTAAATCAAGTTGCAGTAAAACTCTTTTACAGTTTACAGTTATTGCGTTATAAGGTCAAGCACAGTGATTTCACTACTTTCACCAACTCTTTTCATGACCATCATATTTATGAGCTTATATAAATTATAATACTACATAACTTACAGTATACATATAATATATATATATATATATACACACACACAAATATATATATATATGAAAAAAGGATAGTAGGTAGCTTCACGTGATATGAAAGGTCTGTGGGAATAATGCTAGGCTAGTGTCTTAACAAGCTAATCACAGCTCATGGGGTGGGTTCTGCTCAAAAATGAGTGGGAAACAAATAGCTGCTCAGAGTGACAGACCCTCTGACATTAGTTAAAGTAGCAAACACACAGTAGGATCCCTGGTATTAATTCTGAAGCCCCTACAAATGTCTAGAGGGCAAAGCCTGCTTGCAGAGGTGTTTACGGAGTTGAAGGTTGAATGTGGCTGAGGTTTGATGATGAGCTACAGCGATCAGGTGAGAGATGGAGATCCAAGAGCTTCATTTTAATTTAATCCATCAGAAATCTCCCCGGGAACAATGCTGGGTGAAAATGATTTATTGATGCTGTTACTTTTTCTCTCATCTCATTTTTTGTGCAGGTTGAAGTGTCATGTTTCTGTAAGATAAGGCGGAAATTTATTCTTTGAGATAGAAAAAGAAAAGGACAGAAACAATCTGGATTCACCAATGTAACAAGTATAACTGTCGCTACAGTATTGATTATTTCCACAGAAAAGATAAACAAGTAACTCTTTTATGATTGCAGAGATGCAGGATCTCCTTTCAGCACCACTCTGCCTACTTTCCATGTAATCATTTATTATGACTGCTCTTTTCGTCCATGATAAAACAAAGAAAGTAATGATATCTGTGCAACATGTCCCTGTTTATCTCACAGACCAGATCTGTCTGGACACAATATTATTGTATATAATACATAAATATAATATTTGTACTGCTTAGTGATTTATTTCTTCCTGCAATCAGGAGTGGTGTATAATCTCTTTGCATTGGAGAATCTGAAGTGAGGTGAAAGTGACTATTTGTCATTGTGAACACACTCAAGCACCACAACGAAATACAACCTCTGCATTTAACCCATCACA
>JBBPDA010000009.1:9658862-9683757 GCA_037974385.1 Arnoldichthys spilopterus | reverse complement strand
ACACACACACACACACACACACACACACACACACACACACACACACACACACACACACACACACACAGAGAGAGAGAAACACACACCTCTATCTCAGGCTGGCAGTCTGGAGCCCTAATTAAACGTGAAAGTTGATGCAACTGAAAATGGGGACAAAAGCCACATTATGCAAAACGGTGTTTGATTTTTGCCTATTCTCTCCTCCATCTCTCACTTTCTCCCACACTCTCTTTTTTTCTCTTTGTTTCTTTTCACACTGTTTCCCCGACTTGTGGAAAAAAAAGGAGAGAAAAGAGCGAATATCTTGGAGCAGGGGGCTCACTGTGTGGCCCTCCATGTGTGAAGAGTCAGCTGAGTGAGTCTGATAATTGGACACTTTGGCTGGAAATAGTTTTATAACAGAATATTGTGTGTGTAGGTGTGTGTGTGTGTGTGTGTGTGTGTGTTCTAGGCCTTTCAGAGGCACTGGGGATTTGTACTGAGATCAACCCAGTCAAACACCAGTTATGCCAGGCACAGCCACATGAAAAAACACTACAGTAATTATCACCACTATAATTCAACAGTTCATTAATACACCACCTGATACTGTACAAGAACACAATAAAACACATGTTTTGCTTCTATAAAAACAGTCAAAAACAATATCTTGTCAAATGCAGAGACGCAAGTATAAAACAACAATTAGTGATTTACACACTAAACAGGACTGCACTACAGGTGCCAAAAGGTGAAATGGTTTTATCCTAATTGCTTCTCCCTTAAATGTTCTATTCTGCACTTCCTTGCAGTTTCACAGGTCATTTATTAAAATTAGAAAAAGAAAAAAAAAACATTTTTTAGGCTTATGTCCTATGCCAAATTATTCAATGACCATATTAAAAAATAGAAAACTGACAGCTACATTTGGGTACTAATATGTTTGCATAAGGTTCATTAAATTTCTCTACAGTATGGGTGATAGAAACCAGGCTTTGCAGTATCGAACACAACCATATTAATTTCATTTACGGACCAAGAACCAATGACTGTACATGCATCTTCAGATTTTTATACATTTATATGTTGGTGATGTTAAAACAGTAAAAAGGGGGATGGGGGGCTATTTTGTCTTATATTCTGCATCCTAAGGCAGTGTATATGCCACCATTTCATGTACATTTCTGTGAAATTTTAAAGGCATTTCTGACTTCGCAAGTCTCATCAGAATGACTTTGTTGACTATGTGAACTAATCATGAATCCCTCTTTAATGCTGAATTTCTCTTTAATAACCAACTATTCTCATAACACTCTGAATTACACAGCAGAGTCCCCAGTGTTGAACATACTTTTACAGTGTTTTCTGGGGCCTGCTGGAACTAGATGAACACTGCAGACATTATTCCAGCAGTGTAGATGTGTAGATGTGTGAGTACGTAGCAGATTGCAGGTTTCTGTGTGTGATGCAGTGCAGGCTGTTTGTATCAGACACAATACACCAACACACACGTGACCAAGTAAATAATGAGGAGCAGCTAACAAGATGAAAAGAAGTAGAAATAAAGACAGGCATGAAAAGGAGGAGGAGGAGGAGGAGGAGGAGGAGGAGGAGGTGCTTTGACAAGACCTGCGTTTGGCAGAGAACTCCCGGCCTGTTGACAAGGAGCATGTGGTCAGGGGAATTAGCATGATTAGCGTATTCATTCTGAAAGGCTGCTAACCAAACCTCCCAGTGTGTGTTTTGTAGAGAGCAGTACCCAAAACACACACACTGCTCACCTCTGCTGTGAAGGCTGTGCAACTGATTAAGAAATGAAAGGAATCGAGTGTGTTTTTGGAACAACACACAAGTGACTGGTCCAGATGAGACATGGCACGGTTACAAACTACAGCTCAAGTATTTAGTATCACTGCTCAAAATTCATGTTTTCAGTATAAAACCTATTTACAGATAGATACAGGTTACATAATACATGGTGTCACTTTACAATAAGAATATCATTGTAAAAGATTTATAGTTTATAAGGAAGTTATTAATGGTTATTCATTCATATCATTTATTATGCAAACTTACCTATTTTGGGTCATAGGGAAACTGGAATCAATCCCAGTTAACCATGGTCACAAGGCAGGGTACACCCAAGACAAAGGGCCAACCCATCACAGGGCAACACAGAGACAGACAACAATTCACACACACACACACACACACATTTACGGGCACTTTAGAGTGTCCAGTCAACCTACTGCAAGCCTTTGGACAGTGGGAGGAAACCTATGTGAACATGGTGAGAGATTCACAAAAAAGGGCACCCATGACCGACCTTGGACCTTCTGGCTGTGAGGTGACCGCGCTAATCACTGCACCACCTGAAACTGACAGGTATACTATTAATGAATAAAGACAATGTGAAGTATAATCAACAACCAGCTTTAGAAGTAAAGATATACAGTGGGTACGGAAAGTATACTTAGGACCATGTGATATTTCAGTTTTTCCTTTTTTAATAAATCTGCAACAATTTAAAAAATTCTGT
Source organism: Arnoldichthys spilopterus (assembly GCA_037974385.1). NCBI lineage: Eukaryota > Metazoa > Chordata > Actinopteri > Characiformes > Lepidarchidae > Arnoldichthys > Arnoldichthys spilopterus. Next base: position 9,681,239 of record JBBPDA010000009.1, on the reverse strand, counting down.
TTTTGTCTTTCAGTATGAGGTGCTGTGTGTACATTAATGAGGGGAAAAAATAAATTTAAATGATTTTAAATAAAGGGGCTCTGAATACTTTCTGTACCCACTATACGTGGGAGTCACTATTTGGCAAGCAATAGGCCACTGTTCTTCTTTTTAAAACAAATGATTTCAGGGGTATTATAGGCTAATAAAAATGATTAATTAAACTTTTTTTTTTTGTCCAATTTGGTCATTAGCCAAAGAACCCCTGTCACATGGAATCACCAACACTAGATGAGTGAAGTCCATCCTACCCACCCAGATAGTGAAGCCAGCTGTGCTGTCTTGGACTCCTGGTCATGTGGCAACACCAGGGATTGCACTTATGGTCAGCAGTAAAACTGGTTTAAAACCATTTATTAACCCCTTAGGGTGGTCTTATTATAAAGTAAAATAAATCAGTTTTATTTATATAGTGCTTTTTACAACTGATGTTGTTACAAATCAGCTTAACAAAGCCCAGGCCCAAACACCTAATGAGTAAGCCAATGGCGATGGAAGCAAGAAAAAAGGTTCTTAAGCTGAAGGAAGGAACCTTGAGAGTGGCATTATAGGTCTATAATATGTATTTATGGCTAGGGGGTGGGCAGCAAATGAAGCACATGGAGGAGGTTTGTGTTATTTAAGCTAGTCTGAAGACAGGTGAGCAGGAAGCCCCACTGATGAACGATCTGGTCGAAAGTACAAACTGAGTGGAAGCCCCAGTGTTAGTAGATCAGGTTGAAAAGGAGTGGAGCAGTTCCTAGTGTCCTAGTGTAGTGAACAGTCAGGTCAGCAGTATAGGTTGACTGGAAGCCCCAGTGATCAGAGATCGGCTTGATATGGAAGTGCAGCAGTTCCTAGTGTGCAGGTGGGCCATGGTGACGATAGATCAGACTGAATGGCTCTCCTCAGAGCTGACCTTCAGATGAAAAAGAAAAACAGAAAATTATTGTTTTAGTATAAAAAATAAAAAATAAGGCATCAAACTGGGGAGATGAGAGTAATGGGGCAACAGCACCGTTGTCACAGTTTACTACAATTTTCTATGTTCATGAGATCCCAATTCTGCGCCCTCCATTTATCATGGAAAATGAACTAACAAACGGCAGATAAACAAGTGAGTTTTCAGTCTAGACTTGAAAACAGAAGCTGTGTCTAAGTCCCAAATACTAACTGGAAGATTATTCCAGAGCTGGGGGCCTATGTATGAAGAGGCTCTTCCCTCTGCTATAGTTTTCAGGACTCTGAGGTGATGTAGCTTTACTGATTGTAATATTTTAGTGCTGATGAACTTCACACATTGCATGGAATTTGTGAAAAAAAGAAGACATTTTAGAGGTCCCCATAACAACAATAAAAATATTAATATGTAAAGAAATAAACATGTAATTAGATAATTTACATGCATATAATAATGTCATGCAAATGTAAAGACAAACTGTAAATACATAATTCCAGTTTCTATCTAACAGCTCATTCCCAACTAGAGTATCATCTAAAATACAATTTGGTGTGTATTTTATAATAGTTATAGTTATATTATACATTAATATTGCATGTAATGCAACAGTATTTTGACAGTGATTCCAAACTTTTGAATGGTGGTGTGTCTTATAATTGCAGCTCAATTGAGTTTTGTGTGAGTATGTGTGTGTGTGTGTGTGTGTGTGTGTGTAGCCTATTACAGCTCTGACAATGTAGTTTTCCTGGCTCAGTTGGAGGCTGTCTGCAACTCCTCTTTGCTCCTGAGCATGAAATCTGGGCAAGATAATTAGTTCATTTAACTTCATTGAGCATGCTGGCACGCAGTGTCTGGGAAATGAGCTGGCAAAGTTGTGGCCTTTATTGTGTTTATTGCTAATGCAGGGGCGATGTTTTGTGGTTCTATGCGATGATGACACCGCTGAGCTGTGAGTAAATACTCATATCACTCACACATTCAGGGCTTTCTCTCGCACCAGCAGTCACAGGCCATTGACATCAAATCAACTAAGGACACGCTTTTTATTTAGCAATTTTGTTGCTATGCAATCATGTGAAAAAGTCTGGCGCATCCAAAGAAAGTTCTGAGGAGACGCTCATTTTGTGTGAAGAAACTGTTGTTAGAGGTAACCTATGGGTCAAATGACTCCTTCCAGCTGTGCACGTGAAGAAACTGCCTTTGGTAGCCCATTCTCAAAATCAGAAAGATTTATCAGCTGTCACACTCTCCACTATCAGTTCATTCTTGCCATCATAAGCATATCATCAGCAAAAAAAATCTAGTGATTGCTATAGAAGCACCTGAATATTTTATCCATATCATCCCCATTGGCTCAGGCTGAAAAAGTGATGCATTGTGTTTACTTGGTTCAAATGTGTACATCATTTCCACATGAATAAAATATATCAACATAATGCCAAAAGTAAGCAAACTGAAAAACAAAACTGCCTTGATATAATATATTTTATTCATGTGGAAATAGTGTACACATTTAAATCAAGTCAATTTAATGCATTTTTTTCAGTGTGCAGGGCTTCAGCCAAATTTGATGTGGGTGTCATGAGAGCAGGTTGATGCATCAGTAAACCATACACTACACCTCAAGCTGAACTTTCTCCTTCCCCTACAGCCAAGAGAGGGAAACAAAAACATTCTCATTATTTTCTAAGTGGGTCTATCACTGTCAGCAGGTAGGTGTGAGATGGAGAAGAATGAACTGGCACTGTTCTCTTATACTGATAAGCTCACTTATAGATTGATTGCAGCAGATGCCTTATCACCATGGACAGGCTCAATGATATCTATCTTCTCTGAGAGTATCGTCTCATCAGGGCTAACACGAGATGAAGAGTTTATGGGCAATAAAGACAAATACTCAGCTCTATGAAGGAAGACACAGGGAAACACGATTAAGCTAGTTGGTCAGTGTCTTTGGGCATAGTGTTCAAACCCTGTGGTTTAATTAACTACACAACCTCTGACTGGCAGCTGCATGTCGATCTGAGCAAGCCACTGAAGGTTCATCGGTAGATCATAGCAACATCACTTCAGCCAGACATGATCATTACCTCTGAGGTGACAAATCAGCTAATCATGTTGGAACTGACATTGCCTTCGAGAGGAGTGTAGTGAAGAAGCCAAAAACATGAAAAGTATCAGGAATTGGTGAAATGCCAGGACAGTCTGGAAGAATTTTTAATACTACTATAAACACCAGAGTGGTCGGGTGCAGAGGATTTGCAGGACATCCACTTCGTAAAAGTCCTCAATCAAGTATCAAAGAAGAGGGACTTTCAGTCTGTAAGTGAAATTGCAGAGAAAGCCACCAGGTTGATTTGAATCCAGAGAGCTGATCAATGAGTGGTTGTTGGTGGGACATGCATCATCGCTTGATCAACCTCAGCTGGTTTGCCATGGAAGGGTGTCTGATGTTGAGAGACCTGAAACACCCAAAGACCCCAGGTCACATCAGTGATGTGTTGCAGTTCATCCAGAAGATGCATTTTACACGTTGATGTGATGTATTATAGATTTAGACTTATTACTCAATGTGGACTACTATTTAATGTTGAATGGAAAATTAGCAACAGTCATATCCCTGGCTCTCTTATTTGGATTCAGCCTTCAGTCTTGAACCGTTTTGGACTCTGTCTTGTCTTGAACTCAACAAAAGCTCTGCATCAGAGTGTTAATAGAAGAAAGATGTAGACCCTTGCTGCCAGTTATATGAGTAGGGTAAAGTATAATTTATACTTCAAAATGAAGTGGACACAGACAGATGCAGTCACACAGCTTCTCCTTAAACAACTCCATTGCTGTTAAGTTTTGCCCATGTGTGTCTTTCTAACAAAGGTCCATGTGGTAACAAAATTTTGAAAACATGCGTACAATGGTACAGTTAACTGTCCGGACCTAACGGATGAAGAAAGGTCACTTGACCTTTGCAGACCATCACCTACCCACAGACATTGCAAGTATGAACAAGCTTTAAGACAGCACAGTGAAATGACGGCACTCTACAGATGAGGTAACACAGTTTGACAACAATCACCACATTTATAAATCTCAACTACGGTGAAATTCACTCACCTGAATTAGGACGACAAACTCATCTGCTCTGAGGACGAGTACTTCATGTAAATGTAACGTACTGGAGGAGAAAGCTTACCTGGAGGTCTTGATGGACATGCTGACTAGAAAAGGGAACTGCTGCAATGTGGGTCATACTCCAGCTCAACTCGGCAGGCATCCTGATGGAGTAACCTTTTACAATGATGATGATGACGAACAAATGATATCCTCTCCAAACAGTGGTTCAACATGCTGTCCTCCCATTGCAGTCTGTCTGGTCTGTCTTTTCACCCTCATGGTTATGCTCTGCAGCCCACTCATGTTGATGATTCCCACATGATGAATTTCATCAGATTTCTTGCCCAATGTGAGCTTGTCACAAATGGTCTGCTTCAATTTATTGACCAATCAGCAACCTAAAGAGCTTAGCATCATTACTTTCAGAATGCAGTAAGACACATAGACTTAACATACAATAAAGAAACTGATGTTTTTATCAAATGGCTGTGAAAAGAGTCATCTTAGTATGCTAAGCACTTCAGATCTGTCCACATTAATCAACCAAACAAGAGGGATAGAGATCATTTGGAAAAAGCTGGATTAATGTTATGTTTTAAGGCTGAGCTTAATCAATTGAGATATCGCTGTTATCTGACACTTGATAACTTCCCCAAAATCAGCAACTAAATGAGTTGATCTAGTGATGGAGCTGGACATTGTCATGGTAGAGGGAGATCTTCCGGCCTCAACATGCCCAGAGGTAAAAATGTATTTGTTCTTAAATATTTTGCTTGACCTCCAGGAAATTTGGCTATATCACAGATCCAGTTGCAAAAAATGTCTTCACCACTTTCCTCCACCAGCATGCACAGGTCCAGAATGACCTTAGTTTAAATACTGCAAACCAAGCACACACTGGCAAAGCAGAAAACCCTCTATGGAAAAAAGACCAGTGCACAGAGCACAGGTCTGTGGAAAAGAGCTCACTGATCAGTCTTGCTCAAAGATTTGCTTAGCTAGAGCCTATCCTGGAGGACACTATGATATGTATATGTGTGAAAGTTTATGTTATCCTTGATCAGCATAGCAAGAGAACTTTGACTCATTATTAATTATTTACCATCTTCATTCAACATTCAAGGTCCCACTGCATCCTACTCTGTATAAGTCTGTTCAGGCATGATGGAGATGATGTCATCAGACCCCACAAAGCTTGTTAACATGGCACAGTATGCCCACATAATTGATCCAGGATGGGTGATCATGAACTACATCTGTTTGGGCAATACTTATAAGCCACTCAGTGTGAAAAATTTTTTTCCAACGCCTTAGTCCAACACATCTTTGAGCCATGTTGCAGTGTTCTACATATAAAAGACAGATGCTGCTCCAAATAAGCAGAACTCTCCTGTGCATGCACTATAGAAACATTTATCCATAATGACGAAGACATTCACTGAGGTTGCACAGTTTTCCAGCTGTCAAGCAATTATAAGTTGAATCCATTTAAGACCTCACTTTCATGGCGTTAATGCAACGAGGTCTCTAGAAGGATGACAGTAACAGCTGTGTAGCTCCTCTACCAAGATGGCATCACCCTGACAATAGACTGCAGGCTCTCAGCCACTTGTCTTCTATCAAATGTTGCCTTGAAAGAAAACATGAGATGAGTGTACATTTTTTCTCATTGATGAAAAAAATATTTGAGATTAGTCATGCTGAAGAAGCCCCTCTGATTTTATTCAATTCAAGTCAGATGGAGGGTCTATAATGTTCTCTTAACAGGACTGGTCCTCAACAACACTTTCCTGTAAGTTCTTATACATACTGCAAAAAGGCCATTGCTGTGACAGCAGATACAGAGCAGATGTTTCATTGCTTTTTTGGTTTTTAAAACAATGTTCCTGCCTAAGACATCATCAACACTGAATTTCACATGACTGTACATATCTTTGGGAAGAGTCCTAGTCCAGCAGTTGCCATCTACAGTTGATATCAACAGCTGTCTTCAGAGTCTTAATAGAGTAAAGGTGTGTGTGCTGAAGCAAAGACAGTACAAGCATTATCACATGTGATTCCAAACATTTGCACAGAAGTGTCTTTATAGATAAACTAGAGAAATATTGTAGTATCCATATTTGCACTCTTTTTGATGTTCATGCTTTCTGTGCTGTGGTGGCCCGCTGTCCCTGTTGCCATAAACAATCAGCATTTGGACTGAGAGAGCATGAGGCGTTTGTCTGCATATGATTTGCCTAATGAATGATTGCCTTGATTATGCATGGAATATAATGAATAAACAGGGGAGGAATATGGGTGATGAAATTAGTCATGAAAACGGGTAGAAAAACATGAATCCATGAATAAACGTTCCAATATGTTCATAATTTCTTCTGTACTTAGAAGAAAAATCCACTTTCTGTAAATATGTCTTTAAGTCTCACTGTCTGAAGTACCTATTATAAAACCAAGGTGTTTTTCTCAAACCACAAGGCCAATTACTGCTTTTTTGCTGCGCTGTGAAACTGTGTGCCTACTGTTTTTAAGATTCATGTTGACATAAACTCATTGATAAGTCATGCCAGTGTTATTCTGCTGAGGCGTGGCTCAGTTGCAGTCTCCCACAGTGCATCAGCATGCTCCCACACTTTGTTTTACTCCAGATGGTGCAGGTGACACAATCTGTTTGGTTGTTGTTTACACACACACACACACACACACACACACACACACACACACACACACACACACACACAGACACACACAGACACACACAGACACACCCAGACAAACACACACTGAACTGCACTCACTGTGTACACAAAATTGATGAAATTTAAAACCTCTGACAGCTGTTGATTAATACTAGTTTGTGTAAACACAATAGTGGAGTTTAGAAATTGTGCCTTCTGTTGAGGAACTGCTATCACGCAGTTAAGCCAGTCTCACATTTGGATACTCTTGTGGCTTTTTCACTCCTAACAAGACTGAGGTGAGCACTTTTAAAATCAAATCTGCTATAAAAAAGGTTCTTTGGACCGGTACCACATAAAAACCACTTTTGGTTGGATAAATAATGTTGCAGAAGACTGGTTTTAAAAACTCGTTTAAAGCCATTCAATGGGTCTAAAGCTTGACAAACACAGAGACAATATCTAATCTCTCAGAAAAAATTTATTTTCAGGGTACAAATACGGTCACTGAGGTGGTACGCTCAAGAGATCTCAGTACCTTAAGTTAGGAATGTAAATTCAGGTAGTGTATGTAATGTAGTTTTCCATTGCAGTTATTGTTTTATATTGTTCTTTATTTGTTTGTTTATTTATTTATTTTTCATAAATTTAAATCACACATTCTAAAGATCTACAGTTGTACATTAAAGACCATGTCTGTTTGATGGTACATTGGTACATAGGTTGTTTGTACCTAGGCTTAACATTCACATGGACAGTACCTCTTTTTCTAACAGTGTACAGAGAAAACGAGGAGGATGAATGGTTCAAGTAAAAAGATCTTTAGGAATCTAAAGGTGCTTGTTCCAAAGAACACATTTTTGAATGTAAAAACACTGTCAACTATCACTTGTTTGAAAAATGTTTTAACGGTATACAAATATGACATAGATCTCCATTATACCTGACAAAAGGCTACTGCAGTATCTGTTCAACTGCATCGCTACAACCTCATCAGTGTCTCATCAGTCTGACTGATGAGAATGCCCTGCTGATGAGGAATTAAAACTGATTTTCTGCAAACTCTCCTTGACAATGGTGCTTAAAACCAATTTGGACAGATGAGTGTGGACTGGGACTAATTAATAAGAGAAGTCCGTTTGGTGTGATGGGCCATTGCGCCAGACGGACCTCTCGCATTAAAAAGGTCAAACCCACGCTCATCCATCAACCCTCTCTCACAGACCCGCTTAGCAGATGTGCAGTGATTGTGTGTGTATGTGTGTGTGGTAGATTGGGAAAGCCTGTGTGTTGATGAGGCCTCACTGCATAACGGTTATATTAACAGTGCTGATTAACATGTGTGTCAGCATGAGGCTGCTGGAGAATTCCCTATAGCTCTTGGAGCATGCTGAGAGATGCCTAAGCAGTGTGGCTTTCTCAACTTTCATTCCATTGAGGTGATAAGAGAAAAACACTCTGATGCATCTTCATTTGTAATGGGGATGATGGGTTATGAATAAATGCTTCCTGCTTTCACAAGTTGAGAGTGGCCAAATTAATCTGGAGGAACAGCACAGCAAGATTGTAATAATGGCACATGGTCAGTACTCATAAAATGGTCCCTAATGGTTCTTGGCTTATGTTTATGGTTCTAAGTAACACATTATTTCTTTTAGTACATGTAGAACTCCTTTAACATCATAAACACAGAACAATAAAAAGATGTGCCAACAACTGTAATATTTAACACTGCTTAATTTCATAATGACTAAATGAGATCCAAAATACCTAAAGTAAAAAGCTAAAAGACCTAAAAAAAAAGTGTTTAAACATTTTGAGAGACATTTCTATTGCAGAAGTAAGAAACAAGCTTAATATTAATTTCTGGGGCAGTAGTGGTGTAATGGTTAGAGAGTTGTCCAGGGACCTGAAGGTTGCTGGTTTAAATCCCAGACCAGTACCACTGAGGCATCCATGAGCAATGTACCTTCAGCTGCCCACTGCTCCTACACGAATGGGTTGAATGCAGAAGTCACATTTTTTAGTGGTGCACTGTGTGCTGTGATATAGATAAACTCACGGTAATATAATCTTCGATGCCAACATCTTGGTTCATATACAGGAAACATGAACAAGCCCAGATAACCCTTACAAATATAGACTTTGGATTCAAGGGACTCTCTCAAGCAAGTGTTTCTCCTGGGTGATCGTCCTAAAAAAATATAGCATTTGCTACTCTCAGTCATCACTGATTAAATGCACCATTATGCTGAGGCATGGCTTCATTGTGCAACTAGTTGAACAAATGATGGCAGCCTTCTGTAGCTCTGCTTCCAATTTGCTCCTGTGCTGTTGGTATAATGTGGGGATGAGCAATTTGACTGAAGAATTTTTTTGCCCAGGTAAGACATAGCTTGAATCCAGTGTTTTAATCTTCTCAGAACTGGTCTTTCTCTGTCTGTAACCGGATCATGTGCATTGGTGGATTGTTACAGGGCTCATAAAACTCTCCACCACTTGATTTTAATGTCATATGCAGTGCTGAGAAAATGATTCTTCTAGCATCTTCTGACCCCTTTGACTTCAATTTTTCACTTGTGCAGGGCTGATCAGAGACCTTTAGAGGGGCAGATGCTGAAATGAATGAAGGTGGGAAGGTGGGGGCGTTGCTACTGGTTGATTGCTTTGAATGTAATAACCACAGTTGCGCTTTGTATTCCAGCACGTTGTCTGCTGAAGAGGATGGAGTAAGTTGCTAGCATTATCACCAGCAGCAGCAACATGGGCTTGACAAACTTTCCAATGTACAGTCTTTTGGTCTTCCACTGCAGACACAGCTCCTCTCTTGAACAGGTCTTCTAATGCATATCCAGTCTCACTTTCTTCATCCTCCATCTTCATTCTCTTTTCTTTCCTGTACCACAGCAACAGTACCTGTCCCAGCTGTTAACTGACTATTATGCTATACACCTCACTATCATACTGTACCCAGCATGCCAATTGCTCCACAGCACTTCTAGCAGCAGACAGCATTATAACAGTATTACAGCTGATGTTTCAGCTATGCTACAGTGTTCCTCCCAGCATTAACTGAAATTGAGAAATAACAATAAAATAATAACTGTGCTTTTGTTTTAACTGGCTAGAACTTCTACTAGAGTAACAAGACACCAATTTGCAGCGGCAGAAAGCATGATGCAAATTGTTTTTGCTAGTTTAACACCAGTGCATTCCTCTATCTCATGCCGTGCATGTAGGTTATCAAAATAACAAATTATTTTGGGTGTGTTTCCCACTCATAGCAGTGATGCTTTTTAAATGAGGTGGGGTTTGGTGCATTGCTGGCACAATGCTATTTAAGGCAGTGAAATTATGTTGCGTTTTGAGTCATTGGTGTATTATTAATCCATATTTAAGCAGTGTGTTTTAAAAACGTGGTGCTAGTGACGGACACAGATTCATGCAAGTGCAAGATTAGCACTTGAAAGGCTTAGGTGTAACAGGACTGCTCCCATGAATGATCTTCACTTTGCATATGCATATGATGCATCATTCTGATTGGTTTGTTGCATGTTAAGCCCAAAACACATTGGATTAACACTCCAACACTCTGAATTAAGAGTTAGTACAACCTTTTGTGCCTTGTGCTAATGTGAAATGTGTTTTTCCTTTGTCAGAATAGCAAAATGGATTTGGACACACCCATAAATGTTAGTTATGCCTTGTGCTTTATGCTTTGCATTAGATTTTTAAATAGACCCCTGTATCTGTGAAAATAACTGACAAGTAAAATTAAAGCAAAGGGCATTAAGGAATGAAACCAGAGCCTTATTTCCTTTCTCTTGTTCTCTCTATAATTGACAATACACAATTCTCTTATTTATGCATCAGCTGGTTGTCTGCGTCTGTAGCCTCCCTCCTGAACCATTCTCTCCAAAATTACAAGAAGCTGAGCTTTCCTGGGAAGAACCCAGTATAAGGACATTTCATCAAAAAACATACAGATGCCTCATACTTTATTTAAGCATGGATATTAAGTCTCTAAACATTGTAACTGTCCTGAAGTGTAAACTTCCAGTAGTGTTAGACAGGGAACATAACCGCATCAAATTCCATTGCAAATCTTTAAGTCCACTCTTGACTCCAGAATTTTGATGCAGCATTCAGAAAAGTCCAACAGCTTTTCATCTATGCTTCAGCATCAAACATTTGGCATCATGACACATTGTACAACAGCAAGGACATAGGTGGAATCTCCATGGAGTCACCTTGCTGTGATTTGCATTGACTGCAGGGGCCTTGATCAGTTGAGCTCAAGCTAATTATCGGGATTCTCGGCAAAGCAACGCATTACTGCACCTCCTCATGAAGCGGACAGCATGGCCCATACTAATGCGCTCTTCATCCTGCCCGCTGTGTGGTGATGGTGATGAGGTTGCGGCCCCAAGATTTTGCCTTATTATGCAAAGCTTTGTGAGGTGACATGGATTAAGTCTAGATAACGTGTGATTGAGTAACCAACATGGGCTGTATTAGCCTGCAAAGTTGCAGCTCAATTTTGACAGTGTATTCGATGGCAAAGACTTTGCAAAAATCAAACAGGATTCCAGAATGAAAAAAGACCAGAGTAATGTAATCTGATTGTTCAGAGGGAAAATAGGAACTTTCAGTGATCTAATTCTTATTCATTTCTAGCACCTTCAGACATATACACTTTTTTTTGTTAGAATCTAAACGTGGAGCCATGTCATTCAACCTTTTTCAAAACAATCATAAGAAAAAGGAAGCCCATTTCAGAGAATATAAACACAACAAAAGGTCAAAGATTACAGGAATAAGGACAGAGTTTGAACAGCAAGTATGTATGTCAATTCTATTATAATAAGATGGAAATTCCTCCAGAGAAGTGTAAAGCAATCAGATTGGTCCAAATCTGTTACATGTGAGAGTGAATGATTATCTGTCTTTGTGAGCACACCACAACACAGCCCAATGAAATGCAACATCTGGATTTGACCCATCCATGTAGGAGCAGTGGGCAGCTAACATGGACAGTGTCCAGGGAGCAGTGCTTAGGGACAGTACCTTGCACACAGGTACCACCTCATTCACCTGTACCAGTCTGGGAATTGAACAGGTGACCTTCAGATCACAGGGGCAACTCGCTAACTGTTATGCTACCAATGCCCCACATACAACCAGCAATGATGTCCTGTTGTACCAGTAAGACATAAAAAACTTAACCAAAACCAACAACCAAAAATAAGAAGCACTTGTACCAAGCGCAAGATCAAGTCATGAAAAACATGTCACCCATGTGTCACAAGCTTCCACATGCTTACAATTCCACCTATATCTAAATTTTATTTTACACTAATCTGTACCGTCATATTCACATCAGTTTCAGTGGTGAGCTATTTTTCACCTACAGGTGTCCTCTAAACACTACATACCCCTGTTGTTCTAGTATAGAGAAGCTCTGAGAATTACTTCTTAGTGGGCTGTGAGTGATTTCTGCAGTACCTGATGATTGTGTAGGTGTGATGTCCCACAATGTTGACCACCATCAGCATCTTGTAAACCAGCTTTACAATCAGAACAGAGATTTCTCTTCATCTGGTCCTCTTCTTGCTTGCTCTTTTTTGTTCCTTTCATTCTTTTTACCCTCCCCCATATCTTTTTTTCCTTCCCCTCCCATCTCTTCAAGGTGGCGTGACAAGCTGCCAGGATGAAAGAGAAGTGGAATGGGAGGAGAAAGGGGGCAGAATTGAGCGGAGCACTGAATTTCTTCCGTGCGTCTCCACACACCCAATCGCTCCTCCCAAGGTGCTGAATATCATCATCCTATACTGGTTCCAGGATTGATTTTAGCTATCGGGCACAAGCCCAGGGACATGAACAAAACTTCAACAGCAAGGATAGGGCATTTCCTCCTGATGTAATAAACTGAGAGACAAAGCCATTAAAATGACAGAAAAACCAGATTGCCTTCAGCACAGCCTATCCATTACATCCCCCATGATGTCATTTTGGCTCAAGTGCTTCCAAACAGAGACATCACAGTAAACTACACCTAGAAAATAACACAGATGGGAAGAACCTCATTCCACATGTAGCAGAAGCTTTTCAGACTATACTTTGTCATTAAAAACATTTGGGTATCAATGATACAGATGACAATCTGGGGTTCTTAAAAGAATGGTTTGATGAAAAAACTAATTTTGACCGTTTCCTATTTGCCCCAGATGTGGTCAGCCAATCAAGACCTGTTTGAAGTTTGGCACTGGCGCTACAAGGCTAATGTTAGGAATAAACACTGGAAGTCAATAGTCACCCAAATCATTTATCACTCAAATGGCTTTTAACTCACTCAAATTGCATATAGCTTTTCATTAAGGCAGCAAAAACTTTTTGATGTGATTTAGGCCACAGTATGAGCTAAAAAAAAAAATCAATACAGCAATCAGCATATAGCCCATAACTCTGGGCAGGGTTTGAGACAATAGGCTTTGTATTTACACCACCACAGGAATAGAGCAGATGATTCAAAATCAGTTTTCTGATTAACATACAACAAGAGAAAACATCTCTTATAAATTTGGAGAAACCTAATCCAGGATCGGTCCTTCCCAGCCGTCATGTTGTCTGTAATGAGTGCCCATAGTTGAGAATTTTGTTATTTTTTTTATAGCTCACAGTAAGTCATACTGTGCCCACAGTGTTCATAAGCAAGGTTAGCCTCACAGCTGCAGTTTCAAGCTAAAGACAATATTTGGACATAATGTTTTGGCTAATTAACTACATCTGAAGTAAGTGGAAAGGGGCGAGTCTGATTCCTTAAATTCCTCGAACCTTAGGAAAATGATTCCATTAATCTAGCTTAAATTGTAGCAGCTACTAAAAATTGACAACAGCTATGAAACTAGGCAAATACAAGGCATGCATGTGCATTTACAAAGTCTAAGTCACTTGCCAATCTACTTACTGGCGTCATGCTGAGTCATGGGGGAGAGGGAGAGCCATTTTACACATCAAGACAGAGTGGTCCAATCATATGGCAATGATAGAGCCAACGTTTAGACAACTGCACCACTTACGGCTCTAGTAAGAAATTGTTGAACCCTTAAAAGTTTAGTGAAATGAACATCTTGATGTACATATTAAAAGCAATCTCACAACTACATGATTAATTACTGACTGGTTACATAACGAGCTACATATACATTTTTGTTTTCACGTGCAAACGCTGTCACATCATGATTGTGTTAGTGCTACAGTTTAAAGGTTAAGGCAGTTGTTTCCCCATTCCTAAGACATCCACATTTACATTCTATTTCATCTCTCAACACCCCTAAGCCAAGTTATCAAAGAATGGAGCTCACTGGATTACCTGCCTGAACTGTGAACTGAAACAGAACAAAAATATAAACCACCTGGGGATCCTGCGAGACTGGGATGGGAACCTTCACCCTAAGGCATGACTAAGAGGCAAGCAAGTTCCTCCCTGCACTTTTTGTTTTGTCTCAGTGAGCATCCTCAGGGTGTGCATCCCAGCCCAGTACTCCGTGAGGGAGTATGAGGACAGAGGAGCGCCTGGTGCTCCTGATACAGGCCACCTGCTGCAGTTGGACCGCTCTTACCCAGCTTATCTCCTTCTCCACTGTCTATAGGCTTAAGGGAGCTTTCACTGCTATTACAGCATAGCTACAGCAACGGTCTCGGCTTATATTTGGCATTTGCTTTTTTATGACTTTAACTAATTTTTTTATGGTACTGCAAGGGCTTTCCTAATTCTACCAGAGAAAAATTGATGGGTGGCAAATACACATACTATAATATAAATATAACTTTTTATCCAAACGGCATCACAGAGCTTCTTTTAAGGCCCTACGGCATAATAACGCATTCTACCAGACACGAAACTACATATGGATATACAGCTCTACACCTGCAGGATTTGACATGTGGGGAAATTGCAGACAGCATCATAGAGGGGTGCCACTTGTGTCTTTGTGCTCTCCTCTCTGCTGTTCTTTTGGCACCATTATTCAAGTGCACAGCCGTGGCAAGGAGAGAGCTAAATCCCCTTCCTATTGTTCACACACACATGCACCAGATTTTCTGTGTACTCCTTTCTTGTCATGTCTGCCCCTCCCCCCATGCCCCCCAAAAAATATTATGAGATGATGGGCTTTGTGAATATGCATGAGTGTTTTGAGCTGAATAAATCCATGATATCAGAAATCAAAAGGCTGTTTATGCTTTTTGACACTTATTTTGTTTGTAAGCTCGCTTAAGCCTGCACTATTCATTTAATTTTAAAAATCTAGCGGTAAAATGAGACGATCACAGGCGACGAGATACTGAGACAGAGCTTAGTTTTGCTAATCATTTTGTAGCACAACTACACTTATGCTGCATTTTATGGAGCATTTCTGCAGCCGGGTGAAATTTACAGTAGGGTGTACCCCATCGTTTTGAAGAATTTTCTGCTAGCTCTCCATTTAGTGCACCCTGTATGACTGTAGCTCATTATCCGGTTCTCCTCACCCTTAACACACTCCTCAAGAGCTCTCAGCCCAAATTGCACTGAAGTGCCTATTCAACATCTTAATGTTGTGATAGACCTACAAAGCAGAAAGGTACAAAGGCAAAGCAAGAGCCTCTTACACGCACTTAATGACAAAGAGGCCAGCATGGTTTAAAAGCAGGCTGGCCTCAAAGCCACAAACAGGCAGCTTGGAACTTTAAAAGCAAGTCACTTCACTTCCAGGGACCAATTACTTTCAAGACAAAAATATTTAGATGGGCTTCAGGCAAACCGGCTGGTACTGACCAAGGGAGGTAAAAATTTTTTCTCTCACAAATCGTCTTCTTAAGGGAAGAGGCAGTGGGCATTAACTCTGGCCGATTGTTGGCACCATGAGGTGAATGTTTGTTGGGGAATCTAGATTTAATTTAGTCGCTATATCAACACCAAACAAATTTGCAGCCCTAGAGGTCTGACTTTGCCTGATAAGCTCTCCGCTAATCCTGATTACGGAACCCCCTCATGTTCACACGCACAGGCACGTATTTATACACACTCGCCCTGAGACTAATCTAGCACACATGCTTGGATATTAAAGCTGAAGATATATATCATGGAAAAGCAAGAGAAAGTATGATGGTGAGGAAGGGCCAAATAATCCAAGCATTTCTGTAAAAGAGGAAAAACTAAGAGGCTATAATTACACAAAAGTACAGTGAGAGTCATTCAGTTTTTCAGTGTGTGTTGTGCTGATGGTGCAGAGTGGCGGGTAATATCACGCATCTACTGCTCATTATCAGATGTGTGTGTGTGTGTGTGTCTTAATGTATTCATCCAGCCATGTGGATGAGTGGGACTGTGCGTCTGCACCCTAATGTATTCCAGCAGCCAAACCAAGGATGTGTATGTACGTGAGGGTGAGAGTGTGTGTGCGGCCACTGATGTATTCCAGTCGCCATGTGGAAAGCCGGGCAGCTTAGCATGCGCTACAGGTTCCTTTTGTCCCCAGAGACAGTGATGAACGAGCATTTCCCCTCACATAAAGATCTTGGTGTCACACACACACGCACATTTACACACACACACCACTACATATACACACACACACACACACACACACACACACAAGCCCTTTAGTCATACACAAAGCCCTAATTAAAATGGTTCTTACAAATTCATAACAAGCACAAGCAGATCTACCCAAAGACATATGGAGCAGTGTGTTTGTGCTCTCTTTATCCCGCTTGTTGATCAGGTTGCACTGCAAACAGCATGCGTGTAAACAGTATGTGTATAGCCATGGTACATGTCAGCACTATTGGGATAAAAAATTGTATGTGCCATTGTCTGTTTTTCCTTATTAAGTAACAAGGCCATTTTCCGTTTATAATGTGATAGAAATTCATGAAATCAAACCAAAAGAAACAACTTCAAATCAAATCTTGTTAAATTAATGTACTTTTTGTTCTGAACGTGACAGTATTTAAGTAGAAAAATGCATAGGTATTGCGTAGGCTACTTGGGCATTATATTATAGACAGTTTATGTATAACCAAAGACCCAAAGTAAACAACATTGCAATGATATTTTGATTATAATACAAAGGAACATCACATTTATGTGTTTCTGGGGACAGGCAGCAGCACTGGGTTGTTTAATGACTAGGGATGTGCCAATGTGGAATTCCTGAGCTGAATGTCTGTCTAGTTGTGGACAATACCTGATCCTTTTACTTTTTAACATTTTAAAGCAAACACATGTTCATAATCAATATATGAAGTGCAATGTGCATAAGACTAAGGTTAATTTCAAAGATTATTCACGATTAATTTAACAGAACCTTGACGAAGTTAAATCATAACAACCACTATTAACATCTTCACAATCAGAGGCAGATTGGAAATTGGAGTGTGCAGATTCCTCCTGGCATGAGAGGGGGGATGATACTTAAGATAGATCTGAGTGATCTTTTCAAACACACTTTATTTTTAGGACTGAAAATGTTCACATCTTGTACCGGTGAGATGGTCAGTGACGTAACTGGATGAGCGATTCAAGCAACAGCCAATGAGTGAGCGAGAACAGAAAAGGCATACGGAGGTGGACACACTCTGTGTGCACTCTCTGCTCTTTCTTTGCAATGTCAAGTGAGATTGTCAGTTTATAGCAAAAATGCCTCTCCATAAAGCTTCTTCATTCTATAATAAAATGTTTGCTGCATTACAAAATTATGTCAATATTTTTCAAATAGTCGTTGCATTTTCTTGTGTGCATACAAGCTACAATACCCCATATGGCAAAAGATATGTAGATACCTGTCCATCACACCTGTTAGAGCTTGACAGATGACCAATTCACATAGCCATTAATTTCTCTTCACAGGAACTAAGCCCAGCCCAACAACATCAAACAGGGGATACATTTTCTGACCTGTGGCAAAAGTGGAATCCAATGACAGTGCCATATTTAAAATCACTGAGGTACAGTACACTCTACTGCTAATGTTTGTCTATAGAGACTGCATGGTCATGTGCTTGATTGCACACATGCTAGCCCACTTGCTTAGCATCAACTATAATTTCAATGACATTGATGATCATATTTTCCTTTATCAGAAAATATCTATATATCTACATCTATATACTGTGGTGTGCACACCTACTGAAGATTGTAACTTTCATTATTCAGAATGAATATGTCTGATGCCTAAAATCTAAGACACTACAAGACTAGGACCAAGGACCTTACAAACCTGTTAGTGACCTCTGATTGTGTCATTGAGGATATCGAAGACCGTGATCAATGGAAACAATTACTTAGGCCCACACATGACCACATAGCATTTGTAGTGTGACTGCTGCTAAACCACCTTGATGCGTCCTCAACAGTAACAAAATATCACCCACTTCAACCACGTCATTGCCTAGTCAGAAGATTCAAAGACTAAAAGCTGTTTGTGATTTAATCAAGCTAGGCTAGTAAAACAAGAGCAAGAAAATGCATCACATTTTAGTCTCAAGACATCTGGCAGAGTGGCACTGTAAATGTGCACAGAACTCCTCTTTCAGTGGAAATAATGTGAGAAATGTTCTAATTATCCAAGAGGCAGGTCAATGCCAGATGTCAGCAGGGCCTTATAGTCAGTTGTTCAGTTAAACAGCAGAGTGTTCTCCCTCTCCCTCTCTGGTCAGAGGTCTCTGTTATAGCTGACAAAGAAGCAAAAACTGTTTTCTTAATTAGTGTGTCTTGTGGACATTATTGCAGAGCTCTGGGATGTTTTAATACCTGTAGTGGTGTGATCACAATTTCCTCTGGTGCAACATCTGGACCCACATTTATTTTTGCCTACAGCAGGAGTCTTACTCTCCCTTCATCACTTTGAGGTGTCTTTAGTGAAAGTCAGGCAACTCGTTTGTGATTTGTCCTTTATTTTTAGAGTGTTTTACTGTGCTAACACCATTTCTTGACACAAATATTTGACAGAAACACACACTGGGTAAGAGCTGGCTTCTAATGTGTCATTCTAATTCTAATTTACAAATTAGACAAAGGTTGTTTTCACTGTTAAGATGCTTTATTTCCTAAAACTACAGAAAAACAAGTATGATTATTGTTAATCTCCAGCCAAATTGGTGTCTTTTGCTGTGATCGACAATTAAATGATGTGTGTGTGTGTGTGTGCGCGACAGCCTCTCTGCCTTGTCTCCTCTCTCCGCAGGATATCCTTCACTCCGGTTCTAACGCAAGATTCCGGGCAATTATTCCAATTAGTGCCAGTGTGAAGTGATTAAACATATGCAGCTATCACTGAAGGAAGATTTCACCAGGTGGTCTTCTCTCTGTACATCTCTCTTTCTCTCACTTTCTTTTTGCTCTCCACCCATTTTGTGTTGAAAAATAAGCGGAATTCGAAGTCTCCAACCTGTCTGTCTGAGCCTCTCAGGGAAAGCAGATGCTCCTACCGTAATTATTTCCTGTTCGGAGGCTGACGGCTGACAGGGCAGATATGCATCAGTCTAAATTGGCGTGGAGTGACCTGTGGCCATAGCGGTGCACCAAGGGCCAGGAGAGAGAAAGGGAAAGGAGGGGATACTGAGGTCTTCGTGCACTAACAAGCAGGTAGCACTGGGACATGCAAAGCTGCTGGCACCGGCCAGACCAAGATGGGATTCATTCACTCTTGTTCTTTTTCCTCATCTCTCTCTCTCTAACAAGCAGATGGACTACAAGGGCAGGTTAGCCAGTATAGGCAGCACCAAGCATGACCTTATATTCTCTCAATCTCACTCTTTCACGGGCCTAGTGTGTGTCTCTGTGTGTCTTTCTCTCAGGCTAACAACCATCAGATGTGAACACCAAAGGCCGTTTGCATCAGCCTGACCACTCTTCAACATATACCCACATATACTGTCTCTCTTCCCCTCTGGTTAGGGATGAGAGGAAGGCTGATGTTGGAGAATATCTGACTTATCCACTCTATCTCACTGTCGTCCACACTGTCTCTTTGCCACTCAGACTAGTGAAGCCAAGCAAGGCCTCTTGCATCAGTGAGAGCAGGCTAGGCCTCACTAACACATTCCCTTTCCTTTCTAGCTCCTTCTTTCTTCATGCTGGTCATAAGAAAGTGCACTGGTATCATCCACACCAGCTTCTTACATTGTATTCTTTTTTTATTTCACCTCTCACTTAAACTCGGAAGAACATTTGTTTGCCACTCAGCAAGCCGAATATGCAATCGATAAGGAAAATGGTCAAGAGCTAAAGAAAGACGAACTGTAACAGGAGGTGGGATGTAGTCATGTAACTATAACGTGGCATAAAAGATTATACTTCTATTTATTAGCGGTGCACTGGTACAGGAATTGTGGCCCAATGCAGATAAATATTTTTTTTCATGCACAGTAACATTCAAGATTAGCCATTTTGATTTATGGCTACAAAGTTAGCACACTGCTAGCTGAGGGAAAGTTCCTCACTCTGAAAGGGATCTTCACAAATCAACAGCAGATAAAACACAAACATGCGCGCACACACACACACACACACACACACACACACACACACACACGTTTTTCAGTCAGAAGAAGATTTTGATTTATGGCTACAAAGTTAGCACACTGCTAGCTGAGGGAAAGTTCCTCACTCTGAAAGGGATCTTCACTCACAGTAACAGAGTTTGCATCGCTGAAAAATCTAACATTTATTTGCATAGGTTTACAAATGTAGGAAAATTAATAAAATGTAGACATTATACCACAATAGTCCAGCGTCCCAAACATCCTGCTGCTCTGGACAACACCTGTGTCATCAAACTGCACTGTTCACTGCTAATATATTTTTTTAATGCAACTATCTGATTCCAGTAATGCCAAGATCACAGTGCATCCCCAATATTTCATGTCACGCCAATGGGAAAATACAAAGTGTGAGGAACCCAGGACAAGTGAATTCCAAAAGTCTGCATAAAAGTATGATGTTTAATATCCATCACATGATCAAAACATGTAGTTAGAATGAAAGGCCCTACAGACATGAGCAGTTTAGCAGCATTAGTTTAGCGGCTCTTTTATTACTACTAGACTACCTTTAGTTCTATTTTACTACTGACATAAATAGTGCATTACTGCTCAATAAAAGTGGCATATTCTGAGGTATGGGGTGTGCCTAACTTTACACAGAAGTTTGAACTCACATCAGTCTATTGGCATTCTTCTCTTCTATGTGCCTGGTCTCAAAAAGACTGATTGTACAATGTACAGACTTAATCTCAGATCTAAGAGATCTGAGGGCACCCATCCAACCAACACAGCAACAACTGCCTTACCTCTAAAACACACAACAAATGAAGCTTCAGTTCTCCCATTAAGGAAGTTGTGCAGATAGCAATGTCTGTCACATCTGATGTCATTTTAAGACACATTTATGACTTGCCCTCCTCAGATCCTGACATCATTAGTATTAATGATAGATGATGAGGCAACACTGCTGAACCGTGATGAGTTTGGCCATCTGAGGGCTGAATTCATTAAATGACAGTTATTAACAAGCAGCGGCATGTCCTCTACTGCAATGACACTTTAAATTGATTCTGAGTGGATCAAGCAGACATTTAATTTGGAGAAGCAGACTAATTCTGTGAATGTCCTCTTGACAAAATAATTCCCCACTCTCCCTGAGGGATAGTGCTTTTCTCCATCCACTAAAAACAATTTAAGAGCCGTTAAGATTAAATGGTTCAAGTGGCGTTTAATTAGTTTAAAGAAGTGGGTGATTGGTAGTTAATTAAGACAGCATTAACAGCCAGTGATTCCTCATTAAGAGCAGGACATTTTTAACTAGATAAGGCCAAGTACAGATGCACTCGATTTAATACTAAGCTACCGCTAATAATGCATATGAATCACCACCGGCCCAGAAACTTTCAGCAAGCAAACAATGGCCTTGCATTTCATTCATTGTGTTTAAATGTTACTAACCTAATTACATTAACAAAGTGAGAAATGACCTTGTCCAAGGAAAGTGGACAAATCTAATAAGCAGTGAAGATCAGTAGCCATCAGACACAAGTGGAGGCAACAGAAAGTGCAAAGCTGTTTTATAAGTAGGCAAAATCAAAAGGTGTGCACTTGAAATAGATTTTCCATTCTTGAGCAGGGAACAATCTGTTCTGCCCTGGACTTTTTCAGCACCATGATAAGCAGCAGAGCACCAGCACCAAAATACAATGTGGCCGGTTCTCCCATTGCAGTGCAGCCTATGAACTGATGGGAACTATAACATGCGAGCCAAAGCAATCGAGCTCTAGATTAGACCCATATGTCCTCAAACAGCCAGGTCAACTCCACATATGCGCACACTCCGTCACACACTCCTCCACTGACACGTAGGAATGAATGAGTGTAATTTCAGCTGGAGAGAGGAGGAGAGCGAGAGAAAGAGAGAGAGAGAGAGAGAGAGAGAGAGAAAGAGAGAGACAAAATGAGAGAGAAAGAGAAAAAGAGAGAGAGAGAAAGAGAGAGAGAAAAAGAGAGAGAGAAAAAGAGAGAGAGAGAGAGAGAGAGAGAGAGAGAGAGAGAGAGAGAGAGAGAGAGAGAGAGAGA
>JBBPDA010000009.1:9594024-9620729 GCA_037974385.1 Arnoldichthys spilopterus | reverse complement strand
AAAAGGCTATGACGTGCTGCATTACTGTCATTGCACAATATTCTAGTTTGAGCAATAAGAGCTTTATGAGACTAAAATAGTAAATAATAATAAATGGGCAAGTGGTGGTGGAGGCAGTTAGGGGGTTGCCCCTGTGATCTGAAGGTTGCCATTTCAAATCTCAGACTGGTACAAGTACCACTGTGGTTCCCTTGAGCAAGGTCACATTTTATTGTGGTGCTGTGCTGTGCTGTGGTGTGTTCACAATGACAAATAATCACTCACTATAATGCACAGAAACCACTTTCAAACCAAACAAATGAGTCAGGGATTGTGTATCCACAAATGTATTTTACTTATAGTAATAAAGTCAAAGATTAACTAAGGTTGGTTATCATTAGAACTCTGAGTACAAGTGTTATTTGAAAGAGTTATTAAGGCTTTTTCCAGTGTCTTGTCTCTGGCTTATATTGATCTGAATTACCTTGTTCTCCATCACAATTACACCTCAAATACGTAACTAATTGGCCATTCCATTTGTTTTTGCTGGTATGCCACCAAAAGATCGGGTGTTGGACAATGATTGCTTCTGGAAATTTTACTGTTTGTTTTCCCCTTTTGGGGGATTCATGTGGACTCTCACATTTGTGATTGGTTTGCAGCTTGAGCTCTGTCCACTCATGATCCCTCACACCTGTAGCTTGTATTCTTGTATTCCAGGATTGAGAACGTTCGCAATAAAACAGGGGTTGAGCTGCACGAATAGAAAGCTCCTGTGCAGGTGACTAAGACAGGGAAAGGAGGGGCCAGACTATCTGGATCAGTTTTGCTTCTAGCACTTCCTGACAAAGATTAGTGCAGGTACAGGGCCTGATCCCAGAGCAGCATCTGATCTGCCAATAGAGGCTTGAGTCTGTTTGTTCAGCTGAATGAGCTGAGACAGACACTCCATACAACACATTCAAATGATATACAGATGATATCTGGGGGATATGGTTTCATTTATTTTTGGTTACATGTCTTGGATTGAATGTGTAATACAATGAAGGCATATGCTTAAGTCCATTCGTAATGCTTAAAAATAAGGCGTAAGGGGAGGTGTGCATCACACCATGGAAGAAAGATTCTTTACCTCTGTCTCTGGTGGAAACCACAGAATGCTCATTAATGTTCTGAGATGGAGGCATGAAGGTCTGTTTGTAAGGCCATGTTTGTGCAGTCTGCTGAAGTAAATTAAGCAGGCCCTACAGCTGAAGCAATGAGTAAATAAATATCTGTCAAAACATCTGGCTGTGGCTTAAGCACGGCAACAAGCAAAGGAAACAGAAAATATGGAAGTGACACTGAGAGTTTATGTTCATTTTTCTACTGCTTTCCCATCTTAACCCACCTCCCCAAATTTATCACTCTCAGACCTACAACAAACACATCTCTTTCCAGGAAACCATTGTCATGTTGCTGTTACAAACTACAAATATGCTCATAAAGCTGCCTGTGTAAAGTCCCTTTGTGGAATTTGCAGGTGGAATTTGCTTTGTACAAAAACAATGAGATCAGGACAGTGATGTCATACCAAATAACACATGGGCTGGAAATCCGAGCACGTCTAACTTCTCTCTCTGTGTGTGTTTCTCTGTCTCTGTCTCTGTCTCTGTCTCTGTCTCTCTCTGTCTCTCTCTGTCTCGCTCTGTCTCTCTCTCTCTCTCTCTCTCTCTCCCTCCCTCTCTTAACCATTTTTGGGAATGACACTCTTAAAATGTAGTCAGTATAAAGTATTATGCTTAAAAACATATCAAACATTTTCTAAGTGAGCATGAATAAAACTTTTTCTCTCCAAAATATCTTTTCACTTCCTAATTTTAGTGTAAGGTAATATAATGTGCTTTCATTCTACATGCAAACCTTAAAAAAAGTTGTTTTTATAAATTTTGAAACTGAATATATTATTTGCAGTTTTGCAAGTGGAATTTTTGCCCATTCTTGCTTGATTAAAGACGTCAGCTGATATATTTTCAGTAGCAGAATAGCTTGAAAATTTGTGCACCCAGAGGAAACCCACGCGAACACGGGGAGAGTTTGCAAACTCCGCGCAGAAAGGCACCCGGGGCCGAGCCGGTGATCAAACCTAGGACCTTCTTGTTGTGAGGTGACAGCGCTAACCACTGCAGCACCATGCTGTCCATTACCAGAAGGTTACAGGAAAAATGTTTTGTGGACAGATGAGACCAAGTTTAAAGAAGAAGCTTACAAAAACTGAGCCTTTGGTGGAAGCTCCTTTTAAGTTCACTCATGGTATTGTACCTGTCTGACTTTGCACTGTTTTTGCCCCTATTTGCACACGATGAAATTTATGTGTCAGTTAGAGTTTGTGGTCCTGTGTTTCATGTAGCACCGTGGCCCGAGGAATGTTGTTTCGTTTCACTGTGTACTGTGTGAACTGTATATGGTTGAAATGACAACAAAAGCTGACTTGACTTGACTTGATACCCTCACTCATACCACACCCAAAATTTTACAAAATTTTACAAAGAGCATCTGCTAAATGCTGTAAATTTAAATGTAAATGTCAATAACAGGAATTAACTTCTGGATAAATAAATGCAACTGTAAATGCAACTGTAAATGTGCATTCCATCAATATTGATCTAGTCATTATCTTTGCTTTCTGGGACAAAAAAATGCAGCAAAGGTAAAAAGTTCTTTAGATTTTGCATCAGAATGTCAAATCTCTTCATCATTTACTATTATTAAACACTGCTTAAAATATACTTTTATAAAATTAACTGGGAAATTAATGATCATTTTCAAGCATTTATATCTTAAATGACTCATATTATAACACTATTACGAAGCCATCATGTACAATTAATAGTAAATCATTTGTATAACACAGAGAAGTAAGCATTTATTCACCTTCCTGGCATTTTGAGACAGGAAATCATGGCACTGAAAGAAAACACTGCACGTCATGGAGCACTGGCCTTCACAGCAGTTCTCCACATCATATGTGTGGAAGGGTTTTTGACTGGGCAAAGTGATAGATGATGTGGCAATATGAAACAAGGTTAGAGCTCACATAAACATTTATGGAGTTTTTCACCACGTTCTTGTAGACAGGTCTATTGCACAGACATTTTTCTCCTTTGGTTTGACTAGCAGCACTTGAAAATGTCAAGGTCATGTGTAGTACAAATCTCTTGACAGACAATATGCTACTGTTGTCTAATGAAAAATGTAGCCAATGATGGATTACAGCCCCGGCTCACTGGGAACCAGATTACTGGGAGCCCTGGGAGCATTTTAGGGGTCTGCACTCGCTCTAACTACTGATAGATAACCAAAGAACTAGTACACCTGTCCTAACAGAGGCCCCCATGCATGCATGTTGTAGGCCTTGTAATAATGGACTGATACTTGCATTCACCCATAAGTACTTATCTAAAGATCTCTCAAACATGATCATTTTGCACCATGGATTCTGCCTGATAGCAGAGAACAAGTTCACAATCAAGATGTTAGTATAGATTATTGAGGTCTTGAAATAGACTGTATGCCTAGAAGTATACAGACATCTCCTCTGACGAACACACCGTGAACACAGGTCACCATGACATTTTTAGTACAGTGGTGGCCTAGTGGTTAGGACCTTGCCCTTCTAAACAAACGTTCACAGGTTCAAGTCCTGGCCCTGGCACCACTGAGGTACCCTTGAGCAATGTATCGTCCCACTACACTGCTCTATGGGCACTGTTAACAGCATTTCGCATTTTGAGGTCACATTTCGTTGTGGTGCACTTTGTGTGTGATTGAGTGTATTTACAATGACAAATCTGTCACTTCCACACTTTCACAGCCTCTGTGGCCTTTTTTTAATAACCACACTGAAATGGTTTTGTGTTTAAACAGCTGTTAACTACTATTTGACTTCTCCTGAGGACACTCAACGTTTGCAAAATATGAGTTCACCCTTTCGTTTTCACCTCCTAGTCAGCGCTGCCATTTCTTACATTCATAAATCTTTTCAAATAATGTTTCTTAGTCTAGTGCATAAATGAGCGGACCCCTGGACCAGTTTGAATTTCACACCACAGCTCTGATTAAATGTGTTTGTTCCAAACCACACCTTGTCCCAATGTATGTTTTCAAACTGCCTCACTGTTTACAGAGCAAATCCTTGAACTTTTGATTGTGGGAGTTTTTGATAAGCTAACAAATGCACTGAAATAACACTAACTTTAACTTGTGGAGCTGCAGAGCGTAAACCATTGATAGTCTTACTGTATTAATCACCAACTATATTAATGCTAATTGTAGTTGCTGCTGTTTAAGGTCTGTGAGCAGAAGAACAGGGAAAGAATGGTATGTTGTAGTAGTCCATCAGCAGTCAGCAGTTGGCCTTGCTTCAGTTATTCCTTGGTCCTTATGCTGAACCTGTAACACTGTGGTAGTGCAGTGCAAATGGCATGGCATACAGCGAAAAAAGGGGGTCTTTAAGACTTCTTTATTAAATACAGTGACCGTTTCTTCCACATAGATATAATGGTCATTTATTATATTTCATTTGGCACCAATTATTATTAATATAATAATCATCATCATTATTAATAATCCTATTCTTTTTTTTTTACAAAAAAAAGGTCTCTTTCTAATCCTATTATTTTGTTAATATAATAATAATAATAATAATAATAAGACACTAGTTATAATTGTGAAAATACTCAAGCACCACAACAAATAAAGCAGTGAAGCGGGACGTTACTTTCTTAAGGGGTACCTCAGTAGTACCTGGGCTGGGACTTAAACCTGAAACCTTCAGGTCCCAAGGGCAGTGTCCTAACTACTAGGCCACCACTGCTTGCATTCTTTGTTGCAACCTTTGCATTGCTCTGCTTTCTATTAATACAACTACTGAGAAAGTTCTACAGCATTCTAACATGGAGAAATTGTGCAGTTTCTATCCTTAAAATGAGAATTGTAACCCAAGTGTACAGTGTGGAATGTGTGGCTTTGGCTGGGTGTTTTCTGTAAGATATGTGAATCCTCCTGGACCCAGAATAATGGCAGTAAAGTGTTGTGAGGGGTAGGTTTTCACAGTCATGATTTTTTGTTATGGTGTTGATGGGATGAGGTCAGAACTAGTCCAAATAGACCTCCAAGGATAAGGATATTTGTTAGCATAAAGTTTCCCCCCACCAAGAGGCTTTTTGTGCAATAGTCATAAAAAAGTTGAGGCTTACCTTTTTGTGCAATAGAAGAACTTTAAGAAACCAGTTTGTAAAGAGATATTTTAAAAAAAACTGGTTTCTTATCACATGATTAGAGGACAGAATATGAATTAGATGTTTAATAGTCTACAAAGTAGTTATCCAAACACTATAAAAAGCAGCCAGTGTGAAACGTACCTTCTAGTAGGTCTTTCATTGAGTGTTTTAAGGCCTCAGTGAGTGCATTGTTGGTATATAAAATTGTCTAAATTTACACTGCCCCAGCACTTTTGGGGGTGAAAGTAGGTAAATGAGAGGACTTTTATAGATGCAGTGTATTCCACAAGCTGATCATCATGCAGCCCATATGATTTGGAGTTTTTCATCTTGTTCAGAACATATCTCAAGAGCCTAAAACGTTGTTAAGAATAT
This sequence comes from Arnoldichthys spilopterus, assembly GCA_037974385.1. Taxonomy (NCBI): domain Eukaryota; kingdom Metazoa; phylum Chordata; class Actinopteri; order Characiformes; family Lepidarchidae; genus Arnoldichthys; species Arnoldichthys spilopterus. The sequence goes on along the minus strand of JBBPDA010000009.1, from coordinate 9,615,114 downwards.
CTTCAAACCTCAGTGTCCTATTTTGTGGTCCTACTAATTTATGGAATACTGTCAAAATTGTTATAATAAATTATGTATGGTTGAGATGATAAAGATATTTTGATACATTTTGGTCCAATAGAATAAACAGAAGCCACTGAGTTCCATAAAGACCTAAACATTAAAATTCCCAGGACATGGTTTGACCTGGAGGGACTAGGAAATAATCTTAAATGACGCATAATATCCATTCTGGGATGGGGCCAGTTTCCGGCATTGCCAGCATATGCAGAGATCTGTGGTGCTGAACGACTGCTACAGCAGCAACAAAAGCACATTCTAACAACTAACCATTTTAACAGAGAAGGTGAGCTCTCTACTAAACAGGTTCCTTGCAAGAAAGTCATTTCTGTGTGATTATTGCACACACTTGATCAAAGGACACACTACACAAACACACTACAGCTGTACCTTCTCGGTCACCTTCTCCTGAAAAAACAAAAACACGCATGTGCAAGTCAGAAAGTGGCAGAGAGGTGCGCGTGGTTCTCAGCTGTTTTAAGGTGATGATGTTTTCTAAGCTATCATTTTCTGGTAGCCATCCAGCTGGACGTACTATTACTGAGCAGCTGAGGCTTAAGAATGTGAAAGAGGTAAATCAAAAGATTATTGTGAGGGAGGTGAAGACAGCTGGACAGAAGAAGAAATTTCCTTGACAGTGAAACTGCCACAAAATGCATTTCATGTTACAGCAAATGTCTATGAGTTTTCATTTTGTGTACTTATTATTATTTTTTCATTTTATTTTATTTTTATTATTTTACTTTACAGACTATTCTCATAAAGAGTTTATAAGTAATTTAAAATTAGTTTTTTAATAGCTTATTTTAAACAAGTTATAAACACCATAAAATCATAAAATGAAATTCTAACACCTAAATAAAATAAGGCAATGAGCTGTTAGGCCTGATAAATATGACAGGTACAATACTAACTGATGGAGAAGACAAAGTAAGATCAATAACCAGCAAGCACTAAAGTACTACTAAAGTATACTACTAAAGTATACTAGAGTATAGATCAATGTGGAGTATTTGAAGTGAAGTGAAAGAGACAATTTGTGATTGTGAACACACTCAAGCACCACAACAAAATTTGACCTCTGCATTTAACCCATCATACGTGCACACATGGAGCAGCAGGCAGCGATCAACAGCACCTGGGGAGCAGTGTAGTGGGACGGTACCTTGCTCAAGGGAACCTCAGTGGTGCCCGGACCAGGACTTGAACTCACAACCTTCAGGTCCCAAGGGCAATGTCCTAACCACTAGGTCACCACTACCCCTACCTTATTGACTGTAGTCAGTTGAAGTATATATGACCTAATTAATTTCTAAACACTTACTAATGATAATTTTATTCTAAAGCAGTGACCTTTAATAATATTATTTGAATTTTTGTGCAGTAATATTTCCACTGTTTGCTGTATTCATAAATCATTAAGATCATATGATGTAATTCTGAGAACTTATGAGAGAAGAATGCACTTCAGTTCATCTGACCCGGGGCTCACAGGTTCCCTGACTTTATTATATTGGCTGCTTTGAATTTCTGTTCCTTCATGAGCTACTAAAGTAGACCCGATACTCTGTTGATAGCTTTGGCCAACAGCACAGACAGTATTTCATTTCCTAGTTATAGGGCTCAATAAACAATAGTGGTAATAGATGAGTTGCGCAAAAAATCTTTGGAAACCATTTAAAATATTTTTACCGCAGCTGCAGTCACGGATATGAAGTTTTGTCAGCCAAAGTCTTCCTCGTATTCTGCATGCACATTCAGTTATCAATAAACAACATTCTGCAGAGCAGAGGCAGCTGGCACTACAGAGAGCAATTAAAATTAGCCAGTAAAAATAAGGTGAAGATACAGTGAGAGGCTGTGACAGGAGTCATATATATTAGCAAGCTAGGGCTGAGGAGCTTCATTAAGGTCTTTCCCCTTTGAATTATAAGATTCTATCTGCATCCTGAGTAGCTTTAAAGTTTTTTGCATTCCATACGAACATGGTACAAACCTTTCGGCTTTCTAGATAAAGAGTCCATTGCATACAACTTTAAAATGCATCTTACATAGTGTTATTAATCTGTCAAAGAATACGTGAAAAACTTTAGATTTACATTTATTCATTTGGCTGACACTTTTATCCAAAGTTACTTCCAGGACAGAGGAAACACTCAATTACAAACATTTCAGATTGAACTTTATAATTTCAAGGGGTTGTCAAAAGGAAAAAAAGGTCAAGACATATGTGCAAATCCATAATGAGAAATGATATCAGAACCTACTTAAAAGACTCCAAAACATGCACAAGAATCAAAGGCTCTGAGGAAGTATAGATCAATGTGATGGCGTAGCTAGAGCCATTGTGGAGCAATCAGGAGTAGAGGAATTGTTGCAGAGTTCCTAGCAGAGACTCTGTGTAGAATATAATGTTCTAGGAGAGCGGTTCTCAAACCAGTCCTCAGGGATCCCCAGATGGTCCAAATTTTTAATTCAAGCCAAGCCTCAACTCTGAGGGCTGGTTTGAGAACTGCTCTAGAGCAATGTTTCTCAGCCCTCTGCTCTGCACATTTTGATGTTTTCCCTGCTCCTAATAAACTTGATCCACCTAAGCACCTAATAAACATCGCCCTATGACGCTAAACTGCATGTGTTAATGCAGGGAAAGTGCTAAAATATGTACAGGGTAAGGGGGTCCTGAACAAGAAAAACACTGTTGTACTAATTAGAACTAAATAGAAATGATTAAAATCATAAAAAATGATTAATTTGGGTAATTATGAAGAATATATGCTTGTGTTATTCTTCATCTCTCAAATTGCAAGGAAACAAAAACACAAACAACTTTGCAAAACCCAGCAGCAGGTAGTGCTTTGTAAGAACAAAGGTATCAATTATTATTAATAATAGTTATCCAGTTTCACTGTATGCATTCTACAGGAGCATTTCTGCTGTATTATCTCCTTAACTGACTCTTTCTTCAACAGTGGTGTGAACAGAGACATTAAAGTGAGTGTTTTTCCATTGTGTGAAGCCTAAACGGCTGTGACAATCTACACCGTTCCAAGTGAAAAATGAGAAGGAAATCCGAAGCTCCAGCCAAGACAGTTTTCCATACCTTTAAATTATTCAGTATGAAACAATATGAGCGATATTAAAGGCTCCTGACAGAATAACCACAAGTATTCAGATTGAACAGAAAGCCAATAATACTGACAACAGCTCCCAGTTCCATACAAGCTTCACGACCACTGGTACAAAACAAAAGTACAGTAAAATAATATGGAATAATAGAATTAAATTATAGAACTTGAAAAACTATGAGAAATTCACTTTTCTATTAAATTTCAGTTCACAACTGCTTTAACCTGTTTGCTTTAATGACTGATCAAGGCAACTAACACACTGCAGTCTGTAATGTCAATGGCAATCATTCTTCATTGTATAATTTCTTACATATTGCAGTAACACAACACATACAATTGACTAAAACAGTACAGCACAGTGCACATTTTCTGTTTGGACATGATCTGTGGGCAAAGGTTTCATAATGATTTTGATGTAATGTGTAACCATAGTGGTATAATATATTGTATTAATATCTTGTCCTGATATTGTGAGTATCAAATGGTGCTTTACTCTGTGTGTTATAGTGAGTTAACTCCCACAGTGTTCCAGTCCAACTTCATACAACAAACATTTTAAGAGTTAATTCAACATTGGCGACTGTGCTTGGTAGATTTTGTCTTAACATTCATTAATTATTTAAGGTTTTTAATTGACAGTTTGTATTGGGAAATGGCTGTATGAGTATGAATTTCTATACATTCACCACAATGGTTGATTGGTCAATAAATTCTGAAATCGTCATTGTACAAACATTTTCTGATTGATGGGATTCATAAAATCATAAATCTACTTTACTCGCCCTTGGCACTCCACCCAAATATTATCCAATGAACACAAACATTGTGCTTTTGGCCGCTATACTGTAATTCCATATATGCTGAGTTTATTCAGATGGTTCATAGAAACTGCCTGTCTGCACTCATTTGGTTTTACTAATAGGTAAAAATACATAAACAATAACCACAGGCTGCAAGTAATTCCATTACAGCTCCATTAACTAGTTGTGTGAAAGCAACAAATGAAATCATATTTTAGTGCAGCATTATAAGGTTTTAAAAAAGAGTAAAGGGCATTTTTGTGAAGAGCATTCCCAGGATAGCCCAAAATTACAGCATTTGAGTTTGTTTGTGTTTGCTGGCAAAAGCTGCATTAGTGTGCAATAACTCTTGTGCAAAAAATAAACATCATTATTATTGATATAAACACACTCTAGATTAACCAGAAAAGCTACAAAACCAAGTGGGTAAAAAGACCATATCGGGTTTTAAGAGGGAGGGAAAGGTTAAACAAATTTCCAAACTCCCAAAACATTATCATATGCCATATTACATTGTTGACACAACCCATGTAGAACTCAACAAATGATGGATCTGACATGAAGAGAAGAATGGCTTCCAGACTTGCTCATGGTTTTCTGTCTATTTGTGTTTCCATTGGCAAGACCCTGTATGAACATCTTACTTTTCACAAGGAGCCTCATTGTCCATGTATGTGTGGTTGCACTTTATGAGCACTGTAGACAAAAAGTGGCAGTAGCACATTTCATTTTCTGGATCAGCCCCTGCATGTTGTCAGCCCAAGCTCTGCTGTGGTGTACAAAACTAAGCATGTCTGCACTCATTGATCCAGAGCCTCAGAGGCTTGGAGACCACTTAGCTCACGACTCTTTAGTGAACTTGATTATAGGAAATGAACCCCAATCACCCGCTCATTGTGCTGCTCATTCACTTGAACAGGGGCAAAATCTTCCCTCTGCTATGGTATAATGGCTCAGTGGTTCAGTAGCTAAAGTTCCTGACCTCCTGCGTTCCCAGCCCAGGCATGCAACCCTGCAGCTGAACTTGAAGACCTCCTGCAGGAATGGAACGCTTAGTTTAGCCAAGTGGTCCGCACATGATACATCAACATGGCAGCTTCTTTGCAGAAATAAAGATTAGGGGGATCTTGACATTTTGCCCAGCCATCTCTGCAATCTGCCATAGCTGCAATATTGTTGTAGGGAAAAGAGTTACCCCACGAAGAAGGCAATATGAAATGGAACACTCTGTACTCTGCTGAGTGATCACTCCTCAGGGTAACATTTAAAAACTTGGTTCCATGTACAAATCTATATAGATGGGAGGAAACTCATAATACTGTGCCCCACAGACGTGATGCAGGACAGAGGCTTTCTCTTTCACAAATTCCTGTACCTATTGGTGCAGCCAATAGCATTAACAAAGTATTGCATTAGCCTTGAAGCTCTAACCCACTCCAGATCTTGACAGTCAAGCAGCAATACAGTATAAATCTAGGGTCTCCCCTCTGGAAAGAACAAAAATATTTGTCAAGTTCCAGTGCAGAGAAAATTTGAGTTTGGGGGGGGTAATTTATTGTATTACATCAGGCGTACGAAGGATTTGAGCTGTAAACTGCTCTCTCCCTGTGTTTATTTTCTGTTTTACAGCCATTACAAACAGATTTGTGTGATTTGCAGTCTCTGCAAGCAACCCCGAGGACATTTCAGCTGGGCTTATTCTCAACACACTTGGAAAACAATATGACTGCAAGGGTGAAAATAAAATGATGCCACTGTATACATCCTGTAGTAGTCATTTTCTAAAGGCCCCCAGTGGCCATTCCACCAGCAGAATGATATTCAACCTGATAGTGTAGTCAAATAACACATTTTCCCACATAACTCTGTTATTATACTAGCTAGGACAGTAGGACACTTACTTTGTATTAAGCTGCTAGAAATTTCCTGCCAAAAATGATATCATGGCAGGTATAATTATCGTAATTACACAATCATCCATAACATTAAAATCTCCTGCCTAATATTGTGAATGTCCTCATTGTGTTGCCAAAACAATTCTGATCTGTTGAGGCATGGACTGTACAAAATCTCTGAATTCAAGTCAAGTCAACCTTATTTCTACAGCGCTTTTTACAACTGACGTCACAAAGCAGCTTCATAGATCCGGGTCTGAGCCCCTAATGAGCAAGCCAAAGGTAAAAAAAGGTGTGTTATGGAATCTAGCACCAAGACCTAGCAGCACTTTGAACTCTTTGTCTTGTTCCTCAAACCATTCCTGAAAAATCCTAGCAGTGTGGCCCACCCTCACCAAGCTTTATATAGTATTAACGCAATGACATAATTGCCATTGATGGGAAGAATCTTCCTCCATCAATATAGGGCCCAGAGTTGCAGGCCTTCATCAGTAGCTTGATCTCTTCCCTTCATCAAGCTGCTTTTATAATATAAATAATGTATTACAATAATAGAACTATTAAACAATAAGTAAAGAAATCTATAACGAGGTTCAATAATCTCATAATATTCATGGCCATCAACAGTAAGCTAGCCTTTCATTCTGGAATAGAGATAACAATATCACAGGGAATGTATAATCTTTGTTTTTTTTCTGCAACAGAACTGAAGAACTGTGGGTGCTATTCTCAAGCAATAGCAACTCTCAACCTGTCCAACAATGATGTATTCTCACCAGCAGTGCAGTTGTCTTGATGAAGTGTTGAGATCAACTCTTAGTATCAGTTCCACTTTAGCAATAACTCACCAGACAATATATAAAGGGCAATTCAGTTCTTTCAGTCGTTCTCCTTAATGTATTGCTGCTGCTCTATCAGAATGCATATATTTGAAAAGGGATGTGAAAGTACACAATTTCTGCCAGCTAGTGACTGATATATGACTGCTGGATTTCCTCTGCACTCACTCAAACGTTTTCCTCTAAATTTAATGACAATCATATGCACCACTTCTACCTCAAAAGAGAACCTCCCATGCACCCCCATATACAGTACTGCACGTTCTCTCTCTCACACACACATTTTGTGCGTATTTTTCTACTGCATCAGCAGTATATTTTTTATAATTCTAATTGTGCTTCACAGTACAATGGACTACTGTACACTCTCTTGATAATTTAGTTTAGTCCCAAAATTCATATTCACTTCAGGTTTTTCATAAACTATTTGAGCGTTTTATAGCTTGCATTACGGATTTTCATATTATTTCTTGATCTGGCAACCACAACTTAACTTGCTTGCCAAACGCCATAAAGAAATGCAACCTTGAAGCCAGAGCTAGAGAGGGACCAGACGCAACTGCACATTATATTGAATAGCCATTTTACTCCATACGTAACTGAGTGCTGAGAGGTGCCAGCAAATATTTGTTCTAAAACACCATCTGCATGCACTCACCCACACCCAAAATGGATGACTGATTTTTGGGCCCTAATCTGCACCAACAGAGTCTTACAGCCAAAAACATGAGCTCATAGGTCTCGCTGTGGGGATGATATAAGCAGCCAGTTAGCTACTGCTTACATTACAAATGACCACAAGCAACAGGCTGCAGAGTGTACAGAGATAAAACAGAACTGGATTCTGTCCTGGGTAAAGAGAGTGTGAGAGAGACACAAGGCTCCATTTTAGGTCCAGTTCAGTTCTGCTTTGATTTGATAGTTAAGGTCAGTATAACTTCAGTATAACTGGCTGCTTTTGATACAGCATTGGTTAGCTGAGGTAAGGTGTCCTTTAAACTTTGTACAAGCACACACAAAGCCAAAGTCTGCTTCTGATTTTTCTTTTATAGCTTTTCTATTAAAGAAAATGTTAAGGGTCTGGGTATATGCAGCCAAGCTACAGATTCAGACTCACTCATACTCACGTGCTTCCCAGACCTTTAAATGAATCACAGTGAATTACACATCAAGGAGTGTGCTCAGTTCAGCTCTAACTAATATATTCCAAACCATGAGGCTCAACGTAGTAATGAAAACGTATGTGACCTCCTGACCTCTCGGTTTCTGCCTTAGTCAAACAGGAACAGGCCAAGTCTGTTAATAACCATTAAAAAAAACAATCACTGCAAATTTGAAATTTCCTGTCAGCCTTGCAATATCCCCACAGAGGAAACATGCTTCTAAATATTTCTTTTTTTAAGGGAGTGGGGTGGGGGGCATTAAAGAGGCCAGTGCTGCTCCTTCATGCTGATTCCATACTAATTCTCCAGCCTATGCTGAAACCCAAATAAGTGCTGCTCTTTATTCTTGAACCAAAATATATTTAGACATAATGATGAATACACTGACATGACTCAGACAACACATGATTCAACCCATTCAAATGTATTATATTTATTCATATTTTATCATCAATAAGTCAAGGGATTAAACATTTTTAATGCATCTTTAAAACAGAACTTTGATTGAGATAAAAACAAACAAAACTCCAATAGACTCAAGGGGTTATAAGTCACCAGCAGAGAGGTCTAAACTGATCTGGTGTTAGTGCACGTTATGGCACCTGGTACGGGAATACGAGGTGTTCTCATAAGGCAGTGTGGATAAAGAGGAGAATGCTTTGAATTTAAAGAGCTGCTAAATTAGCAGAGAGGCATTGTTAGCAGGGCAGCAGGCCAGTCCCAGGGCCCCAGTTAAGAAGGGCTGAGGTGGACTTTACAAGGCCAGGCTGAAAGGCCGCAAAGGGACTGCCCTTACCAGCTGCCTCCTTTATAAGGCGTACTTCAAAGATAAGGTCCTGACTTAGACCCCCACCCTGCACAAAACACACCTAGCGTGGGTTATGGAGACTGAGCAAAGCAACATGGCTCATGGGTCAATTGTGAGGCCTTCTTTTTGTACTGCTCAGGGAACCTTAAAGTTTCCATGAGAAAATGCTTGTATGTTTGACTGAAAATGGTGTTCAGGTTGAATCTGCCTCAAAATAAACTGTGCAGTGCTTGTAAAGCCTGTACACCATGGACAATAATAAAAAAAACAATTCTCAGCTAATTTAAGTCTGCATGTCTGTAGGGTCTTCAGAGAAGTCTAATTTTGCAATCAGCTGCATAGTATACCTAAAGTAACTCTTTCAGTATTTTGTTATAGTCTTATTTAAAATCTTTTAATGCATTTAGCTATAGTCTCATGTGAATGTGCTATTGGCTGTCAAATAAAGAACAAAGGGCCTCATCCACTAGTCGTTCTTAAGAGGAAGTTTCATCTTAAAACCCACTTACGCAGTTTTCACAAAGATTATGACATTCAATGTATTTACAACAAGTGTTTTCTTATTTTCTTATTGATTTTATTTCTTAGCCTGCTTATACAAATTTGAGTGTAGACATGTTTGTGCAAAGTAACTGGCTATGAATCTGATGTAGACTTATTCAGGAGCCTTTCTCAAGAACAAATTTAAGCAAAAACATTTAAGAAGATATTTTTGATGCTACCCAGTGTTGGTCATGTCCATACTTTGAGAGAGGTGGACTCCATTGGGAGATACTGATGCCACACTATCCTTTATACTCAGAAACAGAATAAGATATATCATATCATATTAATATATGATCTCAATGATTTATGAATACATCAAACAGTGGAAATATTACTGCACAAAAATTTAAATAACATTATTAAAGGTCACTGCTTTAGAATGAAATTACCATTAGTAAGTGTTTAGAAATGGATTAGGTCATATATACTTACATTCAATAAGGTAGGGGTAGTGGTGGTCTAGTGGTTAGGACATTGCCCTTGGGACCTAAAGGTCACAGGTTCAAGTCCTGGCCCGGGTACCACTGAGGTACCCTTGAACAAGGTACCATCCCACTACACTGCTCCCCGGGCACTGTTGATAGCTGCCCGCTGCTCCAAGTGTGCATATGTGATGGGTTAAATGCAAAGGTCACATTTCGTTGTGGTGCAGCGTGTGCTGGTACATTATTTCTGCATGAGAAAACTGTCGCCTCTTTAGCAAATGCTAACACTGTTCCTTCTTGACTTCACCGACATTCACCATCCCATTTACTGTAGTAAATTACTTTTACCTCTGAAAGTGGGTTGTTTATATTTCCATGGATAAATATGTGCTCCGAAGCTGAGTTTTTTTCAAATGATTACTGATCATCAGGTGACATATATTTAACATCAGAAAGAGATTTTTAATATTTGCGGTCAAGTTGACCCCCATAAAACCCCTTAAAAATGTCTTAACCAAATTGTTACTGGCATTTAACCTAAACCATTTGCTTTTGAGCGGTGTTCACAGTTTTACCTCATCCCTACAGCCGAAGTGAGAAGTGAGTTATATTTAAAAGTGCAATGAAGCATTTTTCAGCTGATCTATTTTTACATTGCAGTCAATATTAAAACCCTGAAATTTGTTTGAGCTAGAGAACTGTCAAAGAGGCCCTGATGGGCACTGGATTCCAGAAGGTTCTAAACAGTTCACTTTTTCCATCTCTCAGGCCCACTGACCTGCTTAGTGTCTGAATTCTTTGGCTTCTGAGTAACAGGACGATTACAGCATGGAATTTCAGGGAGGACTGACTTCATTCGTGCTCCAGAAATAGCGGGATTGGAAGTCAAAAGCAAGGCCGCAGATAGGCAATTACCAGTAGGCATCAGTGCGGTGAGGTCTGGGTTGCCAAATTATCTCTTCCATTTCCACTGAAAAAGCTGACCTTACATGAGCTCTTTTTCACCGCATTGTTCCATCCACACTGCTTTAGTCTGTTCATTCATCCACAGAGCTATAATGTTTCATAACTAATTAGACTGCCTTTTTGTGACATGTAAAGTCATTCTCTCTCGCTCACACTCTCTCTCTCTCCTGTTTTAAATGGGCCAGCTGCAAAGGCTGGGTCCCATCAGGAGTGGGTGCTTGCGGGCTTGGCATGTCCCCAGTCCAGGCTAGACAGTCGTGTCCCTTAGCGCTCCGGCCATCCACCCGTCCGGCAGACTGCGTAACGAGCCAGTCGGGCTGTCTGCGGTGCTGCGCAAAGGATTAGTTCCGAATTTTGACAGCACCCTGACCCATGCCAAAAGAGTTCAACTGCTCTGGGTGGAGAGAGGGAGGGGGACTCTTGGCAAATGGATGAGATTTTAACACTGGAAGGAAGGGAGGAAGTCAGAGAGGCAGAGGGAGTAATAGCAATCAGATGTTGACAGTACTGCTCTGCTACTAACGCCGTCATTCAGAGATATTAAATGGCATTTGTGACTTGGAGAGCTGCTTTTGTGGATAACAGTGAAGCAAAAGGGGTTCATAATGATAAACTGCTGATGACAGGCAGTGTCAGTTAAAGAGTGGAACCAATTTTATTCCCTAAATGGTTTAAAAATAACAAAATAGTAGGTATTAGATTAACAATAGTAATAATCATAATTTTTTAGGTCACATGGAGAATGAAATGTCCCAGTCATTATTTGAACTGTTGCCACGACACTGCAAAGGAACAGCTTTCACTGGCCAAATCTTTTTTGTCCATTCCTGAGTCATCATTGCCTCTACTGATCATCTCATCACTACGTCAGGCAGTGAAACTGGAGCCACAGCGGACAGCACACTCTGGCTCGAGGTCACTCTCCACCTACTCTTAGAACCTTACAGTACCCTGAAGCACTTCCTTTTCAATCAGTGCTAGAGCCACAACAGGCCAGACTCCATTTCCAAGTGTCAATATTTGGAATAAAGAGAAAAAATGGAATGGAAAAGTTGAAAAAGAACATATTTTCACATAACAAACACAATATGATTACCTGTGACAGTCACAATCACCAGGTGTCTGGTTGGTTTAACAGCTCCCCTCAATGTAGCTCCACAGGCAAATCTGCTACCAGAACTTTTCTGGTTCTCGCTGACTAGACCTTTTTGGGTTTGGGGAAGCACGAGAACAGCTGGCAATGTAAAGACTGAATTAATTGTAAGAAAAAGACCCAGATGCTTTAATGCATGGAATAGAAAGATGCAGTATAGATTTAAAAGACTGCAGTAGAACCACAACTTTGCTCAGAAGCAGCATTTAATGGATGTCCCAAGCTTTTTATTATTATTATGGTAATGAAGGAGATGCTTTTTTGTGAATCAGATTTAACACTAAATGTGTGATGGTGAGATCCATTGCTTTCTCTCTCTCCCATCACTTTTCAGCAGCTCCCTGGATTTTGCATTTACAGTGTGAGAGGGGGAGCAGTCCCCAGCCACTCCCCTCCACCACCAGCAGCACCACGCTCACACACTATAAAGCCAAGGCATAAGGAAACACTCAGTCGTAATAACACGTGGAACTGTTGAGGGGATGAGAGCTAGTGGGACACACTCATTCACTTACTCACTCACTCCAGCTGCTGCTTTGCTTCTTGGTGCACTGGTACCCTAAATAGCCTGTAGAAGAGGAAGGACTATCAGATTGTAATCATGATGAGGGACTGAGTGTACCATCACTGGACTCTGGATGTCAACCACTGGACATCCACAAACTGGATTGTTTGGTAAGGGACCACTTGCAGGTTTGTTCCTGTGTTTGTATGCAAGTTACAGGCAGAGTCTGGTTGATGTGTTTATATGCCACACAAGACTGAGGCGTAACAGTCTGTGTGAGAAAGAGGCACCCAGGGCTTGTCCCTGTGCCACTATTGAAGTAAGATACGAGGACCACAGCACCAGTGAGTGGAGACCAGGTGATGATGTCCTTCACAATGGTTCGCCCATCTCCCGCCCGTTTTCTCTATTCTGAGATCAGCATGCTCTCAGAAGATGAAGAGAATGGAAATGAAAGTTCAGGATCCGATGACAAATCCTCCTGTCTGTCCTCTCCTGGCTATGGCCCTGTTAAAGCCACCTCTCGCAAGCGGAAGTACAGCTGTCGGTCGTCGGCCATATCCGCGGAACTCCACTCACCCATCTCAGAAGTCCGAACACGTAATGTAGCGAACGCCCGCGAGCGTGACCGTACCAACAGTGTCAACATGGCCTTCACTGCCCTACGGACACTCATACCCACTGAACCAGCGGACCGCAAGCTGTCCAAGATCGAGACACTGCGACTGGCATCCAGCTACATCGCTCACCTGGAGAACGTGCTGCTGGTGGGGGAGGCATGTGGAGATGGGCAGCCATGCCATAGGAGCTCAGCAGCCCTGCATAACCACCTCCACAACTCCCATAAACCTACAGCCCTCAGCCCGGACTCTGAGAACTCCCAACCCAGACAGATCTGCACCTTCTGCCTCAGTAACCAGAGACGATTGGTGAGTAAATTCTTTGACAGCAAGTCAGAGATTTTGATATTCAGTCGTATTAAACAAAACTAATAAACAGATGCATCAGTCTAAAGAAGCTGCATTCATTTTGAAATATCAGAAACCATTATGATGAATCCATAGAATATTCAATATACAGTGTGCACTCATTTTATGGCCAAAATATATTTTTAGGTTGCCTGCAAGCATAAAATACCAGAGGAAAGCTCAATGTGTTATTTTCCCACTTCTGATGCTCCAGTTACATTTGTGCATTCAGTATATTTTTAAGCAAATGAATCAAACAAATAAAACACGAATAAAATCTTTCAATTCCGATCAGTAAGAATGAGATTTTATAATGTACTCACTCAGTTCAAGAATTGCAATCAGAATCATGCAAATATGGTTATGATGCATTCAAACATTTCTCAAATCACCATAAGACAGAATCACTGTGAGATGAGGGATTTACATTTCTATATTCAGCATTTCTGTGCTAAATTCTATCATAGCAACATTTTAATCTTCTATAAGAACAAACACTGCAGCTTCAGTCCGGGCTCAGTTTGTGCTTGTGATCCTTAGGACATATGGTTCCAAATTATGTTTGAGCAGTTATGGGAAGAGATGAAAATGTGTGAACTGCGTCTTCAGACATCAAATCTCGCTATCATGTCCCCAAAACAGAGTCTGACAATATCAGAATCTCTTTGTGTCTCTGAAATAGTCTGAAAAAGTCCAGTGAACAGACAGTTCAGTTCAGTAACTGGAGGATTTAGCAGAAATCTCAACTTCCACCCACCCTCCCTTTCAGAATTTACCCTCAACATGTTAGAAATCTGCAATAAGCATTTTGCAGTGCATACTTATGGATGGCTTTTTCTGCTGACACTTACATCATTTTTTATGTCGCCCCATAAACAAGACTAATTCGGGCACTTGAAACTTGGCACAACTGAGGTTCAGCATAACATCAGTAATTTGTCTAGTTGTGTGTACCATACAAGACTGATTTACCCTTCACAACAATGCTTTTCCTGTGTAACAGAACAACTCTGACAAACAGTCATTGAAATTCTGAAATATGATTGAGGACGTGTGAAATGACATCAGCACAAAGCAAGCTGTAGACAAATGACTGTGCGTCCCATGTGTCTGTTGTGCTCTGGAAACATCTGGGCTTATGTGAATCTAATTTCTATTGTGAGCACTGGTCTAAGATCAGTGGGTGCTATTTCTACTTCATTAATAATGAATCCAAATTTCCTAAAGCATCTAAATCACAAAGTGAATCAAAGGCAGGTACATTTAAACAGTTACTACCATGGGCATCAGATTGGTGGTGACTACGCTGAATGTATTTCTTGATGGGTGGGATGTGCAGAAGGCAGGGTATGGGGTTTTGGTAGGAAGGTTACATGGGGATTGACTGCTCTTTCAAAAAGGGGTAGGAATGAAATAACTTTAAAAAAAGTGGTGATGACATGTCCTCAACGTAAAATACACTTATAGTTACTACAGTTGACTTAAGGATACCGCAATAATATATTACTACGAGAGACTACTGCATGAATACAGTTTCTTGTAGTATTACTATAGTTAATTTTTTTGCAAGGGATAATTGGGAATTATTAGTGCTGCTATGAATTCAACATTAATCTATTAGATTATTGCCAGGGAAGTGTTCTATTAATGTGATTACATTCAAGCTCATTAACACACATTCAGACACAAAAGTTTTATATATTAGTTGAAACTTAACTCATTTTACATATACTTAGAAAACTCTAATCTACTTCTTGTTTTGGAATCCAAGCCCCAAAAAGATATTGCACTACTTAAACATTTCTTTTACTTTCTAAAAAGTACTTATAAGTATAAATGGTGATGCATAGACAAGCTATAGCATACTAACCACACTCAATACAACACCGCCAAACTCCAATATCTTTTTATTTGCCAGTAACAGTGCACTATTATATATCATTATATGCATTTAGGCATGCAGATAAACAAAGATAAACATGCTGAGGCCTAAATGTGCCTATGGCCCTAACCTAGAGTCACCCAGCAGTGTGAACAGGATTAATGCACGCCAGCTGGGTCTCAGAGTACACGAGTGAGAGCGGAAAAAGTGAGGCATACTGCCCCCTCAGCTGACGTTATGGCCAGACACCCTCCACCTCAAGCAGATCACGTTCCCTCAAAGCACTCGCTTTCAGATGAATCCTTAATTAGTTTTCACTTATTCACTAAATCAGCACTAAAACCAACAGGTAAATTGTCCACTTCATTGTTTAAATGTTCATTAGTGTCCATATTAAATCAGTGTGTCTATTTATTTATATTCTTTAAATTCTACTTATATCTCTTTACTATATTTGAACTATTATTTATGCTTTAAAGATAATATTTGATTCATTTTGATAACCATTTTAATGACACTTGTGTTGTACAGTTGCCTTATTGCTTGCTTTGCTTTGCCATTTCAGAACAAAGACAGAGAAAGAAAAACAGCTATAAGAAGTTAATGCTGAAGAACCTGGGATGGGAACTCAAACTCTGTACATTATGTGTGTAATTTGTTGTAAATAAGCTATTATCATAAATGAACTCTTATTTATGCAGTGCGTGTTCTCTCCTGGATGGACTACATTATCCCATGTGGAAGTGCACTGAGAAGTTTGCATTGGATTATCACTGTTATGTGATAAACACATTAAGCACGTTAAGACTCCGAATTCCACCAAAAAGGAGACCACAATTAGACCTTCCACGATTTGGAGGGTAACATCTGATTTTGAAACAAGAACATGTGGAAAAAAACATTTGAGTGACCTGCTCCAGCTTTATATGCAAGAGTGGAATAAAGTACCATCTGAACCACCAGCACCAGCCTGCAACTGTTTTGCCTTTTCTTCATAATGTGAAAAATGAGATAACATGCACATTTAAATATTATTAAGATTATCCTATTTACTGAAGAAGTAAGAGAGAGAGAGAGAGAGAGAGAGAGAGAGAGAGAGAGAGAAAGAGAGAGAGAGAGAGAGAGAGAGAGAGAGAGAGAGAGAGAGAGAAGCAGTGTACACTAGGTCCAGCTGGTCATTTCTGCAGGTAAAGTTCTGGTAACCTCTCTGTTACCCACTGTCCTCTTTACCACTGGTTTGTGTTATTCATAGAGTGAGATAGAGAGAGAGAGAGAGTTAGAGAAAGAGAGAGATGCCATGGACATTTGCATTTGTCTTTTAAAATGTACCTCCATTGTCCCTTGAGTGAAGTAAATGTAAGATATCGATCACAGCCAGCTTTTCTTCTTGTTTATTTCCAGTATTTTGCACTCAGATGAACTTGGCAGTGTTTGAATTGTCTAGTTCTGTGCATTTGGTGAGAACTGTACAATCATTTGATAACAGAGCGATTGCTCTCCGGCAGTATTCAGTCCTATAATTCCAGTATTGGAAAGTCAAATTAGTTATTAGTGCATTGGTGTATATGCTAAATTATCCTCAACATTTCTGCTACTGTATGACAGTAGTACTGTTTTATTCTTTAAAGAGTCATTCCTGTGCAAAAACACCACCACACAATTCCCCAGTAAACTACAGCAGTCGAACCTTTATGGTCATATTTCACCCAATAGACACTCTTTGAACTGTGACCAGTTTAGTGTGCTCAGACCATTTACTCCATTTCTTCCTTTTCTGTCTGAATCTATTATCCAACAACAACACTGGCTAATAGTCCCCCTGTGGCTGAAAAGCGGGCCACCAGGAACCTAGGGCAGGTGGAGGGGGTACTGACTGCTGGGGTTAAACAAGAGCTTTGTATAGGGCCCATGTTGCTAAAAGACTTTTGTTGGTGTTGTATAGTCTAGAGTGGTGTAGTATAAGCCTTAAATTGCAAAAAGGTTGTCTGAGTGCAGCTTCATTTTAATATGTTAATTTATTTTAATATATGTATATATACATTACATTCTAAGTGGTAATGGGCTATTAACTCCTTTAAAACAAAAGACATGGTGAATGCCCTCTATGAGAAAAGGTTGTGATTCTAATGCACCAGCCAGCAGTGTGGACACACATACACATAGAATACAGAAAGGGTTTCCTCATTTTCCTTCATGCATCTTTACATCCCCTTTATCATTCTCTCCAGCAGCTTAATGGAATACTTTTTCTGCAGAAATGAAGAGGATAAACATATGCTGTTGCTGAAAATCAGTTGTTGGGAGGGTTTTACAAAAATATGTAAATAAAAATATTTCATTTCTGAATTTTAATTTTAAATGATTATTTTGGAAAGAACTGCGTACTTAGGCATCAACTTTAAAATACAAAAAATGCATATTCTTTTAGGTGTGTCCACAATTTTGACTGGTAATGTATGTCTAAACAACACAGCCCTTCCTGCACAGAAAATCAATGTTACCATACCATGTCCATATCGCTCAAGAGCTAAATGTTACATTTTTGCATGAAGATAACACTAGAATCCCGGCTACACGTCCTAAATCATTTTAAGCACCTGCATTATGAAACTACTAACAGCAAATGTCCTTATAATTCCTCTCAAACCTCTCATCTCTATAATTTAACTAGTTCTAAAACACAAATGTCTATTTCAGCTAAAATCTCTGCAAAGTGCAGCCCTGCTCTGTCCTTTTTATAATCTTTAAGCATTGTAATTTTCTTTGGTGTACTTTTCAAGGACAGACTTGACACCTTTTCAGATGGAAAAGGTTTTTTTTGTTGTTTAAAAGCAACATCATGTTAACTGAAACAACGCATTTTGAAACTCAAGAGTCAGAAAAATTCAAACCTCCCCTTCCAAAGCCTTGTCCTCTTACCTCAGCATCCAACTACCTCCTCATGTCCTCATCTAGCAGAGAGGTAAAGGCTGATGTCACTTTTTCTGCCCTGCTTTTCAATACCAATGTTCATTTTGCCTTTGCTTGAGATTTTTTTTTCAGTGTCATTCATCACAGGCAGTGGTATAGTTAAAAAGAATGGTGTTATTTTCTCTGCCACTGTTTCTGAGAACTTGCATGCTATTGCAGTCGGTCTTATCAGAAATACTAGGTTTACAGCTAGCTAGCAGCAGTATAATCTCAAGCAATGGCTTCCCTCTACATGTTTGAGCAAGACTAATAGGCCAGTACAATCAGGGGAAACCCGAAAACTCAAACATTTAGTATTTGGACACTTTTTGTTTTCTTATTCAATATAATTTATACCAGTGTGGCCTTCTGTCACATTGAGATTTACACACAGATCTCATGACACATGTGTCTTTTCCTCCAAAGTAATATTTGTGATTTTTAAATAAAGGAACAGCAGTGTGTACAACAAATAATCTCTGAGATGCCTGTTTTGGTGGAGCAGCCTATCACAACGATTTTGTGAAAATAAAGGAAACACTTTAAATGCAATACACAACGCATAAATGTGAAGTGGAAACATGCACAGGAAATACATTGAATAACAAAAACAAAAGTGTCTAAATAATTGTTTCCCATTATTGGAGATAGGCCTTCTTGTTTTAATTAGTTGAATGTTGGGTGGTCCAGTGTGTTTGTTTTTCCAGATTCCAGATCTGCTCCAGATTTCCCCCTATGAATATATATTTTACTGACAGTTGTAAGAATGTGAGGAGAATTTCAGAAATTATTACAAAAATGGTTCTGGCTTAAAAATTCTTTAGTCCCATTCATCCTACACAACCACCCACCCCAAATCCACTCCCAAGTATTCAGGAACCATTTTCTCTCCAGGTTCTATAAGGTTTTCCTAATCCAAAAGGAAATGTACACAGTGAGGGTGAGAGAGAGTCAAAAACAACAATGAAAATACAGGTGTTGACCTCACCTGCCCCCATCCCTTTTCTCTCTCTGTCTCTCTCTCTCTCTCTCTCACACACACACACACACACACACACACATACACACACACACAACACACACCACACACACCTGTGTGACTGATTGATCCTCCTCTGGACCTTGGGTTCCTGCCAAATAACCCTGTCAACATTCCAGCAGTAAGAAAACAAGCTCTCTCCATCTTTACTGGCTTTAGACTAATTGTTTCCTGCTGGGACAGCTGTGACTGTTTCACAATGACCCACTTGCAATGCTGTACAGGAGATGAACACTTGAAATATAATGCACAGATATCGTGCGCAGTAATTCATTGTAACATCACAGTTAACTTTCACCTGATTTTAGGGCAATGGCTGGAGCAGCTAAAAGAGTTGTGTCTAAAGCTAATTCTGTGCTCTGCTAGGCTTTTGCTCTTGTGTCATTTTTATGAGCAAGTAAAACTGTACAGAAGGTATGAAATATGTTCAAAATCAGAATCAGAAGTAGTAGTTGAACCTGTTGCAGATGAGCACTTGGCTGGGGAATTCTCAAACTTAGCCATTCTACAGCTCTTCCAGAGAGCAGGCTGTCAAAAAACTGCTGTCACAATTTATTCTTATATTCTCTCTTGGCCGACCTTGCTGCCTTATTCAGTGCAGTCCTGGCTAGTGTGTAAAGTTGTTACCTTCCCTATCACTGCTTTTTGGGTTTGCATAGGCCCCTATGTTCTTCGGCAGTGTTCTCTGTTATTTGGTTAACTGTAGTTTTACTATTGGTGCACTTTTTGTGGTCTTGGTGGGGAAACAGAATGCAGATGTACTTGCACTGAAACCAGTGTAGGCCATCTAGGTGACTCCAAGCTTATCAGTGTTTGGACATTTCATTGACCCAAAGTTCCCAGAAAGGTGTGAGTATATGCTGCCTGTACCTCTCTATGTATATATTTGTTAATTTATAAAACGTCATATTAATTATTTTAGAGAGAACTACTGTTAGTAATAGGATGATTCCAGTTTTAATGATTTATTCTCTATGTTCTTCTCAGTATAAAACTCAATGATAATTATAAAAATGTCAGTCATTCTAATATCTCTTTAAGAGTAATGTCACTAATAAGTCACAATGGAAATAAAGCCAACTGCTACAGTCTGCCAGCATATCTGTGTACATACAATTTCTATTTCTGGAAAAGTTGGGACATTTTGTTACATACAATTTTTAAAAATCCTCAATTTGTAAACTCTCTTAAACCTTTTAACTGACAAATTACAAAGAAATTACTTTTATTGGTTTGACTGGGCATCTTGAGTGTATTTATGTAAATATAAGCAAATTAGAATTTGATTCCTTCAACATTCTCAAAAAAAATGTGGCAAAATATGAATGGGGTGAAACATGAGTCAAAAGTTTACAGATTTCAAGTTACCATTTCGCAATAAAATTGTGAACAGTCAAGCAAAGACTGGTCATGGCTCTTTGTGTCAAATGTCATAAGTAAAATGTCAGTCAATTTTCTAAATGCAAGACTGCAAAGATTTCAAGTCTTTCATCATTTGCAGTGCATAATATTATGAAAGGATTCTTGGAATCTGGAGAAATTTCAGTCTGTGCAGGGCAGTGTCAGAATTGACTGCTGAATATGCATGACCTTTGAGCCCTCAGACGGCATTACATGAGAAACCTTGATGTTAGTGTAATAAATATAGCTACAGTGGGTACGGAAATTTTTCAGACCCCTTTTCAATGTTTCACTTTTTGTCATATAGCAGCCATTTGCTAAAATCATTTAAATTATTTTTCCCCTCATTAATGTACACACAGCACCCCATATTGACAGCCAAAAAAACTTTTTTTAATTGTTGCAGATTTATTAAAAAAGAAAAACTGAAATATCACATGGTCCTAAGTATTCAGACTCTTTGCTGTGACGCTCATATTTAACTCAGGTGCTTCCATTTCTTCTATCATCCTTGAGATCACCTTCATTTGAGTCCAGCTGTGTTTGATTATACTGATTGGACT
>JBBPDA010000009.1:9577874-9588258 GCA_037974385.1 Arnoldichthys spilopterus | reverse complement strand
TATATATAACACCAGCAACAGCAAACCATCCCCAATGCAAAACAAAACATTGTTTTCTGAATCTCCAAAATTTTTAATACACCACCTAATCTT
This sequence comes from Arnoldichthys spilopterus, assembly GCA_037974385.1. Lineage (NCBI taxonomy): Eukaryota > Metazoa > Chordata > Actinopteri > Characiformes > Lepidarchidae > Arnoldichthys > Arnoldichthys spilopterus. The sequence continues at coordinate 9,588,165 of JBBPDA010000009.1, read as the reverse complement.
TTTTGATTGAAATTTAAGCAGTTCAAGCCCTCAAAATCCTTAAATGATAAACTAAGGCCAAGCTAAAAAAAAAAGGTCATATATATAAATATATATATATAAAACCAATATTTGTGTAATATAAATTTGCCTGTTGACAGTTATTTGATATAATAGTGCTGATTTGAGATGATCTTGATAATTTGGTAATGTCAGTAAAACCGAACTTTAACAAAGATGGCTAGAAAAAAAAAGAAAGCTGTTCAGCGATTTTGTCCACTATAGGCTTGAACTTTAATCGATGCATACAATAAGCAAACATGCAGTTCATTTGCAGTTAATATGACAGTAATTTTAGGCAAAGAATTCATACTTGTGACAAAGCTACACCTATAGACACATGTGCTGAGGTAAAATGAGGAGGAGGAACCCACCAGCCAAAAAGCTTAGAAACTCTTCATTCTGACCTAAACACAGAAGATGAAAACTCATCAGTATAGATGTCTTATTTAGCAGTGAATGTTCTGTTCCTTTGAAAAAAAGTATAATCAATAGGATATTACTCAATACTTACTATATTAAATATTACCCAATACTATACTTAACTAATAAATTAAAAGAAGTGTTCATGTGCAGGAACCCAGTTAACCTAGACCATTAAAGCAAGCTGAGGAACTTTTGGACTGAGGTCTGTAACTGACAATAAATTACCTTTCACTGTTGCTGAAAATACAGCTGTTATAAATACCAGGAATGACAGGACAGGCAGGCAACAAGCGGATCTAAAGCAGGAGAAAACCATGATGCAATATCTATTACAACATAAATTCCATTTGGTTTAGATTAAAAGATTTCATATACTACACAAGTGAAAAAAGTGAAATACACAAAATATCCCTTTGTAATTATCAACTGGTTGTGATGTTAAAAATATTGCAAAAGTATTTTACCTTTTCAAGAATAGTAAAATGATAAAGCAACGGCTTAAAGACGGTCATTACTTACAGTCTCATCTTGAACAGTGGAGCTAGTCGTGGGGATCGTCATGGGGACTCATGCAGCACAAGTGGCTTTATACCTGTGCAGACCACCGAGGCGTAACCAGGCCTGAATGGAACAATAGGGCCACAGTAGAGCAGCTGAGGTTACAGTGAACAGCAGCATTGATATTTCTTCCAAAGGTTTTTGTTTAACACAGGAAAAGAGGATTGATCACTAGAAGAAGGAAAGAGATGTAAAGAACCTGTTTGTACCTTCTTTCCAGTAAATGTTCTAGAAGAAAGGGGAGGAGGCTCCACTGTAGATGCTCACCTTGTCTTTAACTGACATTATCAATTTAATGTCTATTTTGTGTAACAGAGCTTTAAATTGAAGATTCTACTAAACCTAAAGCTAGTCCTCATCTTCAGTCCAAAGCCAGACCCTAGCCCTAGTTGACAGTTTCACCAGAAAATCTGAATCTAGAATCTTGGTTTGAATCTAGGACTTGGTTTGCTTATACTTTACAGCTTCTGGACTAAACTAAGCTTCTAGTGGCACTGAACTTTAGTTCTAAACTAGGCAATATGTATCCAGACGGGGAACCGGTCCATATTCTAGAACATTTACTGCGTAGACTGCTAGACTATTACACCCTGCATGCAAGAAGGAGCGCTACCGCAGGTCCTTCATACCATCTGCCATCAGGTTGTACAACACCTCGGTAAACTAGACAGTGATTAAAAAAAAAAAAACCACACAGCTGTATTTTTATCTGTGCAATATATTTAACTTATTCACAATGCAACACAATCACTGGGCAATGTGCAATATACTGTGCAATATCACTTCTACACTTTTTTTGCAAAAACAACAACTTTGGTTAAGACTGGATGTTGTGTGTATATAGTGAGATTTTATTTTATTTTATATTGTTTTATTTTATGTATGTATATTTTTAGTATGTAAATGTATGTATGTATATATATATATATATATATAAGGATATGTATATAAATCTGTATCTCTCTCAGCTGCTGTAGCAAGTTAATTTCCCCAATAGAGGATCAATAAAGTACTATTCTATTCTATTTCAGTAAACAGGACCAATCATCATTATTGTGTTCATCAGCACTAGGACTGTCACTGCTCTGTGTTGGCTGACCAAAGATATTGTGTTGCTTGCTGGTATTTTTTAAGTGTTTTTGTTACACTCTGCAGTCTTGTGTTGCATCTGTTGAGTTCTTTGTTCTGCATGATGGTCTTGGGGGAACGTTGGATTGCTTCACAGCGTGTATAGTTCAGATGACAAGCACCTACTTAATTTGACTTGAGAAAGATCCCAATTAAAACGCCATTACTTCAACTGGTTATGGTGACACCACGGGAAAAGGTGGGATCATTCGGTCTCTGACCAGATCCGAACACCTGAACTGGAACCCATCAGTCACAAAAGAAAGCATTCAGTGGAGTTTCAGTGAGGCCGTATGAGCTGCATGGAGTGATGCATGGAAGCACTCGCCCTGCGGCACTTCCTTCCTGTGAGAAAGACTGTGTGAATGATCGGCTTCAGGGCGTAAGGGAAAAGAAGGTCACACACAGGGCACAGAAACGGAGCACACACACATGGGTGAAGCAGCAGGGCAGAGGTAGTTGCCTTGATGATGTCAAAGCCTAGTCAGATGCAGAAAGTTAGTTTAGATTTTAGGTCTCCTTATCCATATTGTGCTTCACGTTGTTTAAATGCAGGTGTAAATGTAATAAATTCATGATTCAAAATTGAGTGACCACTGCTCACCACCAAACTTCCAATCTGAAAGTGGAAGTGACGTTTTGTCATTGTGAACACACTCAGCTCACATTCTGGTCCTGCATGTTGCAATTACCAGTAGTAAATGGAGTCATTTTCAGGCATCAGTGGTGCAACAGTTAGGGAGTGTGACCTGAGGCCGCCGGTTCAAATCCCAGACACTGAGCAAAGTATTATCCACAAGCACTGCTCCCTGGGCGCTGCCCACTGCTCCAACACAGATGGGTTAAATGCAGAGGCTGCATTTCATTGTGGTGCTGTGGTGTGTTCACAATGACACTCACTTTTACTTATTAATGGAAGTGGTTGGCCAGTTTGTGACATGACTCCTAGGCAAAGGCAGGGGCATAGTATCAGTAGTTGAATCTCAAGGATTGTAATTTAAATACCTCTGCTTTAATAGATTTCACGTTTTTTGAACACTAATAAAGTTAACAGCAGCAAAAGGAATGAATATAAAATAAAAACAGATAAAGATAAAGATCAGATAAAGGATAGACTGAGGTTTGTTGCAAAAATAGATTCACTGTTTGGCGGAGACTGTATCTCCATAACCACCAACCACATTTGGTTTTAATTCGGGTAAGAGATCGAATAGTAATCTCACATTCTGCCAGTAACAAACATTTCAAGTTGTGTTGTCTTGCAGTACTTACAAATCCTTCAGATCCAATTTAGCGAGCTCTGGGGGCACCTAGAAATCTTTCAACGCGTCCCACATAAAACGGAAAATATCATGACTGCCATTCCATGTGTGCAGTAATCCACTAGGTGGTAGCCAAACACTTTTATAAGGTATTTAAGCTCTTTCCCTCATGAAGCTCATCCCACTTAAACCTTGCACTGAAGAAACAAAAATTACTTTTAATAGGACGATTACGTAACTAAAAAATAAACTGACAATGTCATAGGTCAGACTTCTCGAGTTATAGTACACTATACAAACAAGTCTAACTAAACAAATGGGACATGTTGAATGCAGTTAGAGCAGGGCTACATTTACCATGGCTTTGTCTTTAGTGACTTATTCAGGGGTTGAAAAATGTAAAATACTTTAAATTATCTTTCTTATAATGACGTCTTCTTACTGCGCATCCCGTAACACACTGGCATGTGATGTGTAGTTGCCTAGGACTAAGCACATTTCTGTCTCTCACTTGGAAAGCATCTCATTCAAATTCCTTCTACTACAGTATAATGACTGATCTGATGAGCAGGACCTGATCAAAGTAGAGAAATATGGGAGACCGATCACTGAACAACCGTCAATGTTCAGCCTATGGGATCTAAGAACCCCATATACATGCAGATAATGAATAGGACTGGCATAAACTTTTCAATAAAAAAAACAAGCAAAGAATGTGTTAACATAAGTATTCACCCATGTAGTCTGTTGTTGAAACCTCACTAAACAGTCAAGAGTTGCCATCCTTTTTATTGAGTATCATAAATGTGAGGTAGCCTTGTCTTTCACTTGACATACCATCCACTATCTTAAAAAAAGAAAAAATCCGCACTGAATTTACAGCCAAATGTTGAAGTAACACGTTCTAGAACAATATATTTGATCATTTAAATGAGTAAAAAAAGAAAGAAAATAGCTGCAAAACATCTATTGCAAACTTTATATGATTTAATTTACAATACACAATGTTATTTCAATAGATTTTAACTATCCACACTTGATACAGGCAGTGGGTGATTTCAGTCTCCTTACATACTACTCAACACACCAAGTATTTCACTGAGAGACAAGACCAAAAGAAAGAACCATTCGGAAACAATGAAATGATCATTTAGGTACTGACAGATCTGCCCACCTAAGCAGAGGTTTCAGGGGAGTGAAAAACAAGCGTTTGTCATCTTTAGTCAATCATAGAGTAAAAACAACATGCAGTGCTAAAGAGATATTCTGCCTCTTTAATTGGTGTAATTGTGGATTTTGAGACATTTCACCTCTATTAAGGAGGAAAAAAACTTACAAAACTTCACAGTATTAAACAAATGTCAGAAGCTTTATCTTTAAAAAATGGAGAAAAAAAAAAAGAATTGTTTGTGAGTAACACACGTTGGCATAATAATGACCCTGTGGTACTCCGCATTGGCCTTATGTCCTAAAAGTAACTATTGAGTATCTAAGTCCACAGCCAAATCCAATCAACCTGCTATCAACTCCCCATATAATCAATAAAGCAACAATGAAACAACAGCGTCTACTTACTGATCAGCGAGTTTTTCTATACACACAATGATTAAATACACACCGTCAGTAATAATGTTTTAGCAGTTTTGATTGAATTTGGCCCCCGGTCTAAGAACGTTAAACTCCACATGAACAGCACAACTGAAGCTCCGGCACGGTACAGCAGAACGGGTGCAACCATTAACCCAGCGAACATCGAACACAAGTCTGCATCCCGCTCAGGTTTTGTGGTGTCTGCAATCAAGTTTCACAGTGTAGGAACACCCAAAAGGTGAAGCTAGAAAATTGAGTTCCCCTGCCCACAAAAACACAACTGAAAGGGAACAAGTAGGTTAAAGAACTGTGTTTCAAGCACAAGAATACTTGAGGGACATATAAAATAAATTTTATTTTCCTTCTTCAGGTCTACATGTGTATGTGTTTCTAGACAGTCATGGTGAGAAGAGAGAAATCGCACCCATATGCCTATTGTAACTCGCCCAGGTGGGTGCTAAAAGATAATGGGAGTCCATATCCCTATACAACAGAACAGAAGAAAGAGGGGAAAAGGGTAACTTAGCATTAGTTCAGCGTTACTGTCAACATAAAAAAAAATGAAGTCAGAGGCTCTGTCCACATAGCCAATGGAAACGAAAAAAAAAAGACAGAAAATATATAGAGTGAGAGATAGAATGAGAAGGAGGGATAGAAAGAGCGAGAAAGAGGGAGAAAAAAAAAAAAGAGAGATTCAAGGTTGGGCTCCCGTGGCGGTGGGTACTTGTGTAGCCAGCGTGTTGGGGGCAGAGATGACAGGAGAGCCAGCTGCAATGTTGGCTATCGGTTGTGTGCTGGCTGCCATGGAGGTGATGCCTGTAGGAGACCAATAAACAGTTGAGACACATTTAGACTGAGTGCATCACTGTCTCACATTGGGCAACTGCTTAGTTTTGTTTCCTAGCATAAAGACAACTCAAGTGATTTGTGATCCATGGCAGAATGTAGCCATATAAACTTTACATTGCTGTCAATTATGTTTCGAATGGTGTGTTTTCTCTGAAGTTTGAGATTTGTTGTACATAAATGCTCAAGTCTGGAATTCAACTACAACCCGTGCTTTTGAGGAGAGGGAATAAACATCAAGCTTATTTCAACACCGTGGCCCATGGCAAAATTTGGCTACTTAACAGAACTTCATACTGTCCCCCGCGGTATCCTGCTGCTGGTGGTAGAGATGTGTGATCACACAAAATATGTGTCTTTAATCACTGTATGTCTAAAGTAAAACTAAAGGTTCTTTAACGGTTCTTGATATGAAAAAACTCAGTATTATTTGTATAGGGCAGACATACCTAAACCTTAGCTCATTTAACACATACATACTCTACTGCAGTAAATGAATACTGAAAGGACCAATACAGAATCTCTTCCCCAAAACATTTAAATCAGCGCTTCAAGAAAGCTCGAAAATAAAGAGCGTACCTGCCATCATGTTAGAGGAGCTGACAGGGGTGGAGCTAGCAGTCATTCCAGCAGGGGGTGCCCCTCTGCCCTGGTCCTTCACAATGGGGTCTGAAAACACACACACACACACAAACAAAACATGTAAAAAGTGAAAGTTACCATTTGTCTTTGTGAAAACACCCCATCACCCAAAGTGTATCACAACAAAATGTGACCTCTGCATTCAGCCCATCCACATGTGGAGCAGTGGGCAGCTATCAGCAGCACCCGGGGAGCAGTGTAGCAGAATGGTGCCTTACTTGCGGATACCTCAGTGGTACCAGGGCTGGAACTTGAACCTACAACCCTCCAATCACAAGGGCAAGACCCTAATCATGACTACAGTATCTCCTGTATCTTCAGTGACTACTATAATTGTACTAAATATTGAAATGTGATCTCAGAATAAGCAGCATTACTCTGTATAATCCATTACACACACTTCACACACGATTTTCCCCCATCATTTTTAGGCATGGGCTTTACCAAAACAACATGTCATAAGCTATATTATGATTAATAACTATCAACTGAATACGTTTTTTTATTATACATTAGCCATCAACATCACAAACTTCTATCCAAAACTGTTGCAAACTGATTTACAGCAAAATCCTTCAAATGTACCTGGAGTGATAAATGCAGTGCACTGTGCCTGCTCATACTGCATATAAAAAGAGGATTCTATTTAAAAATAAAAATATATATATACAAAATGAGAGCCTGCCGATATAATCGAAATGCTAGAAGTGAGTAACCACGTCTAATCTAACATTTCTCAACAATCCAGCATGACTGTGACTCGTCAGTAAGCCAAGCAAAGAAAACATGGGTAATGACAAAATTCATTAGAACGGAGCCCAAATCTCATTTTCTGGAGTTGAAAACAAACAATGTCGTTAAAATCAGGACCCAGGTTGAAGAGCACAGGGAACTTTCGAAGGAAGAGTTTGGTTAATTTACACTCACAACAGGGTTCAAAATTTTGTCTGTTACATTTCCCAATTCAGCGATATTTACCCATGTTTCATCTGATTTTGTTGTTAATCCCTGTTTGTTATTCCACTTATGCACAAGCTTAATGTCTAGTTTTATAACCTACAGTTATACTGCTCTCAGGCTAACTTTACATGTACAGGATAGTGTAGTTTCACAGCTACATGGGAAGTGAGAAAAAGGCACACTAGCCATAGAGAAAACGTTTCTGTGAAGAGCACAACTGAAATCTAAAACAATGTAACTGTGCATTAGAAAGATGCATCATTTTTAACATGCCACCTCTGGTGTCCTATGTGTGTGTACACAAGGGTGACGACACATTAAATGCATATACATCAATAAGCCCAAAATCATCAGACTCATCAAATGTACATGTAACACACAAACACTTTTACACGTATTATAGAATTTGGAACGGCATAAACAAAAAAATCTTGAATAAATCAGTTCTGACTGTGCATGCTGGTTATTGTAGGCCAGTTTTTCCCAAGCCAGGCCCTGGAGGCATACCACCCTACACATTTTACTGCTTTCCCTGCCTCGCCACACCTACTTTAACTCAGTAAAGTGATGTTAATTGGGGAATTAGTTGGATTAGGTGTGTTAGGAGCAGTAAAAACACTAAGATATGTAGGGTGGTGTGCCTCTAGGACCAGGGCTGGGAAAACACTGCTGTAGGCTACCAGTTACTGGTCAATTCTTGTTAGGCATGTTGCTTTGCTAGGGACTCACTTTCACTAATCACGGTCAACATAAAACTAAAGAATTTGAGAGTGGTGCATGGTAAGCTAGCCAAGAACCCAGGAAGTTATTTTTATTCAGACTGGAATTTGTTTCTTCTTCACGTAAATTCAAAGTGTGTGGCCATATTAAAGATGGGGCAAATTAGATGGGCACTTACAAATGGTGCACAAATAATACGAATTACCCTGCTAACAGCTCTATGCACCCACAAAAGTGCAGGGATTGAAGTGTCAGTTAGCCGAACAGCAGTCAGTTTTTACTCGGCCAAATACCAAGTAAAAGGCTTTTAGATTTAGTGTTCCTGACAGATCTCAGTGATCTGCTCAATCAGATTAATTTAGAGCTGAAGAAGGATAAATATAACTGAAGGATCAGTTCAGTGGGCACATCTAAAGGCAAGATACCACTGTTGTCAAGTAGGCTGCTACGTTCAGAGCATTTTCTCAGAATCTGAGATGCAATGTACTGACTTTGCATATATTGAGCTTTTTCCCAGCTATTTGGATTTTCCATCTGCTGCCAGTACTGATGTGGATTGCATGGTCTCCAAAGCAGTAACACTGTTCTACTGGAATAATTCTGCTGTTAAGAATGAGATTCTCACACTGCAAAATGACAATAAGATCAAATCCAGGGCAACACCTGGCATTAATCTGAAGTTCTGGAAACTACCACTGGAACAAAAGCCTCCAAACCTCAGATAATGTGTCCTGATCCAAAAAATGTAGCCAAGTTCAACTTATTATTATTCTCTGACAAGTACAGATCCACAGTGGTAAATAACCTCCTTGTGGCCTGACTAAAGCTTTTAACCAACTCTTACTGCCCTGACTACAAAAATCTAGCTGCTTCCTCCCAGTGCCAGCAGTCCCACTAAGGCAGAGAAGCCACTGTGGATTTAAATTTGAAGAAAACAGTGGAACATACAATAAATGTGTTATTTGCACTTTCAGAACGCCGACAGAAGAGAAATGTTTAAACGCAGCACTAATTAAGTTAGACACAACAATTCCTCCATGTGCTTTCAAATGAATTACTCATTACACCAAGGATTTGGTGAAAAAGCTCCTCAGGACCTACTTACAGTTTTAATGTCTTGTTGAAATGTTACAAATCTAAGCAGGAACGGCTGCAAAAAAACATCACCCACACAGCACAATACCCGGAGCCTTTTAATAAATCACTTCAACTGTTAGAGATGCTGAGGCAGTTGGCTTACAGAAATACGGGTGATCCATGGCCTCACGAGCAGTGAGGCGAGCTTGGTGGTCATAACGCAACAGCTTGTCCAGGAAGTCCAGAGCCTCAGTGCTCACCAGATGCTGGTTCTCACTGTGCACAAAACGCTCCCATCTCTTACGTGAATGCCTGGTCAACAAGACATAATACACAACGTACTCGCTTAACTTTGAATAAGAAGGTACAAACAAACCAGTTTGTATGTGTATTACCTGGAAACATGGCTGCTCATCATTTCAAGCTCTGTAATTCTTACCTGCCCAAAATGTCGTTGAAACGTGGGTCCAGTTCAATGTTGTATTTGTCAATGTAGTCGTATAAGTCTTCTGTGCCCAGCACTTTTGCAATCCGTACAAGCTGTTGAAGGTGTTAATTAAATAAAATCATTGACATAGTAAACATTTAGGGAAAGCGCCTGTCATGATATTCCAAAGCGACAAAATAAAATGACAGCATTTGTTCATTACTCTATAAACAAACACAGTTACCTGGTCGTAATTGTCATGTCCATGAAAAAATGGCTCCTTCCTGAAGATCATACTGGCCAGCATACAACCCAAACTCCACATGTCCAAACTGTAGTCGTACATCTAAAAAAAACAATAAAAAGTCATAAAATGTGTTTAAGTATTTAAAGAACACACATTTAAGCTCTGAATGGGCATATGTGTAAAGCCTGGAAGAGAGATAGATAGAGAGAGATAGATAGATAGATAGATAGATAGATAGAGATAGATAGATAGATAGATAGATAGAGAGATAGAGAGATAGAGAGATAGAGATAGAGATAGAGAGATAGAGAGAGAGAGAGAGAGAGAGAGAGAGAGAGAGAGAGAGAGAGAGAGAGAGAGAGAGAGAGA
>JBBPDA010000009.1:9553775-9577774 GCA_037974385.1 Arnoldichthys spilopterus | reverse complement strand
AGATAGAGAGAGAGAGATAGAGAGAGAGAGAGAGAGAGAGAGAGAGAGAGAGAGAGAGAGAGAGAGAGAGAGAGAGAATAATCATCACCTGGTAGTCGACCAGCAGTTCAGGACCCTTGAAGTATCTGGACGCGACTCGGACATTGTACTCCTGGTTAGGGTGGTAGAACTCTGCTAAGCCCCAGTCTATCAGACGAAGCTTTATAAGGGGGAGAAGCGGGCGGAAAATTGCAATTAAAACATTCAGTAAGAATTCACTGTGGTTCACACTTTAATTACACAGATATTATACTGAACATCTAGGTTAAAATGATCTAAACAGAAACATTCTACCACCAACTGGATCACAGCTCACTTCGCTAATGCTTTTATGAACAAAGAAGAAAACTAAGAAAATAAATCAAACTAGAGATAAAGAGATCTTAACAGGTTGGCCTACCTTTCTGTGCTCATGGTCAATCATGACATTGTGTGGTTTGACGTCCCTGTGCATAATGCCCATGCTATGACAGTAGTCTAGAGCCTAGAGAAGATTAAGAGACATGAAATTAATAGGGGCCTTCAATTAAAACCCAGCTGTGTTTTTCATGCAGTTTCCATTTTCCGATTCCATCTGGAAACATTACATAACCACATATTTGCCTCATATTTACACTTTAAGAACTTAGATCAAGAGGACCTCTACATGACAGACACAAATAGGTGTCTTACCTTCAGAATTTCATACATGTAGAAGCGAATGTCATAATCTGATAACGTCTGATACAATTGCTGTGAAAGAGAGACAGAGACTCTTTTAAACTTTGGTAATTTTGAGGAAAAGGAAAATACCACACTATTCTGACTTTCCTAGTTTCTGAAAAACTAGGTCTTGCACCAACTCGTGGGCGTCAGAAACAGAGTCAGAGTATAAGAGTAGACATGTACACCAAAACAAATGAATATTTTCTTCTATGGTTTATAAATAATATGAAAAATAATGATACAACACTACATAATGTTTTTTCTCCCACCTCTGTGTTGATTGTTGAATACTACAGCTCAACAATTTTACATTTTAAATGTAATATGTGCAGTACATCAGTCATAATCTACAGAAACATCACACACTTACAGATAAATATAAGCTGTAAATAACCAATAAAAATGTGCTTTTCCTTCAAATACACAGCAAAACTCAAACAAAATCCCCTTATGAGAATAAATATTTCTAAGTAAAATGTAATTACGGCATATATGTTACCCAGTGTAAATCAATAGACTTTATAAATCATACAACCTTTTTTTAATGTGTGCCTGCACCAATTATGAATTTTATGGGCAATTTTTTTCATTACAGACTGTTGTTTTTTGGCTGATCGGCTAAATGAACTCATGAAACAAATGTTCAGTTCTTAGATAGCAGGCAAGAGGCTGTTTAGCACAATTAATCATGCCATGATATTTGGGTACAGGTGTGGCAGCAGCGTTCATACGCAGTACAAGTGCCTTATCTGCCTCATGTAATTTACTTCATAAAGCTGCAACTCACATTGGCCAAGCAAAGTAAATTGGCCAATTCAAGTGTCCTTTGCTTACCTTAAAGTCTGTGTTGTTTACATGCTCAAAAACCAATGCAGGTGTCCGTGACTATAGACAAATACAAATTAGATTAACTGAAACGTCTTCAACCATACACTTGCAGAAAGAACCTAAAGAGTAATCATCTCAGACTGATGCTACCTTCACCATTAGCTAAAGAAAGAAGTAAACAGAATGAAAAAACAAATGAACAGAAGAGAGACTCACCACAGGATCCTTGACAATGTCTAAAAGCGTTATAATGTTGGGGCCTCCTCTCAAGTTTTCAAGAATCTTGATTTCTCGCTTAATTTTCTTCTTTTTCACAGGCTATTGATTAAAAACACAGAAGTTTAAGAGTAATGAGACATGTGTACCACACGAGGACATCAGCTAAACTCTCGCCATCATAATTCATTAGCAAGTACCTTCAGTATTTTGACCACAACTTTTTCATTGTTTGTGATGTTTATGGCTTCAAACACTTCGCTGTACTTTCCCCGACCAAGCTTTCGCACGAGCTGGTAATCATCTTGATTTCTGAAGCACAAAAATGCCAAACATGTATAACTGTAAAAACACAGTCACTTCAAAATCAACCAATATCTAAGTACTGGGTATGGAATGGAGGTATTTGAAAGAATTGATGGATAACTTAAAGTTAAACACAGTTTAGAAAATAACTCCGATAAGGTATAGAAATGTTATAACAATTTATTCTAAAGCAATAGTTCCAATCCCTTGTAATTATAATATTATGAGGACATTTGGAGAAGTGTTTACCCTGAGCTACACAAGTAAGATACGGTCATTTGACAAATTTGACATTCTGTAGACAATTACATAATTTAAACAAAAAACAGAACAGTTACATGAAAAAATGAAGTGCACCATTACATTTTCACACCTTCATGTCTATAAAATTAGAAGAAAGTGTTCCATATTAGGACATTAGAACCTTATTTATACCAGAAATCTAGGGTCTGTGCTATTGAAGTGTGTGGTGTCTAAAATATAATAGCAAAATATAAAGAATTCTAGAAGGCCTAAAGAGAAGAGTAAGAGTAGGCCAAGGTAAAGTAGTCTAGGGCTGGCTTCCCATGCAAATTCTGCTCTATATCAAACCACTGGGGAGGAAAAGAATTCTACAAGAACCCCCAAGATTTTGTAATGGGATCTAAAGGTAATTCTAGCAACTGCTGATGTGAAAGTGCATGTCTTCAATCAGAAAGATTTGACCTGCATGGAAGGCAGGTCTGTGGAAAAAAAAAACATTTAAGACTTGAGTCTGCCAAAGAACTTCTCAACAAATACCAAGCCCATTGGAATTATGCAGTTAAGAGTTGTTTGGTCACAGTAACACAGTACATATGTGTGGTGAAGACCAAAAGCAGCTTTTCAATAAGAAAAACCTGTGATGTATAGTGGTGCACATTTAATCAGAGACAGGGCAGCTTGCAGTCACTGATTCAAATGTGAAGGATCATATTAAAAAGAGTGCTTGAAGATTATCTAAGGCCATGTGTCCAACCAAAAGCTTAAAGTTCAACTTGTAGTGGACCTTTCAGAAGTATAATGATCCTAAGCACACTAGCAAATACACCAAGAAATGGCTCAAAATTAAAAATTGAAGGTTATGGCTTAGTCAAAGCCCAGATTTGAAACCCACTTAAATGTTGAGTTGAAAATAGTAGTGCATGAAAAATTGCAACTAAATAAATTTTACAATACAATTTTCAGGAAGCTGATGTCAGTGACTGGTAGACAAACAAAACAAAAATGCCTAAAATAATTGTTTCTGCTAAGGGGCAATATTATCTTATAAAGGTCAGGGGTGTAGTTACTTTCTCCCCAGAATAAAATTCTATATATTTTTGCTGAATAAATAATTAAAGTGTCACTCATCATTGTGGCTTTGTTCAAGTATATGACCTTTATTTGTAGGCACTGCACTGAAGAGGCTAAAATGTTTGCCTGTTCAAATATGTTAGGTGAAAAAACAACTTCCTTCACATTTACCCATTTTTTCACATGAACGTCCCACAAACTATACAGCATTTAATTATAAACAACCATGGGGCCTCAGAGTACATTGTTATTACCAAGTAACAGAGAAACAGTTTATTTAATATCATTTGTAAAAGTCAGGCCAGAGATTTTCTGAATATTAGTTTATAACTGTTCCACTCTTGCATGCAAATTATTACTAACTCTAGTAGGTAGGGTGTGGGGACGCCAAGCAAGATGTTGCTTAGGGACTCAAACTGTTTAGAAATGGGTCTACATACGTAAGTGACTGTGGATACTCACCCCCACTCTACCACATGGGACTCATAGTCCCAGTACTCTCTGGGTCTTTGTGTGTTTACATCAGGGTAAACTCGAGAGCGGCTTGAGACGGGACCAGACATATTCTACACAGGATATTCCCAGGAGCACCTGAAAAACAGGACAAAGAATGGATGCAGAACAGCTGCTGTGCATTGAACACTGTAACACATATATCGGCAGACATTTCTTTAGGACCATCAGTCACATATGAAATTCCATAAATACAATTCTACAGATACAATACAAAAGGTTCAGGGTGTGGTACAGATTCAATGACATTAACTATTGCATTACATTGTCTAGTGCTCTGGTCCAGAAATGTAGACCAAGGCATTTAGCAGATACCAGTTTTTTGTATTTGAGTTGTGCCACTGGAGTGAAACCAGGCTCCAAATTCATTAAACAAACATATATGAATACACCTTCCAAATATTATGCTCCATTATTACCTTGGAGGTTTCCTCCAAGCAGTAGATGAGAGGTGGCACTGATGAAAGCAGATGTGATGGCTTTATGGAGGCGCATAGGCTACAAAAATAACACAAAGAAATAATATCAACAGCTTCTCATAAGCAAACTTCTAGAGAACTTCAGTATGAAATTTCTCACTAAAGGTTTTTGAAATACAAGAACAAAACAGCCAGGTACACACTACACTGTGTGAATTTGGCAAAAATCAGCCATCAGAAGAGGTCAGCTCACCTGATTGAAGCTAATATGAGAGGACATCCAGCAGTTTATTCAGGAGGTACAGCAGCCATAAATGTCATTCCTCAAGTCTTTCTGGACGCTGACTGCCCCATAAACAAAAAGATCAAACATTTAAGTGAGCAACACATCATTACGTGAAGCAGGGTTTCTACTGAATTCAATCATTTCATAAAAACTTTATAACTTCTCTGTATCATAATGATTTTACTTTATGAATAAAGAGGACAAGGGGTGCCCAAATCAGTCCCAGAGGACCAGTGTCCAGCACAGTTTGTTGACATCCCTGCTCAAACCCACCTGGTTTAACACACCTGTTGCCAGGTTTAGTAAGTGTATTTGAGCAGGGGAACTACCAAACTGTGCTGGACACTGGCTTTCCAGGTCCAGATCTGAGGACTCCTGCTATACACCTTATATAGTCACGAAGCGCCTACTTCAATGATAAGGGTGCAGAGGGACAGGGTGAAGTTACATCTGTACAGCAAACCAACAGCAATTACTAATGACTAAAATAGGATTAGCCTAGCAGTTTAAATTGTGGAATACACCCTTCAGCTTTGGGCAAACTAATTTCATGCTGTCGTTAACGAGACTCCAGTGCACTGGGCGATGGTGTACACACGGGCCTAGCCGTGCTACTTAGCTAACTAGCTTCTCCAGCTAGCGAACTAGCCTCATTCCCTGTGAAATTTCACGAACTGCACCAGCTCCACATAGCCCCAAGTTACCTCTCTAATCTCTACATTTACTTAACATATTCAACAATAAACAACCCAAAACCACAGACACACAAAGTGGCCATCGGTGGAAATGCGTAGATAGTATGAGGAGCTAACTGGACCTGAGACTGCAAGCTAGGCAGCTAGCTGACAACAGCTGTCCGACATGAGACTTAACGTTTGCCACGCCTTAAGCATAAAGGATAGCTCGATACCAAATCAATCGCACGGCTCTGACTTAACACGATAAATAGGCGATTTGATTTTGAACAAGAGACCAACTAACGCACCGTTTTTTCTCTTAGCACGGAAAAACTAAGAGCTGTGTCCGCTCCCTACATAAACCCGCCAGGTGTTGGTAGTTCAGCTAGCTGGGTTAGTTATCGGCGGCGCGCCACATCAAAGCCGGGCGGGAGGCTGGAGGAGCAACCGAGCGAGTTCCTACACCGTCTACACTGGCGCGTACTAACGCCGTGCGTGTCTCGGGGAAAAAATGACAAGAAATTAGCGCATTTACCACCTATTACTAAGCCGACGTACTAACGGAAAGAAAATGCTGCTCGACCAATTAACGCTGAGGTTAGGCGAGCAGACACGAGCAGGCTACAGCTAACCGCTCAGGCTACTGAAGCTAAGCTAGCTGGAGAAACTGCCCGACCACTAATTGTAAGAACTCCAAGCCGACGCGAAGTTCACCGATTTGAATTTCCGACATGTAAAACATTGCAAGACTGTATGTAGTTCACGGAATGGGAAAATAACGTTTCTTCGGGTCGCTAGCTTCATATGTTTTGCCATTGTATTACCTCTGAGGGTCTCCTCGTAGAGAATATGGCGGAGGCAGCGAGTGTGGTAATCAGCGCTAGTCCTACTAGCAGCGGCGCTAACAGGCTACAGGGAGAGCCTTCGGGGGCAAGTTTCCGGTACACAATCAGGGGGTGTCGGACCCCAGAGCACCTACACATAACCCGCTACAGCACTGAAGCGAACACAAACACCAACCTTTAATCACTAGTTTAAAAAAACATTGGCTTAATTTCTAATGGTTACATGTCAGTATTATAATTACATATAAGGACTGATGAGGAATGATTAGCGACATATATAATGTATATAATCCGTTAGTGGAGGACCGGTGCAGCTTTTTGTTAGTTATTCAATGAAAACGAACAAATTCGCCCTCAAAGAAATAAATGATGGGTGTGATTTTATGTATGACTTGTAAAAGAAGCTTATTTAAATTAAACACTCCCTGATCCAAAACCTGATAAAAAACATGACGTACTTCACTCCAACACTTCGGCACATTTACCCCAGTGTGCCATCAGTGCAAAGGAGTCTTTTGGAAATCGGCAGGAGGCTGACTTTGAATCAGAAATGTACTTCAGCCATTGATGAGCTCTTTACATTCTTGGCAAAACAAGACTTTGTTGCATCACAGGTATCTTCCATCACAATAAGCCTGTTCGAGTGGCAGCAATGCATGCATACACAGTGATGATGAATGTGGGGCTATACTCTAGAGTTGAAAATGTAGAAAAATTTTTAGATGATTAATATAGAATATTTTTGTTAAGTTAAACTAACTTTAGTTCAACATTTTACAACCCCTTTCATTTATATTATTGACCATTTCAATAATGTAAAGGCTGACTAGTATTTTTTAAGTGTGAGTGTATGTCATTGTGAACACACCACAACGAAATGTGACCTCTGCATTTGACCCATCCTTGTAGGAGCAGGCGGCAGCTGACATCGGCAGTGCTTGGGGACAGTACCTTGCTCAAAGGTATCTCAGCAGTACATGTACTGCTCTGGGATATAAACCAGGGGGCAACTCACTAATCCTTACACTACCACTTGCTTTTACGGTTTTGTGCTTTAATCGGACATTGTTTTTATTTTTTTTTGCTTTCACTCTTTCTCTACTGATAGAACTTCTTAAGGCAAAACAGATGTTAAACCCTGTAAATAAAGAGGATTGTGTACTTCACCCAGTGAGGATAAAAATACTCAGACTCAATGATATTCTGCATTTTGACCTCAAATGTCTTGAATACAAACTAAAAGTACTTACAAACCACACTGCATGAAAAGGCACAAACACATAGACCAAAAACATGAGCTTTGACACTAAATCACATTTTTACAAAATTACTTTATTACTTTAAATCCATTGACCATGGACACTCAGATATGATTTTCATTTAAAAGGCAAAGAAAATGTGTATATTTTATTTTTTATGACCATGTTCCAGGACCTGAGCCATGTGTCAGTACCTGGATCACAGCTTGGTGATCATTTGCCTGATGAATGAGGGGCTTTTATCCCATTCCACTTCTCTGGCTTTATTGTCTTCCAATTAACAAGAGAGCACAACCTGCGGAGCAGTCAGGTGACGAGATGCATGAAGCACACTGCTTTCACACTCCATACAGTGATAAATACAAAAGGATTTAAGCCATAAGCAGGGAGGAGAAGCAAATCACATGGTTTTCAACCAGCTTGCTGAAAACGTCTTATAATCTAAATGTAGCAAAAGTGTGCTGTGCAAACTATCCAGAGTGGGGGGCGTCTTGCCAGCTATCCAGCTCACTCTCATACAGTCCGTTGACCAAGCTAGTGGTGCAGTGTTCAAATCCCAGAGTAGTTCATGTCACAATGTAAAAATAGAGCTCTAGTAAAAATCAGCCACTAGCTGTCACAATGAAATTCTGTTACCTCCCATTTCTGAGGCATAAAAGACAGGGACTACAGTGACATGCCTAGTGAAAAACAATAAGAGAGGAAGAGAGGTGCTGTGCCTAATTAAAACTGTACATGAATCTTAAGAAACAAACAAAAACAAAAAATAGTCATTTTCCATTCACTCATGTTAGCCCTGCCAAAAGGACCTGAAGATGGTGGCTAGCTATGGTAAACAGTATGATGGCATTGATCATCTTTGGAGTGCATGCTGCTGACATTGCACGCTGTGTGTGGTTGTTTTTACAACACCATGTATGAGAACACTTGGGATAGATGTGTAAAGACAAAATTCAAGAGGCTCGTCTTCCACAGCCCTGAGCTATAAAGTCCCCTGCGGTAAAGGGTCTCGTGTAGATTTAGGGAGGGGTTGAGTGTCCTTCCCAATAGCAAAGGGTAAAAAGTCCAAATGCATTGGATTTGTGGCTTTAGTCCTGTTTAGTCCACAACTTCTTAATTCATTCCTTCAGTGGCAGACTGGCTGAGACTAGCTCACATGAGGCAGCACTTGTTCTTGTGGTTGTGTGGGTCTTTAAAGCGCAGTCTTTGTTTAGGCCTGTATTTCTCTAGGTAGGTCAGCTGCTTGCTGTTGATGGCTCCCCGGCGTTTCCTATTAAACCAAAACACAGTCAGTCAATATTTTCCTTATTCTTTCTAAAGAGCATCAGTGTTAAATTATTTCCCCAATGTGATATGATAAATAATAATAATGATAAACGAATTTTTTTTTAAATCACACATCATGGCCTGTATGGGTTTGTACAGTCTAATGTGTACTTACTGTCTGATGAACTGGATTGCATCTTCATACTTCATTCCACTCTCTATCAGTGCCAGGGCCACCAGTACTGGAGCTCTGCAAAACACAGAAAAGCAATCAAATTCAGGGGAAACAGAGCAGCACAAACAAGCCTGTGTGTCCTGCTAAAGAGGCCCAAAACAGTTCCAGGGAAAGGGTTTCTCCTCATTTAGGCCAGCTTTTCAGTGTGAGGCTACCACCTAGCGCATGGGAAAAGTTTGTTTTTTATTCTATGCCCCCAAGTTGTACACAGCAGCCAGCGATGATGTAAGAGGCTCTACTGTAGCATTGCCAACTGAGAATTCACTCTCACAATGTTACAGAACCAAGAAAGTTGTGATATGTACCAAAATGCCACATGGTAAGAGACAAATCTGACAGGAGTTTAATTATGTTTGGTAGCATATTTCAAATGATCAGATGGGTTTGCTTTTTTCCTGTGCTTGAAAGTATGTTTTCAAGTTCTTTTAAATGAGTAAAATGAATCTATTTAGTGAAATCTAACTTTTATGACTTGGTCCAAAACTCTGACAACTTTAAATGCTATTCAAAACCATGCAGGTCTCCTACAGATCAATAGCAAAACAAACTTGCCAGAGTAAAGCAAACACTGGCTCCGTGTCAAGATCAGTAGAGGGCTCCCACAGGGCCAGCAAACTACGTCAGAGAGGCTGATGCCTTACCAGAGAGAGAAAAGAGGAGAAAGAGAGAAAGGAGGGAGAGGGGCGAGAAAGAGAGGGAGAGAGAAAGAGAGAGAAGTAGAACTGCTATCAACTTTCCAGCCCTGCAAAGACTCAGCTGTGATTGAGTGACCGTCTGCTCTGACTGTTCAAGCACTCTCACTTATTTACTGTCTGAATGCGTTTTCACAAGCGGGTTACATGTGTGAGCACAGGGACCACACAATAGCCCATATCTGCACAACTTCACAGAACACATATTCAGAGGAGTGCTGCTTATTGACCAATTCCTGCTTTGTTGTCAAGACGTCAACCTTTCGCCTCCAATAACAAACTGGGATTACAATCAGATGAGTAACCCCCAGCAAACAGTTGATTTTGGCAAGGTTTAGTGAAGCTCACTCAATAAAGCTGATGTGATCCAGAGCATGGTGGGCACTGGACAGGACTGAGGTCTAGCACGCGGGGGGAGGGTTTGGGGTGAAACCGAAAAGTATACGATGAGAAAATGTCATAGTTTAAGAGTTACCCAGAGAGGGAATGGGGCTCTGGATTCCCACATGCCAGTTCATTATAAGCACAGTCCAACAGGCCACCGGCCTTGACAAATTCTGAATGAAACCCTGTGTCTCAGTTTGTTGCACTAAGCACTAAATTTTTACATAATGTAGTATCATCCCAGATCAAACAAGAATGTAGAAACAGAATAAACAAAACACCAAACTGTCACAGTTTTAAAATTCTCAATTATAGGTTTCAAATAATTTAATACTAATAATCATTCATGAAAATATACCATAAAATAATTATGCAAGGGTTTCTTAGTAATTGGTTTAATGCTCATCATGTATGTCAGAAAACCTGTTGTAAATGGTTCTTTAAAGAGTTTCCATATAGCACCAAAGAGAGTTTTTTTGGCTTTTTTGTACTATAAAGGAAAATTTTTGCCAAGCTGAACAACAAAGGCACCTGACTCCTAAACTCTGACACCTCTGTAGTGCATCATCTGACTGTTAACAGTACACATTTGGCTTAATTTCCAATGTGAGCACAATATTTAAAATACAAATGGCTACAAGTTGGTTTGATTTTTAAAAATATTGTTTTTAATAAGTCTTCAGACAGCATTAGAATATTCCCGGTGTGTTGCAGCAGCTTGTGTTTTTATACTTTCACACAAAGAAAGTTCTGTTACTCTGGTTTTACTTACCGGCCTAGTCCTGCCACACAGTGCACAGCCACACAGCTGCCTGGATCCTCATAGAACTTATTCTTTAGGAGAGAAAGCCAGTCATCCACAATCTTAGTGGGTGGAGGGGCTCCATCATCAAAAGGCCAGTCCTGCAGTGAGAAATAAAGAAAGAGAATCAAGGAGTTGCGAAAATAATGCTAACAATACAGGTTTGGTATCTGTATTATATGAATATGAACATTTGTACATGTGTATATGTAAAAGATCACAAGACTTAAGATAGAAATTGTGTGGTATGGAGGAAGAGTACCATATCTTCAATACACAATTTAAATTTTCTCCAGCCACTGAATCCTGTGTTTGACATAAGTAGGGTAGAGAGAAATTAATGAATTAATGAATGCAACAGTCAAAGCAGTCAATGCATATGTCAATGCGTAACCTTGGTACATACCACAATTAGTTCAGTTTGAATGCCACATCTAAAAAGGGAAAGAGCTCTTGTGTGACTGACTGCACAAGTAGATTCAACAAGAAATCAGGGCAATGTTTGTACAGACTGTCGATAGCTACAGAAAAGAGAAGCAAAAAGATTGTTGCAATTTGCATAAAAAAACTACCTTTAGTAGGGGAAACTGCAAAATTGGGAGTAAAACAAAAAAAAAGACTTAAATTAAGGGCAGATGGGTTAGACCGTGATCCTTACAACTTACCAAAGTACCAGTGGTCCATAGACATTGACATGTGGCTATGAATCCACTTTCCTGACATTTACTGACATTTACTGTGCTTTGTGTCCCCAGCGTCAAAATCAGATACATATAAATGTCAGGAAAACTGATTTCTGGCCACACGTCATTGACTGGTTTCAGATTGTTGAGTCCAACTCCCATTAATGGTTTCCCCTACTTAAAATAGCCATGTTGCAGCATGTTTTGCCACTCATTCCAACTGAGGGGACATATTCCAGTGGAAAAGCAATGTCAATGCCAACCTTCAATACACCAACATTGTAATCTGCTGCATAACAGAGGTTACACGACACAACCTACACAACAGGATAGCCTTGATTTTTTATACATCAGGATGTATTGCAAAGAACACCAGGGCAGTGATTAAACTATTTAAATAATGGCCCTTAAACAGTAAACCAGTTCCGTGATTACATGTGAGCATCCCTAAAGGTTTTGATTATCCATGGTCACATTGGGAAAACATTATCTGCAGACATGAGCACTACCTAAGGCCTTTTAACCAAACAGCCTTTACGGGAGCTGAATCACACTAACTAGTGAAAAATCTTTGATGACTCCAGTGTGATTCTTTACACACTGCCATAGCAAGCACAGTGCTACTGCACTGAACTACCTCTTCATGTACTGAACCTTCCCACTCTGTCTCGCACTTCAATAAGCACCAGCAGGAACAAGGACACCCCAGTGTTCAGCACCAAACATAACAGCTCATCATCACATCAGGGCAAAGCATTACAGGCTCAAAGGAAAATTGCAAGGAGACCTGCTCAACATTAAAGAAATCATTCAACAGACTGGATCAAATAAGGCACTAATTTTAATACTACTCCTATATGGAAAGATTGTTAAAAAAAAAAAAAAAAAAAAAAAAAAAAAAAAAAAAAAACAAGCAAGCCCTCCCACTACCCTAAAATTAGTAAGCCCTTTAGTAAAACATCAGCTTGTGGCTAGCACCATTTTGGAAGTCTCTCAAGGAGATGATGTCTAATGTCAATTACCCTAATTTTTGTAAATATATAGTTACAAAATAATGAATGTACAATGAATGTACTAATGCTGCCTGTAAATATGTGTTAAATGCAGAAACTCTTTTAATTTGCTTAATTCAGTCATCAGATTTTCCCTAATAGCATATTGCTACATTCCACTAATGCATCCAAAGTTATGTTAGCATACAGCTAGCAACTGACCCACCAATCAGCCATAACATTAACACCACGTGCCTAATAATAAGTAGGTCTCTTCACACTGCCGAAACAGCTCTTAATGTGGTGCATTGTGTTTTCTGACACATTTCTATCAGAGTCAGCAGCACTTTTTTCAAGAAAGCATTAGTGAGTAAGATCTATGTTACTGGAGGAAAATGCTAACTGTTTTGAAATGTCATTTGGGTGGATGTAAAAGATTAAATGTAGCCAGTTATCAGTTACTACTCACTCTGCGTTTGGGTTAAATATAACAGTCTAATCCAGTAAGAAGTAAACACCACCCCCTCTTTCTTGGCTAGATGGTCCAGCACAAGCTATTAATTCCAAGAGGCCAAGCTGCGAGTGCTGTATGCTCCAAGAAAGCAGCTCTGTCTCCCCTCCCAGCCCTGCAGTCTAATTGTGGCAAATACCTTGGCATTTTCCTTGAATCGCATACCTGCTATTTCTCCAGCAACTTGACCCCTGTTACAAGAAAGGGTGAAGCCTTAGGCACCTGTTTCCCATCAACAAACGCTTCAGTTTTCAGTCTTGCAGTCGCGCCTCCCTTCTACAGGATTCTTACGTTTGTTTGTTTTTTTTAAAACTTGAACTCAGAGGAACGCTGAGACTGCCGGACGTTAGCAAATAGCAAAATGTCATGTCCCTGCCACAGCCATATCCATTAGAATATAACTTGTGAAGGCTGAAAAACTACAGCGTATATCCATGTCCACTGCACCTTAACTCTTCATCACTAATGATCTATTACTACTTTTTATCTCCACATTGACAGACACAAAATTCAGCGTATTTATTTACTGAAGTCTGCTGTAGTGGTTCCCAGACTCTGGCACCTGCACGCAAATAGCAGTTGGCAGACCATCAGACACAAATCCACAGATCACAGAGCTATTCTGAGAACACCATGCTGCCTTTTACTGAACTGACACAGTCAGTATGCCAACACCTCTCACTCCAGTTAACCTCAGTTGAGGCACAACCACCAAAGCACTGAAGCAATGTCTTTGTTCAACATGCACTGGAAATCCCAGGCAAATCTAGCAGTTTATTTACGCCCCCTGAGAAAGATAAAGTGGAGCATGATGGAAAACTCATCAGTGCTCTATACTTATGACAGAGATAAACACCAAGTTTTACATGGTGACAGATGTTGCCTGACACATTCTGCTGATAAGAGACAACCTTCAAAACAGTAAAAGGTTCTGGACCACAACAGAAGACCCAGGAGCAACAAGCAGTGAAAAACATTTGATGTAGTAAAACTCTACAGATGGTCAGAATGCCTTTTGTAAAAAAATAAATAAATAAATAACTTAAGCTACAACAATGCATAACCGTATATAGCCAAAGATGTATCATTTTAGTTTTGTCTTGGCTAAAACTGATATAGAACATTCAGAGATGATAACCTCGGAAACCTGCTGCAAGTAAAGGGAAGCTTCTTGGCAGTTTGGTTGAAAGCATAAATACTCCTTAATAGGAAAAGTGCATTTCATGGTCCCTATAAATTCTTTCTAGATTTAGTGCCCCCCTAATGGCTCTGCCTTACATAACTGTCTGCAGTGTTGTAGCCTCATACGCGCTTTTCTTTTCTTTCTTTTTTAACAAGGGTGACTGTAATGTCTGGGATGTAACCTAACTGGAAAAATTCATCCTGAATCAATTTCACTATGGTTTCCTGCACTGAAATGTCAACAACCAACTATAAGAATTCAGAGCTAGTGACACTGAAGCAAAACTCCTGACTACATCATGTGTTGCCTCTGGCTGATAACACATAGCAGAACACTCACCATGACCGTGATTCCATCCTTCTCCAGTGGTGTTTTGTCATAGGTGATTTCGCACACCCGCACCACTGTAGTTGCACCATATTTCTTCAGATCCTACAAAAACAATGTAGTACTGATCACATCACAAGCAATAAAATACACTGAAGATCACCAGATTATTTAAGGAAATGGTTATAAAAATCTTAAACACTTTCTTCTGTTGTCAGTTTGGCTTTGCCAGTGAGAATCAGGGCTTAAGAGACTCCACTGTTAATGAAACCTGGCTGTCTACTCTTGCATAAGCTCATTACATGATACAGCAACACAGATATTTCTAGAGGATCGTGAAAATGTAACAGAAGGTTAAGTATCAGACTTTTCTCGAAGGGGTGCATGCAGGCCTTATCTCAGTAATGTGTGTGCCAATGCTAGCGAATCATGCTGGTGGGGTTGCATTTATACGAGACAGTATTATTTTCTCACCTCAATGAAGGTGCTCAAAGTAGCGTTGGTGGGGTTATGAGTGATCAGGAAGCGCATGTTTTTGTAGCAGACCTCGACAGGGGCCGGGCGATTCATCCTGGCCATGCCCAAGAGCCAGCCACAGTGTAGGTTGGGCCAGTGTCGTCTGAGTAAACACACAACTTCTAGAGCACTATCCGCCTCACTAATAGGGCTACAGAAGCTGTACTGTCACAGTGCAAGGCCTCAGGAGATCGTTGTTTCTTCTGCTTTCTCTCAGTAGTAATGAAAACTTGCTTGGTTCTCTGGAATACTGAAGGCTGGAAGATTCAGACATAGGCTGAAGTGGCCGACTAGGTGGGTGGAACAGAGTCCAAAAGCCCTTGGCCACAATGCGCGCTAACCCATCTGGTGTGTGGACAGGTCTTCTGGAGAAATAGGACCAGAATGAGGAAAGGAGGGAGGTAGGGTATTCCTCTGGGCATTCAAGACTCACAGGCACAAACACCTGAGCTCAAGCGTCACAATGTTGGGCGTGGCAGTAGTCACCGCTGCCCTGCAAGAACGCCATCAACAAACGAGAGGCCAAGGAACAGAGCTGCAACAGAGAGAGAGAGAAAGATGACAATAGAGAGACAATACTGACAGACCGACACACTCGCTGATGCCTGTGTGCGTGCAAGTGCACACTGACTGACAGGACAGACAAAATTGAAGAAATGACATACACTGGGCATTAAAAACAGTTAGCCTTAGCACTACTTTGTGTTGTGGCCAACTACTGCAATAAGATGCCTGCATTTCTAAAGTTGTAATGACAGAAAAAAGACCACAGGACAGGTCATTTTATCAGATCAGATTGCTAAATTATATATTTTTTATATTTTATATTATTATTTTGGCATTTCGTCCTCTGAGCACCAATTTAACTAGATATGAAACAAAGAAAAAAATTTGCATCAGGTATATATTCAGGGAGCAGGCAAAACAGGAAAAAACACCACTCACCTGCACCAGTTTCCAAAACACAAGGTGCTGCTGACTCAAACCAAGAACCAACTAAAGTCAATAAAATTCAGCGACAGCACAAGCAAAGACCACTCTGGGTTTTTCTGTTATTCCGCTAATACGCCTCTTTGTCCCCCATCTCAGGTGGCGCTTACCTCTGTGACTGGCCGTGCTCCAGCTGGGTTCGTCCTGGGACTGCCGTGAAAGGAGCCGAGAGGACTATAATAACTGTCACTGCTCTGAAGCAGCTGAAGCTGCCTTGGCTGGCCATATGACACTGACAGAGCACACTGCTAATGTCACAAACAAATGCACCCTTAATGCTCTTAGGCGGAGTGGAAACCCGCCCCTATGACTGCCTCTCTCTCTCACTCTCTCCCCACAAAAATAGCATGGCCAATAAACCAAGGTAGCTGCACTGCAGCCATAGAGTACAGACCACATGTCAGCCATGGTGGGGAGTTTAGCTAAAAGAGCACACGTGCACACAAGTGTCTTGCATTGTCTGTAGTGTTCTTCCAGTTTCTCTTTTAAGGGAAGCACTAAAAGAGCCAAAGTTGTAAGAGGGTGCACAAACTTTGTAGGTGTGTGTGGTAGAGATGAAACACGATATTTCCCAAATAGATTGTGGCATCACAGTATCAGATGACATTCAAGTTTGCATTAACAGAGTTAATGAATTTGGCCTTACAGAGTGCTACTACCCTCTGACACAAGAAGGCCTTACACACACAACTTGTTTTGAGT
The DNA here is from genome assembly GCA_037974385.1 of Arnoldichthys spilopterus. Classification (NCBI taxonomy): domain Eukaryota; kingdom Metazoa; phylum Chordata; class Actinopteri; order Characiformes; family Lepidarchidae; genus Arnoldichthys; species Arnoldichthys spilopterus. Next base: position 9,561,084 of record JBBPDA010000009.1, on the reverse strand, counting down.
GGAACGTTTCTTAAAATTACAATAAAAGTGCCTTACATTGTAAATTGTCAACCAGACAGTGAGCAGACATCCAGAAAACAGTCCAAGGGTTTTATTATATATCAGTACTATTAACATTGCTTTGTCACCTAGCCCTTGGTCACGGTTTCCGTTCTCTAAGCAATTCATGATACAGTATCATCTACTCATACATCATCTATTGTGTTCTAATGAGCCTAATGAGTTGAAAGAGACAAGGTGAGAACAAAGGCAAGGACAACCTCTTTATAATAATGCCAGTCATCAGCCAAGACTATAATATCAGTGCCTTGTCCTATCCATCAGCATTAGAGTAAAGAGGCTTTCGTCTGAAAGGAAATAGGAGCGAGACAAAACAAACGACACTTGTGATATTCCCCATCAAGCTAATGACCTGCGGGTAAGGAAGATGAATTTTTAGCCACACTGCAGCAAGATGATGAACTTCCAGCCACAAAGCAGTAAAATAATACATATATAAGTCACAGGTATTGCATAATGACATGATCAGAACTATAGGAGATCATCATTTTCACTAAATTTCACTCTTATATTGTGTCACAAAAAGCAGAATGTAAGTTTGGTGAGCTTCATTTGTGTGGCTGAGATATAGCAAAGGCACAGGTAACAGCCCCAGGGGTGTAAGTCACAAATTACAGCATGATTCGATTCGGTCTGATTATTTTAGCCAATTATCTGATACATTTTCGATACATTAAAATTTGCAGCGATGCGATTCAGTTTGATGCGATTAGGCTGATTCAGTTTGATACTGGGGTCTGCAGTCAGTATGAAATATGTACCCCTTTTCTTCCTCTGCTTATTCTGTAATAAGCCTTCAATGATTTTGTACATGAAGCAGTTTGTCCCTTCTAGGGTTGCAAAATTCCAGAAATTTTCAATGTTGGAAACTTATTAATTAGAATTAATAGAAATTTATAAGAATAAACAGGAATTTGTGTTAATTTATGGGAATAAACCAGATGTTTTCAAAGTTGAAAGTTAAAATATAGTTGGTAGAAAATATTGTAGCATAATCTTGGCTAAAACAAACAAATTTAAAGCAAATACAGTTGAGTATCTATGTTATTCCTCAATTACAGGCTTATAGCATACTACTTACTGCAGGGCTATTGAGGCCACACCCCCTACATGCACTGTGCATTCCTCTATCACATGCACAATGATTTCTAGAATCTAGAAAACTATTAATCGAAACCTTATTCATACAGTAGCTAGCTAACTGGTAAACCAGATATGCTAAATATACGCTAGTTAGTTGTATGCAACTGGCTCACCCCCAATGTTGCCATCCAATGTGCACTGGATGTTCTCTGACCAGCATTCAGTACATACAGAGTGCAAACAAAGGTCAAGCGAAACGCTCGCAAAGCAGACTGCATTTCAGTCGTCTCTGATGGGTGGTCAAATTTTCAGAGACTTTAGAGGAATTATAAACGACATTGTCGCCACCATTCAACCTGTATTTTCCAAGAGTACAGACACAAAAGACAACGAACACACAGACTCCTACACTGCTGATGAGCTAAAAGCATTATTGAGTTTTTGCACTTGTTACTGACAATGCCGCAAAAACATGAAGATAGTCTGGACACAAGAGGAGGAAACCTACCCTCACATAATAACCACTGGCTGTGCTGCCCACTCTTAATAAACTTCAAATTGCAATATTTCCAAAATTCCTGACCTAAAGTTCACATGGAACGTTTCTGGAAATTTACTGGGAATTTTCCGCCCCTTTGCAACCCTATTACAGAATAAACAGACGATGAAAAGGCATACATTTTCTCTTACACTACACCACACATCAGTACACTGCTCACAGTAAAATGAAGTCAAATTAATTGTGGAATGAACACACACATCGATTTTTATGTGTTGCATCGACACATTAGGTTGTGTGCTATTTTGGTTGATACAACGATGGTTCCACGGGCAATTATTTGTTACACCCCTGCACAGCAAAAGTTATTAGCTTCAGTTATCAGTTTAGGGGAATCTTAAAATGGTGTAGGCCTGTGGCCCTTTATCTCCAACACCAGTGAAAGCAAAACAAGCTTTCATAACCCTAACCCCAAGCTTCATGAGCTTCTGAAGGATGTCTGGATGAGCTCAGTGTGAAAGTAATTGGAATGACTGACCAGCTGTACTCACCACAAACACTGGAGAAAAGCCTGACCAAAGGCACGAACCCTAGCTATAATTTTCTAGCTAATTTGCTATAATTAAATAATCAGCTTGTATTTAGAAGACAGCTTTATTGTCCTAAAATGTGTGGGCTGAGTCCTGTTCAGCTTTGCTTTAGCACAACACATGGTCACTTGTGAACCGAAGATAAACTTGCTATTATGTTAGCCCCAGTTAGTCTCCTCAACGAGGGCTTAATGCACGTTGTGTGTAATCCATTTACACAATGCTGAGGCTGAGGGATGGTCAGCTCAGCTCAGGGTTATTAGCCGTAGACTGGGTGATAATTACAGTCAACTTTCCGAGTGGACCACTGGTGGTGACTTTTGGGTGATAAAAATGAACACATCAGCCTTATTAGAAGAGTAGAACACAATTACTAATAATTCGTTTAAGCTTAGTTTTTATACTTAATGTAATTATATTAAGTTCATGAAAAGCTTTGTAGCAGCAACCCCACCATCACCACCACCTTACAGTGCATACAGGAAAGGGACCACCTACATCTGTTCAGTTTTGGTGGGTAGCCTGCAGTTTGTGCATTGTGTGCCTTCACTCGAATAAAGAGGATGGGCTGGATATGCAGTGTATGCAAAGCAGCAAGGTGTGGACGTGCCAGGCAAATGTGGCACTTGGTCAAAGTGACTATTTGTCATTGTGAACACACTCAAGCACACAATGAAATGTGACCTTTGCATTTAACTCATCACACGTGCACACGTGGAGCAGTGGGCAGCTATCAACAGCACCCAGGGAGCAGTGTTGTGGGACGGTACCTTGCTCAAGGGTTCCTCAGTGGTGCCCGGGCCAGGTCTTGAACCTCAACCTTCGGTTTACAAGGGCAATGTCCTGACCACTAAGCCACATCTGCTCGCCTAATGCCATGGGAAAAATGCAGCCCACAGATAACCCTAAGCACTACAGTGAATACTGATATGGTTAAAAAAAAAGATATTAAGAACGTTTAAAAGACTTGTACTTTTTTTTTTAATCAGAGATTTAGGATTTTTTACATAATCCAGGGAATGGGCCACTGTAAAGAAAATATTTTGGCCAGAGATACCAAGACAATGTTTCAATAGAAATGTTTTTTTTCTTGTTCAATTTTATCATAACTCTAAGTTATAGGGGCTTCTTTTTGGTTTTAGCAAAACAGCCAAAGACCAAGTCAAATTTAGCAATTTGTTTTGTTTCTGCATACAAAGTGTGTACCTTGTGCATAAAATAAGTAGAAAACGGCTATTGCTCCACAAAAACTTTGCTTCTGTGCTCAGGACAGTGAAAAATGTAAATGTGTCTATTTTGAACATTCTCCATTTAACGTGAAGTAGACTTCCAGAATATTCTGGAACTGTCTCAGATCTTTTAGAACGTTCTAAACCTTTCTGGGACTGTCCAGAAATGATACAAATATGCTTGTTTTTGCACTATAAACATGAAACCTTTGTGGGCTGTGGTCATAAAATCAAAGTTTGTATAGTCATTTGCAGGTTTCATCTGAGGCTTTAGACATAAACATCTGACATATAACCCTCAGATGCCAGGAACAAAAAATGTGTAACATTGTGTTATAATTAAAATGTCATCTGGCAAATGGAGGAGCTAATATAGAGGACACAGTAATCACAGCATGCTTTGTGACACACCTGTGAGTTACCAGAGATCTTGTTGATGAATCACTTCTAAATTAAACCAGCCTGGCTGATAAGCATGTCTTGTTTGTAAACAGGTTTACACAAAAGGCTCCCTGCGACGCTTTTCCCAGAAGTCTTGGCTGGGCTTCAGAGAAACCCATTAATTGGAAGATTACGTCCCAGTGATGTCACAAAAGACAAGAGAAGGCAACACAAATGCATCCCAGTTATTCAAAGGCGGCACTACAGACGCATGCAATGGGGGAGATCCTTAGTCTTGCCAACAGTGTAGCGTCTTTGGCATCAAGTCAAAAAATAAAAAGTGGCATTTAAAGATCTAATAAAATGATCTGCACGTGAAGCACAGTACAATACACATTAACAACTAACTTCATTTTCATAATGTGGAGGTGGCAAGACAATATGCACCTTCAGATAGAAAAATGTGTGTATATCAGATACAGCCACAGTTATAAGTTTAAATACACTTGTCACACCAGAGATACTGGCACAGACTAGATACTAGACTTTTCCAATCTCAGCCTCAGATGCTCTGCATAGGTACAGACTGTCTGATATCTGCTGAAGGATAAGCTGGCCACAGTTTTGGGATTCTGTCAGTTTTATTCTGTCTGTATAGCCACACATTCACATACACATCTTTCCAAGCACCAATTTCCATTAGCTGTCCTATAGGGAAAAAAATGTACAGATATTTACCTGCTTCACACGAAATGACGATACTTCTAGAGCTGGATTACATCAAGCATGTTTACGCTGAGAGGTAAGCCATGTGAGGGCTGGCATGGATAAGCTTTCAGAGAAAGTGGGTAAAGAGGACAGAAGCACAAACCTGGTGTTAATCAGGGACCTGAGACAGATAGGAAGCTCATGAAGCCAAAACGAACTACCTACACACCTCCACACTTCTAGAATGCACAGCCAGCTGCACACATGGTAGAAAAAAATGTGCAAATGCCACTCCAGAAACAGATCAAATGTAGGTTGTTTAAGCTGAAATTCTCTCGCAGTTATCCCAGAGGATCTGGCTATGAGAAATTTATAGCAACTTTGAGGATGTGATGAACTGGAATTTTATCCCAGTGTAATGGTGAACTACTAAGTGGATCTACATATTAATTAAAGGTGATAAAATTGACAATGAGTGTAGATGTTAAGTAAACACACACAAGGGCAGTGGTGGCCTAGTGGTTAGGACCTTCCCCTTGTGAAAAAAGGTCACTGGTTCAAGTCCCGACCCAGCTACCACTGAGCAAGGTACCGGTGGTGCACTTTGTGTTTGATGGAGTGTGTTCACAATGACAAATAAGTCACTTTCACAAAGCTACATAATAAGGTGCAACTACCTTGTATCACTGTTGATTGTCCATTGTACCAACTCCACTTACCCTACAGGTGCACTTACAGGTGTAGTTTACAGTTATGTACTGTAGTTTTTGTGTTTCTCTGCCTCCTTTATCTCATTTAATCAATGACCACAACGCCCACAGGACCACCAGTGAGCAGATTTTCTTTGGGTGGTGGATCATTCTCAGCACAGCAAAAACACTGACATGGTAGTGGCATGTTCTGCACAGAGTGGATCACACACAGCAGTGCTGCTGTTTTTAACACTGCTGCTGGACTGAGAAAAGTCCACCAACCAAAAATATCTAGCCAATCATGTCTGAGTCCAGAAATTGACCACTGAAGAAAGACTAGAGCATGACTAATACCAACTGTGCAGGATCAGAGTAACCATCATCAAACAGTTAAATCTGCAAGGTGGACCAACAGGTTAGATGTGTCTAATACAGTGAGTAAAATTACATGATGTGTGTATGTGTGGATGATCCTGATACTTGCTTTTCTTTAAGCAAACATCACCAAAATAAGCACCATCATTGTACCATTTCCTACTGTGATGCTTGCATCATCATGACCTGTATCATACCATGATGTTGCATGATGTAGGGCAGTAGTGGCCTAGTGGTTAGGACGCTGGCTTTGAGACCTGAAGGTCTCAGGTTCGAGTCCCGGCCCGGGCACTACTGAGGTTCCCTTGAGCAAGGGACCGTCCCGCTACACTGCAGGCGCTGTTGGGAGCTGCCCACTGCTCAATGTGTGCACGTGTGATGGGTTAAATGCAGAGGTTGCATTTCGTTGTGGTTGCTTGAGTGTGTTCACAATGACAAACACTTTCACTTCACTATAAAAAAAAAATAACCAGACCTGACATGTACAGTGCATTATCATGTTAGTGTTTAGTTAGTGTGATAAATAGCTAAAATAGTATAGCATTAACCTTTAGAGTGGGCTGCGGACCAAAGTCAAGGCAGAGCTCAGACTTACTACCAAGGTAACATGAGGACAGGGGTTTTACAGTACGGGGCTGACAGAAGCAACACCACTTATTCAAGATGGACTGAGCTGTAGAGGAGTTCCCCTTGTCACATATCGCAGCACATGACCTGTATACAAGCGTTCTCTCGTGCTCTTCCAACATCACCGCCAGCAAATGCCATTATATCTCTCTTACTAAATAGCACCAATGTGAAATTGAAAGGGATGCCAGCTGTTCCAAAAATACCAGAAATGCATGCTTCATTCCATGCAGCACGGGAACGGATTTAATTTTTCCAAAGGCAAGTTCAACGTCAGATAAGCACAATATATTCCCCACCATTACACAGTGATCTGTAATGAAAATAAATGCACAAATCATTGATTCAACTTCGTGAATACTTGGAGACACTCTAAAGACATGAGGAGGTGCTGGGACATTCAAAAGGTCTGCGAGAGTACATGTGCTTGTGGAACTGAACCTGTGTTTGACAGGAAGGAGAGGGCCTGCATTGTTCCATCACATTTCTACAGAGCACTTGACTATGTAGCTGAGCTGCAGGCCACCACGGCTATCAGGGCCACCTGTGCTCTAAATTTACCCTCCACCAGCTGCCACTAAATAAATTTAGCAAGGGCTGAAATGAAGAGAGCTTCAGCGTTTTAGAGAACTCCGGGATAGGTTGTGGCAAGAGTCAAAAGCTTAGTCAAATGATGAGTTTACCCCAGTTAGAGAAAGAAAAAAGGAGAAGACGACAAGAAGATTCCAAATCTTGATGAGCCCACCATTTTATTGCAAGATTTACTAATGATGAAATACTGATTTAAGAGTACGACATGAACCTCATTACCTACACCGTGATTAACAAGTTGTTTTCAAAAATTAAGAAAGCTAAATGCACCAGCAACAGGAGTTAACACTGAACCGATATGACTGTAACAAGCTCATAACTGCTGTGCACACTGGCGACATGTTGAAAGTGACAATGTGTGTGAATTTGTTTTCTATATTTGTACATTGTTTAACACACTTTCCCACCCTGGCCACTGTTTGTCACATACAAAAACACAAAGCAGCTGCCTACCAGTGCAGAAAGATATATATA
>JBBPDA010000009.1:9521291-9542405 GCA_037974385.1 Arnoldichthys spilopterus | reverse complement strand
GCAGCTACCAACAGCGCCTGGGGAGCAGTGTAGTGGGACGGTACCTTGCTCAAGGGTACCTCAGTAGTGCCTGGGCTCGAACCTGCGACCTTTAGGTCTCAAAGTCAGCATCCTAACCACTAGGCCACCACTGCCCATTGTTCTATAGATAAACGAACAGAAACCACTTGGGCTATTTATTTAAATACATTTTCCATGCAAGTTACAGAAACCAATTCAGCAGTGTTAGAAGGCCATATGCATTATTGTTCAAAAGTATTTATACAGCTCTGCTAATTAGTGAACTCAGCTACATTATGGTGTAGTTTCTGCTGATACAAGTGTTCAGCTGTGTACACACACAGTTTGAATAATCTCCAATAGAATAGAAGCTCTGGAGCAGCCAACCATGAGGCTAAGACGATCATGCTTAGTGCCAGGCTAGAGGGGTACAAAGCCACCCAGCATTGGTCTGTGGAGCAGTGCAGTGGCATTCTCTAGAGTGATGGAGCTCCATCCATTACCACTGAAATGAGTTGGAGGGGTATGTGCGATGCATAACTAATAGTCTAACATTAGCACCTGACCTCACTAATGCTGTTGCGGCTGAATGCAATCAGACCCTCACAACAATGTCCCAACATGTAGTAAATAAGTGAGCAGTAAATAAGTCATTTTTATGTATATAACACACTTAAAACCAAAGTGCATTACAAATATGTAACAGATATGTCCCACCGCACATATCTCCACATTCACCAAACTCATTTACACAAAACACTACAAGACTTTTACTCAGGATTACTTAAAAACCCAACTTTTCCAACAAGCTCTTGAAGGAACTGGAAGAACCTGAAATAAATACCTCCATTTTACCTTCATTCAGTTGGAAGAAGCTTTGGTCATCCAATTCTTATTGGCTTTGGAGAAAGACTCATTGAGCCTTTTTGGGAGCACTGATTACAGATCAGGCTCATGAAAAAAAGCATTGTCCAACATGATCTCAGAAAACGCTATTTTTAATATAAGACCCTTCACTCAATGAGAAGATCATAATCAACAGTCTCAGTGGCAGCATTTATTCCCATCAGGATCAGGACATAACCAACAGAAGGTTTCAATCATTAGTCACCTTTAACAAATAGTTTTGAAAAAAATATATTTTTGAAAGAGGTCAGAAGATAATGCATACCCTCCAGGGTCTAAACTATAGCATGGCTAAAACATGCTGAGAACTTTAGCATTTATAATAGACAGAGCATCATTACCTACTGTTGCCAAGAATCTTGAAACGGCACAGTGGAATAATAAGATCAGACAACTGGGAGGAAGAAACAGGCTTAAATTTCTTAAAGACAGCAAGATATGGCTGGTAGACAAAAACTTTGTAACAGAGCGTATAACTGTAATGTTAAGTGTAAAGTGTAAGAATAGAGTGTAAAGTCAACCTAGCAGAGTATAAGCTGTTTTTCAGCAAAGCAAACCCCTTGTTAAACCCATTGCTTTCAGAAGACACATTAGAAGAGTAAGTCAGATTTAAAAACATTTAAAGACCTGGGCAGGTAGAGAGCATTCAGCACAATTTAACCACAAAAGGGAACAGAGAGTAGAGAGAAGTGATGTGAAAGGAAGAGCTTGAAAAGCTGCATTGCTGCGCCATCTAGAGTGCCAAATGTGGTGTTGTACAAGAGGTCAATTAGACACTGAACGCAAAAGCTGCCAACGTGCTTTTAAAACATTTACGTGAATTAGCAGCACTTGGTTGACATTTTAATTCAAAATACTGAGATGTTGCCAGACCTCAAAAAAACAGAGTAATGTGCTAAAGCTGTTTTAGTGTTAGGCTCTGGTGTTTGGTGTTAGGTAGCGGCTGTACGGGGTCAGGTCAGTGTCCTATTTTTGCTCTGAGGCTTTACAGGTTAAGTCTGCTGTTTGGGTTTGGACTGAAAACTGGAGGGCATCACCTGATGACGCCAGACTGTGGCATATGTCACAAAGCAGATGGGACTGGGGTCAATGACAGACTATGTGGCCTACTGAGGTTATAGGCCTTCCAGTCAGGTCAGAAACCACAGTCTGAATTTTGAATGGCTGTGTACAGTAAAACAACAGAACAGGTTTCTAATTAAAACTATGATAAAAAAAGAGTAATGTGGAAACGAATAAAAAGAATGTGTGGATCTAAAAAATCCATTGATTTAATGTTATGCTGAAGGTGAACTTTAGGCAGCAACAGACAGTTCAATTAGCAGGATAACATGACTCAACCAGACTTTTCTGTTCTTATGTTATTTACCTGTGTTTCCTTTTTCTAATGGAGATTCACCATATAAGTCATATTTTAAAATTTCTCTGGTGTAATAAACCATTTTTAAAATCACCAAAAGCCTGTTCATAAGCTGTTGAGTTAAGGGCTTTTTGTGATGGGAAAAATGAAAAGTAGTACATGGGGGCACCAGAATTTGGAAATATTATAATTATTAATATAATATTATAATATATCTTGAATACTGAATATTTAATCCACTTTATTTGGTGATAATCTATTCTGTTCTTTTTACTTATTAATAAAAGATAATAGATTTTGAAGATTCTATATGAATTGCTATGATACCATGATACCAGAAATTGAAGCCCTTGATTAAAAACCTTGTTGCACCTAAAAAGACTAAATAATATTTACTTCTAATCTAGTCTTCACGTTTATTTGAATATGTGCAAAGCAGTAGATTTTCTGATGGCCATTGCCTTTCTTTTCCATTTTGTAACAATCTATCCTGTGTAATATTGTTTGATTGTAGGCCATTTGTTTGTCAGTGGGCACTGAAAAGTCCTACAGTTTACACATGTAGTGTCTCTCATTTAGAAAAAAAAAGAAAAACAATGTTTTGATAATCAGTCACCAAAGTGCATTCACACCTGGTGCCACAGCATTAGTAGTCCTGATGCATAGCCTGGGAATGGAGCCAGTGGGTGCGTGTGAAGCTCCTTAGCAAAGTTCTGGACATGGAGATTGAACGAAATCTCATTTGTGTTGTCATTGAAACACAATAAATAAAGTCAACAACCAATGGCGTTTCAGTAAGGTAATAATGACTATTACATATCAGAACAGGACTGTAATTCAGGTCATAATAGAACTCCTTAATAAGAAGATGTTCTAATTCTGTTCATTTATGAAGATCTCCATGTATTCATTTTATGTGGGCCTTTGACGCACGGTATACCTACTTGTCACAAATTATCACTGCAAATCCTGAAATTATCATCCCCTCCACCCTTGTTCTCTCCACTAGCACAGTTTAGGATAATGGCAAAAAGGGTACGATATGGAAATGTTCTATGCAAAATCTTTTAATAAACAAACTATCCATACAAACAGACAGACAGACAAACCCTTAATAGTAAGAGAATTCTGGATGTCTAGGTTTTAAATATAAAAAACTGAATTCCCATTTGGGCCATTGGGATGGAGTTCCTGATGAACATATATTATACAGACAATTATACAGACTTAAATATATTTTAAATAATAATATTTTCTGCCTTTTGCCTGTATTTTTGTATTTTGTATGTTTTTAATAGTTCCTTATGACAGTGTTAATATGAGATAACACTTCCCTATACATACATGCCTTCAGTCTGTACTTTCAGGAAATGTGGGCAAGCCAGTCTGGCACAGTTGCAGTGGTGCTGATGAAATAAACTATAAGCATTGTAAAACTAACTAATGGAAAAATGTAATAACTGTAAAATAAATGTATTAGCTGTTGAATAGCTAAATAGCTTACAGTCTTATGTAGAATTCAAGCCTAGAGTTTCCAGCACTGTGTTCAAGGTGAAAAGCAGTCTGGAGGTCTGAATGGCAATGACCTTTGGACTGGAGGCACACCATCTGCTGTGAGCTGCTTTGTGCTTTGAGCTCCATTAGACATTACTGCTGGTCACTGCTAGAATGATTGTCATAAGTGAGATGGGTTCAGTTTAAGACAATTCTTAAAACACCAAGCCTTCAGTGTGTCAGTCTGGAAGGTGATATCTCATCTTGTCCTGTGACAAGTGCATAGTGTTGAGAGTTAACAGTCATCTTACAATGGTTAATATTGCAGATAAATGTTACTAAAGTGTATTCCCTTTTGTGTAGACCACATTTTACTAAAGCTTATCACTCTTTAACTGAAAAAAACATTTTGGTGTTACCATGTTAAATTAATATTTATACAGTTTTTAAATCCATATTACAATTAAAAATGGTTACAGTTTAATTGCGCATTCATTCACATTTTTATTAAATAATTTAAATTAATTATTCTTACTATTTAAAAAAAAGAAATGTGCCATGTACAGGTAAAACCAAAACAAAAAAAGTGGAGATACCCTGTTACAGGATGCTCAGGCTTGACAGACTGATCCAATTTGGAGATCTCTCCATAAGAATTAGGCTACCTTCCACTGGCCAACATGCAAGGTATGCTGGGAGCAGGAGGCTTATGCCACACTGTAAACAGAGGGATATAAAATCCGGCTCAGTGCACGTTTGACCATCAGGAGTTAGAGCCTACAGAGCGACAGAAGAGCATCTACTCTGAGACACACTCAAAATCCTACTATAACAGGAGCAAGCATGGTTCTGCAGGACTCCGAGTATGACTCTGTCTTTGAGGCTGAAGTCACTGTGAGTGCTAACTATTCCTTACTGATCACTGTTTACTTCATGGTGTTCAGACAGTGAATTGATTGTTTTATGGTTAGTTTGAGAAGAACTGGTTGGGATGTGTTGTCATTTTGATTTTTTACTGAGTTTATGGCACTGATTGGTTTTTTAATGGTTATTTAATGATTTTAATGGTTATGACTTGTCATTTTGCTTTATTCAGATGTTAGCAATGTTCTGGTTTTATGATTTTGCAATGTAATAATCAGTGGCTTGGGTTATTGGGGTAAAACATAATATTATGTTATAGAAGAGTTAAGACATATGCTGTTCTGAGACATGAGAGCCATTAGGCATGTGTTTGACAAAGGAACTTCCTCTAAACTGCTGTGTGAATGAGGGAGAAACTTTCTCATTGTAATATTGCATTCAGTTAGTGAGTGAGAGCAAAGTTTATGGAGATGCCCTTTTATACAGCCCTATTTAACCATAATGATATATTTAACTGACTGTCCTGACAGATGGTACATTTATGTTGCATTTAAACATTAATAATGAATGTAATGTTACTGCATTAATGCTTTAATCATACCTGATCACTTCATGACTCTTTCAACAAAAATTCCTTTTCAAACCTACACTCTTAAAAATAAATGCGAATCACTTTTAGATCCACAGCAAAAAACAAGAAGTAAGGTCAAAGCTGTAAAATAACCACATTAAGCTCCCTTTGTAAATTAGATATGTAAATTAGATGTGTAACCTCCACATAAGGTTCTAGACCGGTTTAAGTTTCTTTTTTCCCTAAAATTGTATGACCAAGCCAAAAACCATTTAGAAGGTTTTATTTTGAAGAACAGACTGCCTGGATACATGGAGCCATGGCTGTGGAATTATCTTCCATGTGATCTAAAATGCTAACCCCAGCTTTGCTCTTATAGGAGGATAATGTGGAGACCCCTTTTGGCACAGTACACTGCACCTTGACAGGCATCCCCAAGGAGAACCGACCTGTTATACTTACTTACCATGACATCGGACTGAACCGTAAGAATCTGTTCCCGCTTATCCTTCCATGTGTTACTTCTTAAGTTTTTGTGCCTGAAGTATCTGAACTTTGCTACTTACAGGCTAGATTAACTGCCAGGCGGCACAGCTTAATCATCTCTACACATGGAGAATTGCTTTGTTTTCCTACATTTCTCAAACTTAGCATAGGCTTTGTTTCTTGCTTTGTAATGACTGTGTATGGGTCTTTGTAGATAAAACGTGCTTTGACAGTCTCTTCAGCCATGAGGACATGCAAGAAATCACGCGCCACTTTGCTGTGTGCCACGTCAATGCGCCTGGGCAACAAGAAGGTGCCAGCACCCTCCCCACTGGGTAAGTGTGATGCATTTTAGGGCATGGAAGATATTCTAAGGTTAAACCTAATCTAAAACCAGACCCTAATTTATATCATACCCTTTCTACAGACTTTACATGAACCAAAAGTCACTCCATAGGCATCTTTGTGCCCTCAAACCACAACATACTTTACTAATCGTCACCAATCCCTGGCAGGCAGATAGAATGTAGGTCATGGTGTCAGTGCCAGGGTCTAAGGGAAGCAGGGCACAGCAAGGCACCAGTGTCTGATCTGCCATCTGTTCCAGGGCAGATGCAGCATCTGCTGCACTAATGCAGCCAGTGTGAGGCATATAAAAGCAGACTATAGGTTTTCAGAGCTAAACCAACATCTGGAGGCCTAGACTGTCAACATGGCCAGTGAGCTATAGCTTGACTCTGCCCTCTTTGGTGTCCACATGCTACTCTGTTTCTAGCTATAGCTCACAGTGCATCGGAGTTCGCTCTTGCCATATTCATAATTCAGTTGTCAAGGTGTCTGGCTATCAGGATGATAAATTAACCACTGGAATTCTTCTCTTGTAGATTCACTTACCCATCAATGGACCAGCTTTCAGAGACCCTTCCTATTGTGCTCAAGCATTTTAAGTAAGTTGCCCAAATTATGGTTGAATGATATCCAAGACACCACCACATAAACGTTACATTAACCAAAAATGTATGTTTCTTTCCATAGTATTACAAGCGTCATTGGAATGGCAATTGGGGCTGGAGCCTACATCCTTGCACGGTTTGCTGTGAGTTCTCTGTCCATCTTCTTTGTAATGCATTTTGAGAATTAACATGCCACCATGATTAAACCAGGATTATGGCTCAGTTAAATTCTTGCTATGTAACAATATGTTGATACTTGATACTTGCAGCATAATCCTACTCATTATAATTGGCAAGCTGGCCGTTAATCCACTGGAATGTTCTCCTAAGCACAAACACCCACTCTGCAAAATGCTGACATTTCAGAGTGACTCATTTACTTGACTATATGAGTATACTCCCATCAGCCATAACATTAACACCACTCACAAGTAAAGTTAATAACATTAACAATCTACTTACATAATTACAATGGTACCTGTCAAAGGGGGTGGGATATATTAGGCAGAAGGTGTGTCAGAGCATCTCCAAAATGGCAGGTCTTGTGGAGTGTTCCAGGTTTGCAGTAGTTAGTATCTACCAAAAGTGATCCAAGGAAGGACAACTGATGAATCAATGGTATGGGCATGGGCACCAAAGGCTCATTGAGGTGGTGTTAATGTTATGGCTGATTGGTGTACATTAGTAAGTACATTAAATTGTAAAGAATGGAAACTTTAAATAAAGCTGATCTTCATTGATTTTTCAACATGTTATAAGACTGTGGTTGGACAGGGTTGACTGATTGCCTCATGGGGATTCATATGATTTTAATTTTTGCATGTTTCTCCTTCAGCTGAACCACCCTGATCTGGTTGAGGGTCTTGTCCTGATCAACATCAATGCTCAGGCAGAAGGCTGGATGGACTGGGCAGCGCACAAGGTGGTACAGCTTTAGGTTCTCTTTAGCCAGTAGCTTTTTTAAATCAGACCTAACTGCAAATTTAATTATAACTACTATAAATTACTGAACTGTGAACAATAAAGTTTTCAAAGTGTTTCTGTGCTTATTCACTATATGTAGGCAGTTTTTTTTTTTGCTAGGATTATGGCGACACGTTGATTAAATCCTAGATTTTCATTCGTAGGGGATTAGAAAAGGAGTTCAGCTTTAAACCACTTTTAATAAACTCATGTATTTGATTCAAATTACTCCACTAACCAGACTAACTGATCCTTTCCACAGATCACTGGCTGGGCCCATGCTGTCCCTGATATGGTCATCTCTCATCTGTTTGGACAGGTTACAAAATAATATGTTATTAATTATATAGACACAGTATTAGGCTAATATTAATGTTTATTAGTCCTTATAGACTTTAAAGTTAACAAATTTTAATTAACTGTAAGTTCTTTCAAGTGACCTCATATACTGTGTATCTATTTTAAATCCATATTTTAATGGTTGGTTAGACTATTTGACTCTTTGATTGATTGATTGACTGATTGATAGATTGATTAATTGACTTAAATGTGGCATTACGGCAGGAGGAAATTCACAAAAACCATGACCTCATTGCAACATTCCGTCATCACATCACTACCAGCATTAACCAGACCAACCTGCTGCTGTTTGTCAAGTCTTACAACAGGTATCACTGAAGTCTGATTCGTTAGAATCTTCTTTATTCCTGTATCTGTTAAAATATCAGATAATTTTAGCTATAAGGAAGTTACAGAGCAGTTACCAATCTGTTGTGATCTATTTCTTAGTCGAAGGCATCTGGACATTGAGAGACCTTCTCCAGGAGGGAATGTTAATGTGAAGACTCTGAAGTAAGTTACAAGCGATACGGTAACATCAGTTTCTTCATTCTATGTCATTTTCACACACCCTTTAGTAACTGAAAGCTTTGTGTTTCTTTAGGTGTCCGGTTCTTCTGGTGGTGGGAGATAGCTCTCCAGCGATTGATGCTGTGGTATGTTCTGGTTGTCCACAATCATCACAAAGTACATAATTCAAATTAAACCACATGTACATTTCAGTGTAAGGACATGCTGTTGCACTGTTACTTTTTTGTCACAGGTTGACTGCAACTCAAAAATGAATCCAACAAAGACCACCTTTCTCAAGGTTAGCAATTTGCAAATCACTCATTCATTACTTAATTTTTCGTAAGGCTTGTGAACACTGAACATTTTATTGTTATTTCACCCTATTATATTCAAAATAATTTAATTATAAATGTAAACAAATCATTGAGTGCCACTGTGACACATATGAACTCATAAGTACGTGTCAATAAACCTGTTGTGTGTCATGTATGTTGTTTCTTATGTAGATGGCTGACTGTGGAGGCCTTCCCCAGGTTGACCAGGTGTGTATTTAATTATTAGAAGATTTTTTTTAACTAACCATTAAATTGAGTGCATGTGTACTTTATTTATTGTGCATTTTTCTGGTGTTATAGCCTGCCAAGCTGGCCGAGGCATTCAAGTACTTCATTCAGGGACTGGGCTACAGTAAGTGAACACCATAAACACCAACAGACTGCTGAACTGACAGAACCACACGGCAGAGAAGGCATGCATAAGATGTTTTAGTCCAAGTAGAGTAATGGGTACATGGTGTATTCCACTCTAATCTATAAGTGATCATATTTGGCGGCACTTTGAATGTCCCTATTTAAAGACATATTGATATAATGATATATTGTGTTGTATGCATTACATGCTCATAAACCCAATAATACCCGTGTCTATATGAAACTGCATGTGAGTGGCCTTCATAGTAATGTAAACAAGTCTTATACACATGTTCTGAATGTGTTATGCACCTTATCCCCTCAAACGCGTTAGTTTCTCACTGTTGTAGTTACTAAAAAATCATATTATTTAAGGGTGCAACTGACTTCTATGATCAAGTTAGACATTGGTGAAGCCTGTCAGAATTGGGGACTTATGCTATACACACATGCTCTATTTGGGGGGTTATTTTATTAGGGTTGGTATAGCAGGCATTAAACAAATTCAGGGCAGTGCATAACTTGAGCTTTATGATTCATAAAATATATTTTAAAAAATCTTGACTCTCAGAGTCAAAGAATATTAAAGAATCTGGAAATATGTGTAATGTTACAACCATAAGAGTAGTTAATTTATAATAAGCTTCAACCTCTTAAACCATAAGGGCCCACACTATCCAAAAAAATCACAGCACTTACTGGAAACTTAAGCTTAAACTAAGAAAATGCCTGCAAAGGACTTAGGCCAAGTGCTATCTCACCTTTTCTCTCTGCCTTTGTCACAGTGTCTTCAGCAGGCATGACTCGTCTGTCTCGCTCTCGCACTGCCTCTGGCAACAGCGTTTCTTCTCTGGATGTCAGCCGGAACCGCACACGCAGCCGCACACACACCGGCGACGAACAGCGTGGACGGTCTCATACTGATGTCTCCATGGAGAGTGCCTCCAACAGCGCTGTTGAGCCAGGCCTGCCAACAGTGATTCAGTCCAAGCAGGTGTCCTGCTAAAAGCCCCCTGTAACACCCCACCACCTGCCTGTGCTGTTATCTACACAGGTTTGAGCTGAGGACCAGAAGCTACTAGCCATTTTTCATCTGACTCCCCTCATGCTCAATTACACTGCAACTCAAATATGTAATGCCTCAAATAAAGTGACAATTGCAGTTTTAGAGGTAGAGAGATTGTGTTTCATCACCAGGGAGAAGTTCAAAAAGGTTTATACATTTACTTATAAAATGAGGAAAATGATAGTCTCAGTAATTAAACATGTACTTTTATATTAATATGTACTTTTTTTGAATGATCGCATTTTATGAAAACACTACAATATTATCACATGTATGATAAGCTTATGAAAAACTGAAAGCACTTTGATGCACTGGTTGTGTAAATGTGTGTTGATATGTATCTGAAAGATGTGCACTTGGGGGGGTTTCCCTTCATATAACTTTAAGAGATTTACTTATAGCTGAAGTGAAGCTATGGGGGAATTTTTATATGTTACAGCAGTCTGTGTTTCAAATACTTTAGTGAAGAACCACATGTTAGATTTATTCTTTATGCAAAATTAGATTACCAGTGACTTTGTACCTTAGCTTGCCTTTAATGGATGGAATAATTGCATCTAGCCTTTGTCTCAACTGCCAGAGAAATTAAAGCTCATATAACATCATAAATAAATACCATCACCAACATATCAGTCTGTGTGTATGAAGTGCATCTCTGTCCTCTATTATAGCAAAAATGAAATATGAAGAACAGGTTTTTACCCAAATTGCACAATGTATTTCCCTTAAGAATGACATAAAAAAAAACATCTTCAGAACATGCAGTTGCTAGATTGCCTCTTTAATCAGCAGAGACATTAAAACACACTTGTCTCACAAGCCTTGTTATTACTGAATGCAGTAAATAAGTTAAGATATCCATTCCTTATTTTGCACAGTGACATACATGGACAAACAAAAACATTACCAACACATTGGATTTTCTGTAGCAATAATTATAATAATAAACAAAGATTTTATGTCTGAGCAGAAATGTGAATATGATAAAATATGATAATTTTCACATAAACACATTTTTAAGAATGCCCTGTCTGCTCTTACCATTCTGAACAATCGAACCAAACTAGAACACAATATTTGCATATAGGTTAATTAGTAAAAGTGCTCTTTTTCCTCGCTGTAATATAAAAGCATTGTACAAGAACGATATACAAATGTAGCAATATACAAATATTATGAAAATGAACTAGAAAAAACTATATACACTGATCAGCCACAAAATGTTCTGATTATCTGGGTACAATGGCACCTGTCAAGGTTTAGGATGCAGGAAAATGAGCAAGCATAATAATCTGCACCACTTTGACAAGAGCCAAATTATAATTGCTAGTCAACTGGGTCAAAACATCTTCAAAACAGTTAATCTTGTGGGATGTTCCCACTGTGGGCAGTGGTGGCCTAGTGGTTAGGACACTGCCTTGGGACCTGAAGGTTGCAAGTTCGAGTCCTGGCCCGGGCACTACTGAGGTACCCTTGAGCCAGGTACCGTCCCACTACACTGCTCCCCGGGCGCTGTTGGTAGCTGCCCACTGCTCTTCGTGTGCACGTGTGATGTGTTAAATGAGGTCACATTTCATTGTGGTGCTTGAGTGTGTTTAGAATGACAAAGAGTCACTTTCACTATGCAGTGGTTAGTACCTACCAAAAATGGTGGCAGGGTCATGGTTCCCCAAGACTCATTTATTTGTGTGGGTAGAGAATGCTAACCTGCCTGTTCTGATCCCACAGACAAGTGGCTGTAGCACAAAAAGTGAATGCTGGCTATCATAGAAAGGTATCAGAACACACAGTGCACCACAGTCAGAGCTGCTCTGGTGGCATGAGGGGAATATGAATAATTTTAGGCAGGTGGTGTTAATGCTTAATATTATCTGACAGTCTCAAAATACTATGTTTTCACATCAGTAATAAAAAATAGTACATTAATTTGTTAAAATGCCTTTTCATATTGCAGAATTTTTAACACTTTATTCTGCAAATAAATCAACATTCCCTTATCTCTTGATAAAGCAAGCATTACATAAGTTCTTGGTCCACTCATAGCACTCAGTAAGTTTAGAGGTGAAGGACAAAAAAAAAGGAAACATTTTTCTTTCCTCACCAAATATAGTCCACAATCACCATAAATTCCTCTCAAGGCATTTGCCTCATTGAGCTTTGAGTATCTTCTTGGGTCATAGACTCAAGTGGTATTGTTGATCCACAATCAAATACCGCACTTGTCAGGTGGTTCTATTCCAACACCAACTCCAGTATCCAAAGGTGGCAATTAGGTTCCACATTAGCTGTACAAATGTTCTTATAAAAGTGAAAACACAAACAGTTTAACCTACTGGATGCACTTATAACCAGCAGTCATGCCATGACACCATGACAGCAGATTCGGTGGTTTTGGGTTGAGTGGGCTCAATTAATGATTTCATTATGCTCATAGAAGGGCTGTAGATCAGCAAAGATATCATTGGGGTTCCTGCAGGACAGGTTACAGAAACAAGCATTGATCCACATATATTTCCAAGTGAAGACCGATCCATTGGGGCACTCAAACTCCACATCTATGGTCTTGGACTTGTAGGGGATGCAGCAGCGCTCATCAGAACACACCCCACAGTATTTGGGCCAGTAGGACTTCTTGCTGGTGCAGCCAGAGATGGTAAAGTTCTTAAAGTCACGTTCACGGTAGATGTTCAAGCACTTCTTTCCTGGCTGAGTCACAGAAATGATGACAGTGAGCAAGTTTTGTCCTTAATTATACTATGTTCAGTTAAAGAAAAAAAAGAAGCAAATACATGACTAAAAGAACCTGATAGCAAAAAGAGTTTTTTAAATCTGAAAACACCAGCTGCTTAAACAGATGAATACAAGTGTGAAAAACAAATCCTTTAAGTTATGAGTTTCAACCAAATCACTACACTGTAAACATGCTTTTTACATCCTACTGTGATGCCATAGTATTCTTTAGCCTCCTTCCAGCTAAATTACCTACCAAAGTATCTAGGCAGCAAAATTAGATACGTTACTTCCATTTGGCTTCTTTTCTCTACTGAAAGAGTTTAGACTTGTCTCTTTGGTTTTTTTATGCTAAGTAAATACAATTACTGTTTTCTTTATAGTTTGGTCTGATGCTAGAAATAACATTAATGCTACCTGATGCAGGGAATGGTATTATATTAGTATACTGCATGCTGGGTATTATAGAGAACATTTACGAATTAAAACATGAAAATGACACAACTACAACTTCTGTCAAACCACTGAAACTGAGGGATATAACAAATAACACTACACTCATTATACTTTAAACATCATATAAAATTATATTTATATAAAATTATACACACACACACAAATTACCCGAAAATGTTTGGTGATGTCCACCTCGCAGGGCCGGAGGTTGCACAGTCGGGTTTCTTTCTCCATCTCACACTGTGCATTGTCATTGGAGATTCGCAAAGATACACCCCGTCCACAGGTCTTTGAACAAGGGCTCCAGGGGGTGGTCTGGGTAATGCAGTTTTTGTGCCAGATGTCGTTGGAGTTTAGGGATTCTGGGTATGACATATAACACTTTTTTCTTTATTTATTTTGTTTTTACTTTTTGAGTATTAGTTTGTATGATGTTTAACCCAGAATTTCACAACACTGTAATAAACATTAACAAACAATATCTGTATCTTTCAACCCCATATCTAAGGTCAATTTGCAAACTTAAGAAATGCCCAGCATAAGGCTTACTTCTAACTAGCAGAATTTAACTGGCTGTAGAGTTCCCACTTTAAGTCCATATAATGGTCCTCACCCTCCAGAGCATGTCTGGGACTAGTCTTGCGGAGTTTTCGAGGCTCTTCGCAGATCCACTGCTCACAGCATCGCCCTGGAATCTTCACCCGCTTGGGCGCCTGACACCACACTCGAGGAGGCAGGGAGTCAGTGCACAGTGACACACAACCAATCGCTCCGTTCACACAGAGGCAACGGTACTTACAGTTGGGCTGGAAACTTTGACCATTGCGGTAGATCACACCATCATGTTCACACCCCGACCCCATCATATCTGAAATGCAGAGCAGGACTGATGAGGTCATCAGATTATTTACTTATAGGCTTTTATTTACAGGGACAGAAATTCAGTCACACTGGGAGGTCTGTTGATTTTGTTTATGTTTTTGTTTGTCTGTTGTTGTCTGTTTAACCAGTTGAACATAGATCTGGCCCTGTCTCTCTTACAGTGGTCATCCTGGAATGTTTTGGGTCATTAAGCATGAAATTAGTGGACAAAAATGGACTGGAACTAATCCTTACCTGACAGAACTGGCAAGTCAACAGTCAAGTCAAAATGCAACCAGTGATGCATGTGTCATCAACCAATGTGATGTTCCATTACATCAAAAGGGTGTTAAGGTGCTCAGCTTTTTAGGTATCCATTTTATTTAAAGGTCACTCTGACCTATTTCACCCTCAGACTTTAATAAAACTACAATGCAAAACTGGCTGAATGACTCCTAAATTCTATAAGTGTGTATTAGGAGTCTGGACGTTGTTATAGCCATTTTCTTGTATACGATGTATACGAAAAGTCTGTTGATATTTGACCATAGATTCCCTTGGATCTGTAACATTTACGGCCATGCACGGTCTGACGTTGAGTTCATAGGCTATATAGAGGTCAGACGCCATCGGTCTAGGGGGAAGTACATGGGCAATAGGAGCCAGGTCAAATCACTGTTTTGACCACGTCCAACCTCACGCTCTAACCTTCTTGAACAGCAACAAAGTTATCATTCAGTACAATTATTAAGCCTTATTTACAATCATTCTTTAATGTTTTCCTTTTGTTTTGTATAATAAACTTGCCTTATGAAGGCGTGCATCAGGCCAAACCCAGTTTCACACAAAGGAAAATGAAATGACTTCTGGATCTCACAGATAAGTCATCCACTCAACCGTTTAACAAAATATACATCACTGACCAAAAACGAAAACTAGCATAAAATAGGCTTCAGTGTTTTCATGCTGAAACATAAATGTGTTAAGGTGTAATTATCTACTAGGTAAACAGAGCATGAAAAGAACAACTAATTAGTAGAAATCACTTACATGCACACACTCCTTTTTCGTACCTAGGCTTGTCAGCGCTGTAGTCACAGTAAAGTCCTTTATGGTAGTCACAGATGTCTTTCTCGTTGCAGGTTTCTCCCACTTGCTTAGCGCAAGTCTTACAGCACTCACAGCCATCCGTCAGCAGGCTGACCCCGTGTGGACACACCGGCAGGCTCTTGGGGCATTTACAGGGCCATTTACAGTACTGTGTCCTGTTATAGGGGTCCAAGTCTGTGGTCACAAGAGGACTGGAAGTGGAATTTTGGAACAAGGCCTTTACAATGTGAGGAAAGGTGAAAAGAAGAGAGACTGTTCTGTAATACCAATTTCTTCCACACGAGGGCAGCATTAAATTAGTTTCTGTTACTCAAGCGCATGTAGTAACTTCAGTGAAGATCTAACTGATACCAAGTGAAATCAGCAGATATGATGGCATCAGCATGATTACATAAACTAGCGACCACACTAACATTAGCTTATGGGCTCCATCTATATAAACATTGTTTAATGTAAGGGCTCAGGTGGTGGTGTTTTTTTTTTTTTAATTAACGTCATATGTACAAATGTCACAGTTCAGAAAACTGCGCAGTGTGTGGCCCACAAAGCACCTCATAAACTTAAATGTTTGTAAGAACAATTTCAAGTGCTGATGACAAAGTTCAGTCATTTCTCTGTTCGCAACACTTCTCCCTGACCTTAACATGCTCAGTTGTTCTTTTGATTTGTCCCAAAACGAGATCCCAGCAAACTGTTATACAGCTAGACTACACTTAGGCAACAATAAAATCACTCACCTGATGGAGGCCACTGGCTACCAAAAGAATCCACAACAGGATCCACCTCATCACTGAAATCCTGATGGAGACACATTGAGACAGAGCTTATTCTCCTTTAGTATGGAAATCCATCGTACACCTTGTTAATGAGAGAGAGAGAGAGAGAGAGAGAGAGAGTGTGTGTGTGTGTCTGAGTATGAGGCATCAATGTGAGTTTCACTGCCACATTTACAGCAGCTCTGCTCTGCTTGACTGTGTGCTGACGTCAGCGAGGCAGCTCCACTTCATTCCCCTGAGAGGGAGAGAGAGAAAGAGTGAAAGAAAATGCGAGAGAGAGTGTGTGTCTGGACCATCTTACCCTGCTGACCTTTGTTTTCCTCAATACTGGAGTTGTCCTTTCAGGTTGTGGAATATATTTCCACTGTCTGTAGCATAATCAATCCCACTCTTAGCTTCCTTGGGCAGATACTGAACTTGGGTTTTGAAATAGCACCTCTTGACCCATTGAAACTAATGCCCAGTACCAATAACATACAGTGTTACGGGAACTGCCAAATTGGCTTACACTAAGGCAAAAATACGACTAGTATTTTTCACCATAAGCATCATATGAACCTTCAAGGTGACATGTTTCACAGTGTTTCCTGCCTCCAGTGTTTACTCAACCCACCAGTGTAGTCTAGAGTCATATGAAAATAAGCCAGGGATTCTAGAACTAAATCAAATGTGAGTTGAAACTGTGACGGAAAACAGAATTGGAGGAAAGAAATATCTGGGATTTTTAAATAGAAGTTCCTCAGATGTAAGTGCCCTCTCTTAATAAGTACATTCTCATGTCCCATTAAAAAAACGTCATAATACATTGTTTGTCCAAAAAAGCCTAGACACTCCTTCTTAATAGTAAATCCAACTAGTAACTTATAGACATTGCTGAAACAGGAGGCCAACTGCACACACACAGTTTGTATAACCTCCATAAAAAAACACTAAAAAAAGAATGGGACCCTCTGGGACAGCCACACATGAGCTCAAGGGCACCATGCCCGATGCTATACATCAGCTAGTGGATTAGCACTGGGCTGTGGAGCAGTTAAACTGTGCTCTCTGCTGCTTTCTAATCATCACTCAAAAGTACTTAACCTTACTTGTGCACTTGTGGATGAATACAATGAAACCATGACAGCAATGTTCCAACATGAACAGTTTCTACAAACGTTTGGGCACATAGAGGAAGTTTCCAGGGTGTAAATCACTGGTCTGAGAGCAGCTGTGTATTTTATTTACAGTGGCTCAAGAGGTTTACCTTGAGTGCAATATCCGTCTATGGAAGCTGGTGGTGGGAGTAAGTAGGAAGTGTCTGCATAACTCTGACGAGAGGTATAAGAACAGCTTACCCAGCTTAACCATTAAGACTTTCACTGGGAGACAATGATTAAGAAAGTTACACAGTCCAGTGGCAGACATGATCAATGTTTGGGAAACTGGCCTTAAAAGACTTTCAGTTTTGATTAAATGGAGCTATTAGTGTTACTCAGACCATGCAGTACTGCTGAGCAGAGCATCAATCATACTACTTAATGATACGTTCAGAATACTTGCTGTCTTTCTGGCTCCAATCGAATGGCTGCTAGAACATACCTAAAGGAGCGCCACAACACAGGGATTACAGGGGGTTGTAGAAGATCAGAGAAATTACAATACCCTGGGGTTATTGCACAACTCTAAAGACTGTTTTTTGTAAAACAGACCGAATTTATGTGTTGTCAAGTCTTTATCCAAGGGCATTAACAAGAACTGATTTTTAAACCTTTTTAGTCCCATTCCTCTGACAGTCAACAGCTGCTGTTTCATGCAAAAACATATCTGTCAAAATATATTTATAACAAGGCCTGCAAACAACTGATCTCGGAATGATAAAACATCTCAGAGGAGAATTAGAGAGTTTGCATCTCAGGGTCATACAAAGTACAAGTGTGAAGGGGTAAAGTGACTTTTATGATATAGTCAGATCAAAATGATGGTCATATGTAAGAAAAAAAATACACTGGACACTCAATCATCTAGAGAAGCATTTAGGGACAATAACATAAAATAGACACATAACTGCCTATTTCTATTAGCAAGAAACCTTACATTTCTAAAGAACAGTGGATACGTCAGAACTTTGATCAGAACTTTTTCGTATGTGAAAACCAGGTTAAACATATTTGCAGTGAATCAATAAAGCCTGTACTGGAATCCGAAAGGGCCCAAGCCAAAATGTCATCTCCACACATTCCATGATTTGACAAATTGCTTGAACATCGTCTGGCTTATACAAAGTAAAAAGCTTCTGGACAGTTTTCAGACAGCTGGACTACAATAGCTGAGACAGAATGATGTCTAACAATAGTGTGATACTGTGCATCTTAGAAAAAATTTGTTTCTGGAACTTTAGACGATGCTGAAACATCTGGAAACTTCATCACTACAATAATCCAGCTGCTTTAATCTAAGAATTTTCTGGCTAGGCTCTTTTTTAAGTCATCAGGTCGACGTTATTTGGAACAACTACAGTAGTTTTGTTTTAATTCAATCAATGCCTGGCTACTAATATGAGTCTGTATATAATATTAGGGTTTTACAACACAAAACTAAGGTCAGCAAAAGAAGAGAAAGGATTTTCTGTTTCTAAAATGCAATTTTATTGCTTAATTGTTAGGTGCGTAGGTGTATAATTAGAAAAAAAGCAAAAGAAATGCTGAAATTGCATTTGGGCAGCTGAAATTGAAATGGGCCTAAATTAACAGTTTGTGCAGTTACGGGGGTTTAATTGTAAGCGTCCTTCTCAGATTTGGGTTTGCTCTGAGTCACTGAAGAGCTGAAAGACACTAGCTCTGGCTCTGATGTTGGAAGTTGTGTTCCAGACTGCTCCGCTGCATTTCCACACAATAGTTTGCCTGTAGTTTAAGAGAAAAAACGCAGGTAATCAGGTATTTAAACAACAGTAAGGCTGTTACAAGTTCGTGAGCAAAATATATTGCTAGAGTATGACAGCTATCTGTTACTACTTCACACACACAGCAGTGTTACTGACCAGAGGAGGCGTTCAGGACTGGCACGTATTGGGACCAGAAGGAACACTGGGCTGCCTGCAGGCTCTTGTGGTTGCTGAGGCTAGGGGACAGCTCCTTATAGTTCTGCCCACTTGGGTGGGGCAGGAACTGAGGCCAAGGAGGCAAAACCTCACCGAAGGACGTTGTGGACACAGAAAGAGGCAGATTGGGATTTCTGTTGAGAGAAATAAAGATAGAATGAGAAGGATTAATCAAGAAGTATGCACAACATGGCCGTGACTACACATAAAGAGCACAAAGCCTTATGATAGCTACCCAGACTTGATGAAGTTGGCCAGGTAGCTCATGACCTGCAGAGATAGTTTTCTCTCAGTGGATGTGAAGAGTTCTCGCATTTCTGGAACATGTGGCACTCCAAACACATACTGCATATCCAAAGCATATCCTGACAAATCAGCACTGGTGTGGAGGAGAGGAGAGAAATGTGATTAAATCAGTAGAATCTAAAAAGGAGCAGAGATGAGCTTTTGCATTGTCTTTTTTTCAAAAGTCAAGACAATTCATTAACACATCACAGTTTCACATGCTATTTCTGTGTTCCGAAGATGGTAGCCTGTGAAAGTCAGAAATCGGTATGTCGATGCTGTTCACATTCTTTAAACTTCAGGCAGTCTTCAAAGCATTCTTTTTTTCATCATCGTTCATGAGGTAAAAGCTTTGGAATTTCCCTTCAAAGACACAATTAGGCAAATCTCCAAGGAGGCCCAGGATGCAAGAGAAGATGGTAAATGAAACAAGTAAATTCAGCAAATTGGTAAAACTAGGCGTTAACTGACTATTTCTTTTAACAATTCACTGCTCATTGCTAAAATCCATCACAAAAGTCAGTGCTTCAGTTTCATAGTGTTCATTTTACTCACTCTGTACTTTGAAGAAAACTGTAGTACTTTGTACTGACACTCTTTGTTTCTATGTAAAAAGTAGCACAATGGCAATAATTTGTCATATAAAACTGGGAATATAAAAACCATTTTCATTTTTAAACATGTATAATAAGTCATTTTCATATGCATTCAATGCCACCTAATGAGCCACACCTGCTCTATAGCGGTCAGAAGTCAGTTGACAGACTGTACAGTCTCATTGCTTGTAAGATTTGCCTGTCAACATTGTCTTTGACGTTGGTGTAGGACATGTGCTAGCCAGACTGATTTTATCTTCCATTTATAAATATTAGGCATGCACTGATCATTCATTTGTAATAATAATAATAATAATAATAATAATAATAATAAATGATTTATATGGAAGAAAAGCCAGTAATGGGCAGTCATTCCTCTATTACACATTACCAACCCAAACCAGCAGGTACAGAATCAGAGGGAAATGTATAAGCATGTGAAAGATTTTGCTGTAAACCCTTTTTTATTTATTTATTCTTATCTTTGTACGGACCAATAAGTACACAAGCTTTCTGCTGAATTAGAATGTAATATTTATTTGACTTCTATTACCTTTTTAGAAAGTGTTTTGAAAAGTGTGAGACTGGCATTGTGTTCATGCAGTACCTGGTGTGTGCCATATCATCAGGCAGATGGTACATGTAAACACTAGAGCGGGTGTGGGAGGCCCAAAACCTGGCCATCTCCACCGAGGGGCAGGTGATGAAGAAATCTCTGTAGTGGAAAAAACACAGCTCATGAGTGTACACAATTGACCACAATGCTCAGTGAAGCCAATGAAAACATGTGTTTGTGTGATGCTTTAAATCATTTTATTTCTGTTTATTTCAAAAAGTGTTTTGTTTGATGTATGTGACATTTGTGAATATTATAGATTATGACAATGTGATAAAGCTGTAAAAGTAATCACAGAGAGAAAGAGAGAGAGAGGAAAGAGAAAGAGAGAGAGAGGAGAGAGAAAGAGAGAGAGAGAGAGAGAGAGAGAGAGAGAGAGAGAGAGAGAGAGAGAGAGAGAG
>JBBPDA010000009.1:9481645-9517314 GCA_037974385.1 Arnoldichthys spilopterus | reverse complement strand
AGAGAGAGAGAGAGAGAGAGAGAGAGAGAGAGAGAGAGAGAGAGAGAGAGAGAAAGAGAGAGAAAGAGAGAGAGAAAAAGGAAGATTCAAAATCATATGAATATAACCATCGTACTATAATATTAGTTCTGCGGCTTCTAAATTTGTCCTATTCCTCTTCTTCAGCAAATCAAGTGACAAAGTCACCCCGTCCTTATTCTAATATCATGGCCTAGACACTTATCATTGTTCTAAATCAGAGGAGTGCATCATGAACTGTCTGTGCAGATTATATAATAGTCTCCAGGAATCGAACCAATACAAAAACATTTCCCAAGTTCCTAACTGGTACTCTGGTACTGACTGATAATTTCCTTTGAGTTGACCCTTGATGCTGGGTTCCCTGATGTGTAGTAATGTGCTCCTCTCAAGAATGCTATATATTTACAAAGAGTGGCTTAAAATGAAGCTAAAACTCTCCAGAGCCAAGATTTTCCATGCCGGCTTATGTTTAAGACTAAACACGGTTTTCAGTTTAGTCCTGTTACACCAACATGTCTAAGAAACTGTAAATAAAGAGTTCTCTCTCAAACAGCTTTCAACATCATGTTTAACAAGGCATGTTTTGGCAAAAATTCAGCGTCAGTGGCATTTTTTCAGATCATCCCACAGGGGACGTACAAGACCTGCTGAATTTTACATTTCAAGGTTTGAGTTGTAGATGGTTATTAAACTGTGCAAGGTTTAAAATCCTGCCCGTTAACAGGTATTCTGGACCTAAGGACCCCATAAGGTCAATTCCAATAGCAGATGCTATCAAAAACAATATAGCTGCGTATAACTGTATGCAGTATCTGTAATAAGACATGAATACACACTTCAGAAGGTGGTAAGTTCCTGTGAGAGCTGCAAGCTGGAAAGTGTGTTTGTGTGCATCAGTTCCCTTACTTTTTTATGGGTCAACTCTAGTCCATGCTATATCTGTCACTAGTCATTATGTGGGTTGGAAACCACACATTCGCATACACAACACATGCTCACACATACAAACACGCTGACACACATACGCCTGCCTGTCTGATTGTCTATCTATAGTTTTAAGAAATACTCATTTTGTTGTTTAGTCTACTTCCAGTACATATATTCACTTCCCACTTAAACACTACACAGATACTGTAATTTATATACTTATAAATATGGTAAAATATGGCCAGGTATCCATGAACAAAGATTTGTCTTACATTTTTTAGTGACATTCATGTAAGGAGATAGACAGAAGTCTTGAGTTATTTTAGTTGTTTGAAGTCAATGACTTTTTGAAGTGTTCATTGTCTCCTAAAATTTAAATGCTTGGCTGATGAGGTTAAATCCTCCACTAATATCTCCCAGCACCACCCTCCATTCATGTTTCCTTTGATGACATGTTTTGCCCTAGTACTGTCTGCAAAAGTAGCTCCAACCTATGTACTTCACTGTTGGTATAATGTTCTTTAATCATATGTGCAACACTCCTATGACTAAATATGACAAAATGAATTATTGCCACCGATTTCTATTTTTTCTTCATCTGACCAGAGCAGGACACTCATTATTATTTTTTTTTTTATTGTCCTCTGTTTATATTGTTCTGAGTGTAACTGTTTTCTCCACTTCGTTATGGTCATTCTGCAAACCTTTTGCATTGCCTGGCTGGCTGACTTCTCTTTTACCTTCCTTACCATTAGTCTGACTGTGTGTTGTGAAATGTTGTATGGTGAACTTGTTCAGGGATGATTCACCACTAATTCAATGTCATTGAAAAGCATAACGCACATGGAGGCCAGCACTGACTACCAACTCTGCTATGTTAGCTAACACACACACACTGGTTAGCATCACACTCAGTGATGAGGAAAATAATGGCAATCCTAATCAGAGAGCAAGGCCAAGTGTGCTCTCTTAGATTCCCAGCCACAAATGGCTGTGGCACCACCAGGAGTAGAACTTGTTGGATTCATGATGATATGGCCAATGCTTAAGACACTAGAATATTGTTTTTGCAGACTTAATGTCCAGAACATACAGTTTTATATAATATCTCAATACAGTTCAGTTTGGTCAGTTTAGTTTATCTTTATTTATGCATAGGCATACATATTTTATGTTCATTTATTTGTAAATATCAAAAGAACTTGCGTTTGTAAGGTCGAAGATTATATATGCACTAGACATATATAAATTAACAAAAATAAAGGCGACACCTTTTCAGTGTGAGGTTGTGGTAACATCCTACTGCATGCATTGTTTCCAAAGCATGTTGTTTTTGCGAGCCAACCAGACACACATTTGTCTGCTTTAGGCCCTCAACACAAAACTATTTTAACTATACATTCTAAAGCATTCCTGACCACTAGACATGTTTCAGAGGTTTCTCGTAAAACAAAATGGACATGTTTTTCTTCGAAAGTCACTAGGAATGCAACTAATGCTCAGAAAGGCAGACTGGAGTTGTTTGTTGTTATTTAAATCATGATCTGAGGATCCAGGCAGAGAACTGAAGATCCTGAAGGCACAGCTCAAGACTATCCATAAGAGATTTTTAAACATACCAAGAAAATCACATATAGTAGCTGTAAAATAGACAGAGAATTCATGTCCATGTGCAGTAAATAAATTAATTGGCATTTCTTAGCACTTTATGCCAACTTACTGCACAAACACTATGACAAATGCTTGTCTGAATAAAAATGTATTTGTGTATAGTTCCCTATAGGTGGTTTCTTGCAATAGTAATCTCTGCAAAGATTGTCCTGCAGTTGCTATGTGTGGGCAGAGCATGGATTAGTCGATTAGGTGGATTTTATCCTTGCTCACCTTGTCGCATTCTCTAGAGCACGTGAGAAGATGTTGTAACCAGAAGGACTCGGAGAGTGCTGAAGAGAGTAGAACCAGGTAGCAGCTTCCTTCACAAAGTCATTGGCATCATCTCCACCAAGGGAATTAGTCAAAGCCTCATAGAAAGCTGTTTTGCTATCTGCTCGACCCTGGAGCTGTTCAAAGTTCTGTTTGCGTAAAAAGCAAGAAAAAACTTCTCAGAAGAGAAAATCTAATTACTTCATGCTACATTTGTTTTTCTAATTTTTACCACATGACCATTCCAGCCTAAATACTGACATAAGAAAAATAGAAATTCTGAAGAAAGTTTTAAAAAGAAAGAGAGAGGGAGAGAGAGATATATGATATAAATTATATGATACATGATTATATCCTCCATTAAGGTTTAGTGAAATAAAATGTTCTCAACAATGGCAATGTGTCAAAATAATTTTTTCCATTACATTACAACCAGAGGTTCTCATGAGGTTTTAAGGTGGGTTTCTTTTTTGTTTCTACTTCGAACCGACCTTGATGTTTTTAGCTCTGCTGATCAGCCCATCCTCTGCTGAAGAGCCTAGAAGCAGCGGCACTGGGTGGAAGCGACCGGAGCTCAGAGCGGTGGATGGTTCTTCCCTCACCACCACACCATCTTCCACTGGAGACCAGGCCTGCAGGGGACCACTCACTGCCAGTAACTGCACAGACCCAGGAACGCAGACAAAACAGGCGGTGTTGCAGATGTAGTCAAAACAAAATGTGCAGTCAGAGAGTCGAGTAGAAGAGTCACCTTAGTCTGTGCAGTATTGATGCTCTGAGATGGCTGCCCTCTTAGACAGGCCAGTAGTTGAGTGAGGTCAGAGTATGAACAGCCCAGCTCTCTTCCCAAGGATATAGCCTGTTCCTGGGCTTTCTGCTTTCTCATTACTGCTGAAGGAGAGAACACTGACCCACCCTAAAATACATGTGGGAACACACAATGTAGTCATCAGATTACAGTTACTCTACATCCTAAAAAAGAAAGAAGAATATGTATGTATGTGTGTATGTATCTGTAGATAGATTTAAAGTTTAATGCTTGTACTATAGACATGACTCACAAGACTGATCATGAGTTATCATCAAATATGGACAAACAAACTCTTTATGTCTAAAAAAAGTAGACACTTGCTTATTCATTTATCCCAAATCAAGAGAATACACAGTAGAGTTTTACTCCCTTTTCCCTTTAGCGTCTATTCTTCTAAGAATGTTTTACATCAAATGTTGCAACAATACTGCAAATGCATTTGATTGCATTCAACAACAAGAGTTTTAGTGAGGTCAGGTACTGATGTTGGATGGTTAGTTCTGGGTTAGGGTTATTTCATTGTTCCTGTAGCTCTTGTATGTAAGCGTTTGTTAAAATGAGTCCAAGGTGAAATGGTGCCATACTTTAATCATTTAGCTTTTTTAATCCCAAAATATGAACCTCAATATTGTGGCTTACTTTGCATGTATTTACTACTAGCTATTTACATACATGTCTATTCCTAGCAGTGAACTACATGAATTTGCATATTTTAGACAGCTTTATCAGCACTTCCTATTTTGCTCATTTCTGGAATGGAAAATGTGGTCTGAAACTTAACTTCCTCATTCTGACAGGCTGCACTCACTCGACACTTATCTGTAGGAAGCTAACAGGATCAGTCATCATAAAAAGTAAACTGTCCTGCAGCGCATACTAAAAGAGGAGAGGTTACTGAACTGGGTTGCCTTTTTTATGACTGAGATATCAACTGTACGGATACAGCAAGCACTGTTCAGCAAGGCCCAGTGATGGGTAACACGCACACAAACCTAAGGTCTGCAGAGAACTTCATTCAAACTCCTGCTGAAGCTGGCCTGCCTTCAGGAGGTAAGACTTTCACTAACAAATAGTGTCAACTCTTCATAAAAAGCTAATCTGCCATAAATGGTTTGTTATTTACTCTCAGCGTTTGTACGTATTTGCTGTTATGATTTGACAAGCCGTACACTGACACATATAGTGCATTAAACATCTCTGCTTATATGAAGATTTTCATGTGCACCAAATACAGCCTCAAGGTTAATTTTCAAGTGCTTCATAAATAGTGTATAGTCTGTGTTCAGGTTTTATTATTTTCCATTTAATTTTAATTTTATAGTAAATAAACATATTTAAATGAACGTTAAAGGTTTAGTGCATATCCACCATAAAGCAACCAGAGAAAAAAAACTGTTAACCAAAAACTTTATGAAAAATCCACTCGGTCAGCTAAAACTGATGCAAGAAAACCTTAAAGGAGAGCCTTGATAACGCAAATAAAAATAACAGCTTGTATTTGTAATAAACACCATCTGATGGCTTTAAAAAAGTGATATTTTATCTGATTAAGAAAAAGGACTATGAATTGAATCCATTGATATTGATAACTACATTTTTAAACGCATTTAATCTATAAAGACACTGTGAAGGCTGCTTAAAATAAAAAAAAGAAATAATAAAAAGAAGGCAGAGCACTGATGAATACTCTCATGCCACATGCATGTAACTAACCCCAAACCAGGTAGATTTCACCCATACATAATGTTACTTTGTACCAACATTGTCTTATCATATGTTCCAAAAAAAAAGTGCTGCAAGCGTTCTGTGCAGCAGTGTAATAGAAGAACCACTTCTGGTTCTTTTAGGAGTTCTTTAAAGAAATTCATCTTAAACTCTGTTCCATCTGAGTTGCTCTCTTGTAATTACTGTGGACAATAATGCAGCCACGCTTCATTTATTTTAATGGATAAAAGAAGAAATGGTCTATTGGTTTCTAACAGAAATGTGTTTTAAAACAGTAGGTATTATGTTGCTTTTTTTTTTAACTAAGTACAGAGGCAAATGCTAAAATTGTTATTTGTGGTAAACAATCACATTCTACAGATTCTTTAAAGAACCTTCTAGGATCTTCAGGGAACTCAAAGTGGTTCTTTTATGACATAGCATCAAAAACCCTTGTGTCATCTGGATTTTTAAGAGATTGGTGGTGAATATTTTTCTCCTGTTACAGCAAGTGAGATGGAAGCAGCGGTCGTGCTGAGTGACTATCCTCCCCCTGAAGTTTGTGAACCACTATTCCACAAAGGAGATCAGCTGAGACTCCTGTCTGAGTGAGCATTAGCAGTTGTTACTCTTTGTCATCATTATGCTGTATCCCACCCCCTACCCTCCCACCCCACCCCAGAAAACAAGGAAATAAGAATCTTACAACATCATTTTCTACATAGCTGTATATTTACCCCACACTGAGAGCACGCTGAGCAACGCAGCTTAGCATGGCTCTATGAGACACCATAAACACAAACACATATATCAGGCTGATAGACATCAGCACAGCTACATAATCATGTAGAAACAACAGTGAGCAAAAGTTGCACAGGATTTGAACACACCTCAGTGAGGCCAACAAGTCAGTTTTTTGAGGATCTACGCTTCATGTAGTTCTGTATTTAGCAACTTTTACTCTTGCCACAGATGCATTAAAACTTTAAAAAAAAGAATCACTTTGAACGTAGTTTCGGGAATTAATTTTGAGATTATTTAAGCTGAAAATCGGCTTTTGACCTGTGTATGGATAATACCATGGTGAATTAATTATATAATTGTGTGAACTTATCTGACAGCTATGCTATGTGATTTGGCCCAGCTGGCAAGCCATTCAGGACATCACGCATAACTACATAATTTGCATAATTATTTTTATAGTAGTTTCCAAATTATTTACAGACGTTATTGAATAAAATGCCATAATAAGCCATATGTTTAATGACTGAATTATTTCACTATGTTCAAGGGGTTGACAGGGTGACTAAAATAAATGATTATAGGCAATATGTCTGATTGGAAACTATTTGTGTGTGTGTGTGTGTACCTGCAGTAGCAGACTGGTGATCCTGGGTGAATTCTGAGTCATAGAAATTAAGCACTTTTTTACACTCTAAACTTCATTTAAAACCAACTCAGATACATTTTACCTCCAGTGACCCTCTATACTGCAACTGCAAGATAATTCGCAAAGACAACACTGCAATATGTTTATATACAGAGAACTGCAGATACTGTGCTTGTTTTTGTGATTGGTAAGACAGACAGTACTCAGCATAAGTATACATATATACATATATAAGTATGAAGAGTAAAATAATGGAATTTCAATTATAACTGAATATAAATTATTTTAAATTATAATGTAAAGCTGGTGTGTTCTTTAAATGAGGGAGCTTTACAGTCTGTCATGATACTAAATGAAGAGATGAAATAAGGCCTATGAACAGAGAGAGACATCAGTGTATTATTGTTGATTTCTGTGATATGATGTATGTATCTATATCAGCATGTGTACATTTGATAATTCTAACAACATCGGTCCAGAAAGCCATGACCATCACCTTTATGTTTTCTCTATTCCTCGTTTTCGAGTGAGGGGTACTGGTGGAAGGCATACTCTAACCAGACTGGAGAGGAAAACTACATCCCACATTGCCATGTAGCCAAGGTTTACCATGGGTATGTGGTAAAATTTTACAAAGGCACCAGGCTAACTTTTCTGTTGTTTTTAAATGTAATATAGGCTGAAATGTATTGTTGTCCCCTTGATTTTAGCTGGCTGTATGAGGGTGTTGAGCGGCAAAAGGCTGAGGAGTTGCTTCTGTTGCCTGGGAACAGAGTAGGGTCTTTTATGATCCGGGTCAGCAGAAGAGGTGACAGTGGAAATTTTAACACATTTGGACAAAATAATGTTATGTAACTTACTACATAAGCTAAAGCGCTTTGTTTGTATTTTTGAATCTGCAGGAGTGTACGCCTTGTCTGTGCGTCACAGAATCATAATGCATTACCGGATATTTCGGCTGCCGAACAACTGGTACTTCATCTCCCCACGCCTCACTTTCCAGTGTCTAGAGGACCTGGTCAACCACTATTCTGGTAATACTGATTGCTCTTTAAGCTCACATAATGACAGGAGAAGTTTTTCAAACCTCCTGCTAAGCACACTAGCACACATCTGATAAGATTAATCTACAAAGTCACCGTCTTTTTCACTCACACAGACATAGCAGATGGTTTGTGCTGTGTTCTTACTGGCCCTTGCCTGGCTGCCCCAAACCCATCCCAAGGCCTTCTTTCTCAGCCTGCTCGAACAGTGAGACCACACAGTTTCAACTGGACAACAGTGGACAGGTACAGATGTTTCAACTATCAAAATATAAAAAGTGTAATTTTCAAATTGCAAGAGCAAGTGAACTACACTATGGCACAGTACATTCAGTTTTCAAACCCAAAATGGTATGTGCTCTTCCTAGCAAAACGTTTTACAAACATTTTACAGCAATTAAATTAAATCAACAACTGCAATACTGGTCCGAAAAATCACAACAAGATATTTTCCTCAAATCGTTCCACCTTAGTAGGAAAGTGAATCTTTATACTTAATAACACCAAGTCTACTGATAAAATGCTATACAACATTAATGCAATTAAATAAGTAATTACATGAATTCCCCTAACCTAAAAAGCCAGTTTTAATGTTAAACTATATTGTAATTAATAACATAAATGGGGAATCAAGTGAAAATTTAGAATCTGTACTTTGGATAAAAAAATGTACAGAATGTTCCATGTACAGAAGTTGTTAACTGCATTATGTGCTATTCCTTCCACAGCTCAGAGCTTGCCCAGCAGAATGCCAGTGAGATCACTGGACACACAGACTTTGGCATCAGTTTTGGAGTCCAAAACAGTGTGTCCACTTATCTTTCACTGGCTGGAGTGCAAGAGAGAAGAAGGCACAGCTGGAAAAGAAAGAAATGGAGATCTATCTACATCCCTTCTAGCCATCAAGTCTACAGTCCTGCCACAGAGGAAGAGCACTATGAAGAGGTGAACTATAATGAACTATAGAAAGAACAGCTGAAGAAACAGGACTGCAATCTATAGACTGGAATGGCTAAAACCTGGAAACAGCTTTCTATTTGATACAGGAAAATCTTCTTTAAAATAGTATGCTATTGTAGAAAAATAGCCTAATCTTAAAGATAAGCAGTCAAACAGTCAAGGCTGTGCTTTTGGAGCTTGCAAATTAAGTGCAGGCCTCAGACTTTTACACTGGAGATGTTTCTGATATTTCAACATAATTTCACACGCTGGTTTTCACTGCCTGTATCGTAGCACCACATATGGACTTCACTATGGATTTACAGTGTTTCTTCAAGTATGAAATGACCAGATCATTCCTATTTCCCCTATTCTGGCAAAACATCTTCTTATGATTCAGAATCCTGTACTGTTCGGTTCTTACCATGAGCAGAGCTTGGTGGAAGAGGGATGATGTTGAAGATGAGAAGAGATGAAGACTTGCAATATCTGCACCATTTCTGTCAGCCCCTACAGTCACCCTAGTGGGATATCCTCCAAAAAGAGCAATATTCTCCTGAGTCCATTCAAGCACTGCTGCCTGGTCCTGCAGCCCATAGTTCTCTGGAAGAGTGCTGGATCCTGCAGTCATATTATCATGCCAACTTTAACACTGTGGATGAAAACTTAATCTGTTAAAGACTAATGTGTAACTGTATACTGCAAAATAAAGTAAGCACATGTGGTTACAATAGTGAGCAAAGTCAAATTTGGTATTGTCACTATTAATACCGCTATTAACTAATGCAGTTTGAAAAAACAGGCTGGAGTGTGTGAAAGCATAGCATTAACATTGTAATTACAAACTTTATCTCCAGAAATACTGGCATATTTTCCAAACATCAATATATTAATTTACACAAACCTTCTTTTGACAAAAAGATTTTCAGTAGTTTTACTAACCAACTTAACTGTATTTTGTAAATATAAACAAATTTAGAACTTGATGGTCATAACAGACTCATCAAAAGTTGAGACAGAGGAATGTTGACCATTGTGTTACGACACCTTTTCTTTTAATCACACTTTTTAATCATTTTGGATCTGAGGAGAGTAATTGTAGCAGTTTTACAATTGAAAATGTTATGTTTTCTTACTTGATTTCAGCTGCTCAACAGTTCATGGTCACTGTTGTCTGATTCTCCTTTTCATGATGAGCCATTTGTTTTTAATAGGCAATAGATCTGGACTGGCAGCAGTACTGTCAAGCACCTGCAATTTGTGTCTGCCAAGCCACACTGTTGTAGCCTGTGCAGAATGTGGTCTGGTGTTGTCTTGCTGAAATAAGCATGGATGTCCCAGGAACAGACATCACATTGATGGCAACATATGTCTCTCTAAAATCCTAATATATGCCTTAATATAGGAGTCAATAGTATCTTCACATAAATGTCACTCACCCATGCTGTGGGCACTGATGCCCCCATACCATCACAGATGCTGGAAGACCTAAATTCTCTGCAATTTTATGTTGAAAAATTTTCCATTTGTTGTAGCCTTTTAATTCTAAAGTTGTGTATATTTACAAAATACAATGAAGCTGGTCAGTAAAACTATTGAAAATACTTTATTTGTAATTTGTCCATTAAATAAAGGTTCACACAAATTAACACATTACTGATTTTTGTTTTTATTGCATTTTGGTAAATTTTTAAACTTTTCTGGAAATGGGGTTTCTTTAAAATCTTTAAAGAAAATAAATATAATATATTGCAAGCTTTACATATTACATACCAAAAACTCTTTACAATGCAACTTGGTCTTGGAAAAGTTTTGGGAATATCCAAACCATTTCCTCTTTCTGTGCTTCAGTGGTGTTTTCTAGCACCACAATGGAACCAATATAATAAACAATGAATTTATACAATAAATGGTTGTGTGTATGCTGCTGGAATGCATAATACCTGTGGTAAGGAAACCAAAAGCAGCCACCCGGAAGTGGGCAATCATCACAATGATGTTTCCTACAGCAGCGAGGTAAGAGCCATCCAAAAGGCCGGAGCCAGAGTTATGGAAAAACACAAGAACTGGTGCAGCCCGTTTCTGTTTGAAACATGCAAAAAGCAAGATGATGCCACAAAAAATCAGTGTTTGTTCATGCAACATGAATACAGTATGTGGGCCTGCTAGACAACTTTTTTCCCAGTCCTGCCGGTAATACACCTTCAAAGTCTTTTGTTCACTGCACTAATATATATGGATTATAGCATATGCTGTAAAAATGTAAAAAATTGATTATTGTTTCTGGTATCAGTAGTGTCAGCATATTTGAATCAGATCAACAGCTAATTACCTTAAGTCCCTGGAGTCTTAAGTGAATGTGAACTGAAAAGACATTCAGTGCAACTGGAATCATTAAGCAGGATACAGAAAAACTTTGTTGGACACATTCTTTGTATGTGTGAGAGAGAGATGTGATATCAGGACATACCACACTCATTGGCACATATATATTTAAGTACAGGCAGTCTTCACTGGAATGCGAGTCAGCAGTGTCACCAGGTTGAAGACAACTGGGTCTGAAACCATTCAAATATTAAAACATCAATATCCGAACAATGAAAAACAAAACAAACGAGTCATCCATACACATACAGACACAAGCATCAAACACACACCGAGCATATGTGGCATTCCAGTTGCCTGTCCAGACAGCTGGCAGTGGTGAGCTGAAGCGAAGCTGGCCGACTGGTGGACGAGCATAAGGGACACCCAAGAAATTAGATACACTCTTGCTGTCGGCACCAATCAGCTTCACCTTATTTTCACCGAGGAGTGTTCCATGGCCAGGGATGGACACTGAGGTCAGCTCTGG
This sequence comes from Arnoldichthys spilopterus, assembly GCA_037974385.1. Lineage (NCBI taxonomy): Eukaryota > Metazoa > Chordata > Actinopteri > Characiformes > Lepidarchidae > Arnoldichthys > Arnoldichthys spilopterus. The sequence continues at coordinate 9,505,702 of JBBPDA010000009.1, read as the reverse complement.
CTTCAAAACTTAAACACAAAAAATACTTTCAGGCCAAAACACTAACCACAGACTACTTGAGCTGTTTGTTTGGACTTATGACTATGCAGTAAAAAAAAGGAACTGCAAACAAATACAATGTGTACCGTACCGTAGTTGTATAAACTATATTCATAAATAATACATGATACACTTCTAAATAATAAATATACTTCTTAATAAAGAATTCAGTTACTTAAAGGTGCAGCCATTTCTGACACAGGCATTCAATAGTGTTTGTATAATCCCCATAAAAAAGCATTGTGAATAGATAGGGAGCATCGCCCTGGAGCAACCACATGGGAGCCTAAGGCCATCATATCCTACCATCTAATGTAAAGACTTTTCAGAAGAATCGAGATAAATTCCTTGTTAATTCCCTTGATTTCAGAAGGTAAGTAAGATTAGCAGATGCATATATAGAGCAAATGCAGCCAATAAAATCTAAATTAAACTGGAAATATGGTATTGGTCATTTTAGGGTTTTTACTCAAATAGTTTAATAAATGAAATACAATTTAAATTGAATTAAAACAGAAATGCTAAATATATTTTATTGATTGTGTACTACTAAGAAAAAGGTTTTTTTTTTTTTTTTGCAAAAAATGAATTCCCACAGAAAGTTGTAGTGAAGCTGGAGAACAAAAGCTTTTTGAATTGTGTATTCCGGCCTAACTCAATGAAATTCTCAGGACACTTTCTCACCTGTTCTAAGGTACACATACTGAGCAGGTTCTTTTGTAAGGAAAACACAGTGCTGTCCACCAGATGAGGGGAGGCAGATATGAGTGTCTGGATACATGACACACCTCACTGCAGACTCTCTACTGGCCACTGACACAGCAGAACATGACTCTTTGCCCTCGCAGGCTAAAGGAGGAAAGAGGATTGCAGTCATAAACAAAAACACAGTGTGTATATGTGTATATATACAAACATATATTACACGGCTGCACAAAATTTTGTATATTAATAGTTATCACAGCATTGGTCTCTGCATTACTCATAACACAGGAGGATGCAATACACGTTGCAATACACAAATAAGCTTAAAGCTTAGTTTTCATATATGGACTGCGTGGATGGGGGAGTATATTTACATTTTGAAGCTTTAACAATACTTACATCCTTTTTATTTAGAGAAAAGTGATATCGACTCCAATATTTTGAAAGTCATTGCAATCACAATTTGTAGAGGTTAATGCTAATTTTAAAAATATTTTATCCATATTGTAGAGCCCTACCCCCACCCACACACACACACACACACACACCATATAACTCACCAGCCAGGCACCACTCTCTCACTTTATCTAGCTCCTCTGCAATGTCTCTGCTGATATGAACAATGTCAAATGTGGAGACAGAGGAGTCTACCAGTACAGATGATGCATCCAACAGCTTCCAGTCATTTAAACTAACTGTGAAGAATAAACAGCATATAAAAAGTTTAATGTCTCAACATTACAGAGTGTAAAATTGAGCTCAGAATTTTTCATCTAGCAAAGAAAGGGAATGAGTCTCCTGCAACAGGTAATGATCTTCTTACCAGCTTTTGAGGGAGAGCGAAGTTTGAAGGAAGGACAAATACCAGGACTTCTTGTCCACTGATTCACTGGAAACAAAGGAAAATATTGCTCAACTAATGCATATATCATGAGGGTCTGGTATGAATTCCTGCCGTTTTGGCAGGTAGCAGAATTTGTGGGTGTCTCCTAAGCAGTTCGCTATAGGTACTTGCACGTGAAAACATAAGTGCAGCCCATGGAAATTGTTCTTTCTTTAACATGTTTGAAACTATTTGATTTGATTGATTTTGATGCACTGTCTACAGATAAAGGTGATTATACTTCAATAAATTACACACAACATTGGATTTTATTGGAGAATGGAAGAGTAGTCCAATATCTGTCATAGACTGTTAAGGAGGTTAGGTAGTTGCCCCTGTGACCTGAAGGTCGCTGGTTCAAATCTCAGACCAATACAAGTACCACTGAGGTAGCCGTCAGCAAGGCCCCAAGCACTGCTCCCCATTTGCAGAGCACAAACATACCTGGCTTCTCATACCAGCCGAAGGGGTGGAGTCCCGTCTGCACTTTAGAGGGGGAGCAATCCTGAACTCTCCACTGTGTCCTGTCATCTTCCCCACATGTCTGAATTCCCAGACTATTCAGAGTCAGACACAATACATCTGAGCCAGGAAGGGGGGTGGGGGTAGGGGGGTATACGTCAGTGAGTGATATAAGCATCGATGTTAAAGTACAATATGCTATAAAAGCAATAGCCACATGCTCATACCAGCAGCTCCAGTATCTCTGACATATCCGATTCCCCTGCAGCAAGGGTCCTCATCACAGCGCCTCTCACACTCAAAAAACCTGCTCAGTGACAAGTGCAGTGACAAGTTGCAGCTTAGAGGAAATAATCATCAACCATTGCTCAGGCAACTTAATGAGATTATATGTGGTCAGGATACGGAGGGGATTTTGACTGTCAGTTGTGATTATGACATATAAAATGGTTAGGGCCTTTTAAGGACTTAGATTGAAGAAATATTGCACAATAACACACTTAAACTCAAAAAGGTTATCACTGTACTTTTAAGGGGAAATAACTCACCCAAATAATGCCTGTTCTTAGCTCCCAAATATTTTGCTACAACTCAAATTTGCTTACCCTTCAGTAATGGGCTTGCTGGACACACTGACTCTGCTGCGGACGGAATAAGACACCATCTTTTTAAATGGCACACGGCTATAGAAGCTCTCCACACTGCCAGATAGATTAGCTGCAGGGAGATGAAAGAAAAAAACAGTTTTTCCTTGTGCCAAGAACCCTTCATTATGTGTTGTACTGTATCCCAACAATTGTTATATCCTTTCCAGTGTGCGTTTTCAGATAACAATCATTAAAATAAGGAGTTGAAGGGAAATGCTGGCCATCGCTGTGAGAACAAATAGCTGAAATGGATGGTTGCCAGATGCATTGATTACAATCATTTGAACAACTAATTCCTCAAAGGGAGAAATTTTAGCATGGGTATTTGTTCCAAAAAATCTATTGAGGTTGGAAAATTTCAGCTTATAAGAGCTTTCAGACCGCTGCATATAAAATTGCTGCATACAGAAAAGATATTAAAGCACAGAGCTTTCCACAAACTGTTGTACATAAACATACCATCAGAATGGCATAATGGAACAGTGCTCAAGGCCATATAAGCAGTGCCAGAGCTAGACTGAAAACTACTTGCAATGCAAATTCACCATAAAGACAACAATTCTGTCCATAGATATCACTAGGTCTTATCTGTGCAAAGAGGCTTGTAACTTAAGACTTATTAAAGGCTGTAAAACAAACAAACAAACAATATGACAAAAAAAGATCAACAGAAACAACAAATTACAACAGAGACTCTCATAAATAGGTGGAAAAAATTCTCTGTCCCAGCAGTTAAGAGATAAAGCCTTTTGGCATTTGGCTCTTGACCTGGCAAGAGCATGTGCTTTCCAACAGAGAGAAAACTCCTACTAAAGCCGATGAGGGAGCAGAAGTGCTACAATTTTGAAAAGCGTCTTTGATTTTCTGTGAGTTGAAAGGCAAAAAGCTGGCTCAGCGATGCTTGAGAAGCCCCCTGAGGCGGCACTGCTCACAGGAAGCATCATTTTCCACCTATCAAAGTCAACACCAGATGGACCACATGTGAAGAGTTTATGTTAGCTGCTTTCTGTTGTGGATTATTTAATAGGCCAATGAAATATGTTATGCCTGCTCTGGAAAAGACAGAAAATGGCTGTTTTTATGATGTTGGTAAAAAGGTGTGGAATTCTTTAGACCCAGATTTACATATGTGGGCCAAGGCAGCATGTCTGAACAATGCACACAGTTATTCACACTCTGAATATTGTATTTAATAGTTAATATAATCTAAATCAAAAGATCCATAAACAAAGTTAGTCTCAAATGCTGTATGGTGAAGAAAAAACCTGTTCCTAATTACCTTCACATTTACTAGATCTGTACATTGGCACAGAACTGAAGTCACATGGCAGACCAGACAGAGTAACCTGAAAAAGCATCACAGCTCAGTGCATATGCTATAAATCAGGTATATACCAGCAAATCACCACATGGCTTCAAAATGTTTGGTGTTCAGAAGCACTGCAGATGGGCAGGAAACCTCTAGTACTCTACAGCTGCCCAGCTGGCAGTTCACCATTACGTAACACTGATTTCTTTCCATGGAGACAAACCTAAGACATCACAGAAATGGAAGGGAACAATTATTGCATGTATCAGGCTAAATCCAGGCTAAAAGGACCAGATTAACAAAATAGCTTGCCATTGGACTGTCTGATGTATTACAACAATTGTGTTGTCCGCATTAAGTGATTTTGAATGGAAACAAAGACTCCTGAACATTTTTTCCCATTAGGGATATGTGAATGAAAGTTACAGTAAATAACCACATTTTCTCAGAGAAATTTTTCTTTTTTTTAAATCACAAAAAATACACAATGCAACAAATGCCGCCAACATAACTACACTTCAAATTTCTATATCCAAGGAATGACACCTTCAAATTTTTAACAGTTAAAGGTTAATTTTTAAAAATATAAACATCTCTCAGCTCGGCGGTATACTTTTTAAAGGTCACCTTGCCATAATCTAGTTGTCCAGGCATTTATGAAAGGTGGCAGTTTTGAAACTGTAAGAGGAAAATTTACTCTGGAAGATCAAGATGGAAGAGAATAGGGAGGGCAACAGATGCTAAAATTAAATCCAAACCAAATACATAACACGGTGATGAGTCAGGTCTGACTGAGAAGGACTTAAAAGCTTATGCATCAACTTTAAGCAAAACTGACAGAAGTTTCCAGAATTACGGCTGGAGCAAATCTGAAATTGTACTTTAAGGCTCTGAGATTTAACAGGAAATCCATCTTTTCATTATGTCAAATATGTTACAACAACAGGAGGGGCATAACTGTGTATTCTCTCATCTCTACATGCAGGAATAGGTTAAGAGTACTGACACTGACACAATCAGCTGTTCTAACAATATGAACATTAGGGTAATGACGAAACTCAATGCACTGACAGTGTATGTGCTGTAAGGTAAGTGAAGATACTCATCAGTGTTTTAAAAATAACAGCTTTAGGTACACTATGTGTCTGAAGTTTAGACAGCTGAGTGAATACATGATATTCACATTTCATTTATGTATGTGTAATAAAAATAAGATGAACACTGTAAGTAGTAGTGCCTAAACTTGTAGTTTATAGCTATGTTAACATCTGTTGTTGATTTAAAGTATTTGACATTTGTTGTTTTTTAATTTTTAGCATCTAATGCATGGACTTTCCTCATCAAAAGCTGTTGAAACAGAACCAACACGTCTTGTTCTTTGCTGAATTTGCCAACACACACACACACACACACACACACACACACACAAGAAAGTGAGCAGAGCATCTTCTTGAGCAGTATTGCAGAAACACTCATTTTTGCCAGAGTCATCGGGTCCTCACATTCACCAGAGCTTGCTCACAGCCCATGCATAAATAAATAAGCTTACATCATCTGATCAGACCACATCCTCTCTCCCCACTCACTGCTCAGACACGGCACTATATGGACCCAGCTGTATAAACTCTGGAGTCATCTAAACTCTGGGACAGTTGCTAAGATCAACAGGCCTCAAAACAAGCTAATCAAAATACAGGAGTATAAGACTGATGTAGCATCCACTATTACGGACCTGTGCAAAGACCAAAGCTCGATTTCATCATTAAAACACCATCATGTTAGCAGTAATTAAAGGAGGAAGATGTTATCGCTGGAGGACGTTTTGTATTTAGAGTTCTAGGTAATAAAGTTTCTGATGGAAGGCTTAATTATTGCTAGAGACATGAGTGTGAGATTTTGAAAGGCAGGCAGCTGTTAAAATAGAGAAAGAATTCTTATGTAAATTGATTAACCTCATAAAATAATGCACAGGCACCAAATTGAACTAAACTGTTCACCCACTTAGTACATTATGTTTAAATAATATCTATAGATTTAGTTACCATCTTATTATATACAGCATGGTCTTGTGCATTTTACAGGTGTGTTTTGGAGGTTTACCTTCATTCACATTAGCCTGACTTCTGCTTCACTATTTAACAGTCCTCCTTTACCTTATTCACCGGTAAAAAAGAACCATTCTCAGTGCAGTAGTGACACTGACATCTCATATGCATGTGGTAAGGGCAAGTATAACAGACTGAGACTCTAAACACTTTCTACACATACTGGCTATTTTATTAGATACACCTGTCTTGTTAGTACATCTTTTCTTCATCAATACTTTATGTTACTCATCTTCTAGCTCTTTGTTAGTAATCAGTTTATAATAAATTGGTAATTATATGTGGAGTTATCACTATTATTTATTAGTTAGTAAAAAATATCAGTAGCTATATTGTATGGTTTTAGTGTGGGTTAACACAGCTGTATCAGTGTGTGTGGAACTCACCCTTCTTCTGGTAGGCAGTGTGTGTCTCCTTGGGCAGTACCAGAGTGCAGGCCTGTCTCAGAGGCTTATCATAGGCCCCACACACACGCGTGTCAGGATACAGCACACATGTAAAATATGTAGCTCCTTCATCTTGAAGGTCAGCCACATGACACAGCTCCTCCTCCATACAGCCTTCAGAATACACAAAGAATGCATGCCCACCCACAAACCCATGCTTATGGACAGGTTAGGGAGAAAAACAGCACAACATCAAAGTTTATGCAAGAGCAGTTTGTTCTTTTAGCATTAAAAAAAATCTTACGTTGGAGACACCAGAGCTGGGCCTCTTCTGCAGTGAACTGGTGTTTGAAGACCCAGTACTGTTGGCTGGGTGTACTCTTCTCTGAGTCAGTCCTTACATCACTGCCAGCAAGGACATCAAATATCTCCTTCACTGGGGCTGTAAAATCACATTACATATAGCATGCTAAGACCAGAGCAAAAAGTAGAATCCAAAGCACTCTTTTCTCCGTTTTCTTACAGAGCTGGGACGGTACCTGGTCTTACTTATGATCAGCTTAATAGATCTATATGAAAGACATATGAATAAAGTATATAAAAAGTATTTTTTTCAATGTTGTAAAAAGTACTGTACAAATCATTTTGACTTTACTTAATTTAAGTCTAAAGTATAAAATGTAAGTAAAACTATCCCTAATGTGTTTAATATAGAAAAGATAACATTTCAGTTCTGTAATATTACTATTACTCGTACCCTGTTCCTTCTCCCAACCCTAATGCTGCAAAGAATGAACTGGCTTTTTGCAGAAAATCTATGAGCAACTGAAACATAAAATTATGATCTTATATAATACAAACTCCCCACAATCTCTAAGTGTGTGGAGTGGCAAATCTGTTGCACTTTTTTTGAAAAGTGGAAGTCAAAGGGTTGGGAAAATGCCATACCAGAGAGGGTCAGTTTGGGAGCTTCCACAAGAGCTGATTGTCCACAGATTCCATCCACCTTTGTCCGAGTGCTCATATCTGACTCTGCCCAAGGAAATCATGGTTATCAATACTATTATAGGACCCATGAAAACAAGATATATTGAAATGGTTGATTTTTTTTATCTACTCTGGTGTACCTAGTTTGTATTTTTTTGATAATGGTTATGGCACTGTTTACTCATAATGACCCAGGCATGTTGTGTTCTTACCTTTCCAGAGGTAGACCCATTGAAAGCCAATGATAGTGGCTTGGTAATCAGTTTTATTTTTGCTTGATGTTGGCAAAGCTGCATCAGCTGAAAGAATACCAGCAAAAGACAGGTTTGATCAACAGAAAAGCTATGAACCTTTCACACCTTGCAAGTGGTGTGGACTGATTTGCAAACCAGATGCACTAAATATTATGATCAAAAGATACATTCTAAAATAAGCATGCCCATCATACACAATAAGCATGTACATTTTCCAGCTGCTCATGTATAAATTATATGAGGTAAAAGTCTAGTGCCTTACTAATGGAGAAGTTCTGTCCACCAAACTCAAAGGTAAAGCGTTTCTGCTGTTGGTTGTATTTCAGTCCAGCTCCACAGATGCGGCTGGAAGAGGCTACATTGCTCACATCCCAGTCATCTTCACTGCACTGCAGTACAGCAGGAAAACTCAGCAGTCCACACATTATAGAACCTGCCTCGCAAAAAGAGAAACCTTCAACACACCATTCCATTCCTGACCCTTTAAATATTCATTATTTTTAGATGCAAGTAAAGACAGCAGAAATATGAAATAACACATATGAAGTTATGCAAAAGCCAAAAGAGCATTTAAAAACATTTTGTGTTTTATATAAAAACTAGCTTGTATTTTAGATTCTTAAAACTAGCCCATGTTTGAAAAGTTTTTTTTTGTGCACACTCTTGGAATTCTCTCCAGTAGCTTCATGAGGAGACACCTGGGATGACTTTCCAACAGGTCTGAAGAAGACACACATATGCTGACCACTTGTTATACAACTTTGTAAGAAGTGAGTGTCTGAATACCTTTGCACATACAACAGTGATTCTTTATATAATTTTCTGTATTTCTGCATATGACCTAAAACATCATCCAAATTTTGCACAAGTCTCAAAAGTAGATCAAGAAAACCAAATTAAACAAATCAGAGAAAAATAGTATTCTTGGTCATTTATTTTTTTAGGAAAATGACCAAATATTATATATCTTTGAGTGGGAAACGTACATGAACCTCTAGGATGAGCAGTTCATTTTAAGGTGAAAGTAGAATCAGGTGTTTTCAATCAATGGGATGGCAATAAAGAATAAATTGGCACTGGCTTTTATTTAAGACAGCTGAATCTGTCAAAGACTGATCTTTGGTTGGTATGGTAAGATCACACCAATATTCATCATATTGTTTTTAGTCATGTGTTTAATTGGGGTCTCTTTATCTAGTTTTAAGACTTGAAAATCTGCTGATGCTTTAGGTCATATTTATGCAGAGCTTGCATGAATCAATAATGTTAATTTCAGCTTTTGACTAGAACTTCATATTATAGGTGGAGCACAAGAAAAAAAATTGACTGACTGATCAATGTGGTTGTATCTTAAGACCAAACCTGACCTCCACTGAGGATATTCTGGTTGAGGATAAAGCCATCACAGCAGTTCTCTTTACTGCAAGAGTCCACACAGAATCGATGTACATTAGCCAGAGATGCCCCATGTGCCTCAAACACAAGAGTTTGGTACACTCCAGAACTTGCTTTGTGAAAACTCAGCCGCTCAAAGCTCTTCTTGCCCACTGTGCTGAATTCATGACCTTTTAGGGGGTATAGGTGGACAAAAGTAGAAAGAAAGACATTCTTCTTGTGCAAATACTTCCAAAACTCTAGGGAGGCCAAAAATAACAGCTTTCATTTTTCTACTAGATTTCAGGCCAGCATTTAAACCACTGAGGAGGAAACTCAAGTCGTTGTTTACTGTTTAACACACAAATATTTTCTAGATGATGTAAATGTGAGTTTGTAGATTCAAGTCTGATCTGTTCTGAGTGCCTGCAAACATATCAGTTCACAATTTCAGTAACCTTGTCTCATGGGAGTAAAACAGAATTCAGAAAAACAGAATTTTGGTAAAGAGCTGTGACCAAAGCAAAATAAAAAAAAAATGCTCTTTATGTTTTGGATATTTACAAATAATGTGATCATGTCTGTCACATTAGGGGTGAATATAGTGTCCAGAACCTTAGCATAAAGAGGCTGCATGATTTATTATAATTTTTGTGCAAATATGCAAATATTAAGTAATTGGCAGGTTAGTTAATAAGGTTATTTTACCTTTCTTCCTGAGGACTATGAGGTTGGGCTTGTCGCCAACTTTCACTTTTAGCAAGCAGTTTAGAGTCTGGAAGGTTTCAGCTCCTTCGTTCCCCAGAAATCCTTTTCTCTACAATATCATAAAGCCAAATCAACCAAAGTTTCTCAATAAGTCAAGTCAGATGACCACTTCATCCTACCCTTCACAATCTGAGAGTCACTCCAGGACAAATGGGCAAAGAAAATCTGAAATTGTTTTTTGTTAACATTCACTGGTTGCTAAGAAAAATATAAACATGTAAAGTCTAAGTCAGTCATTTATCTCCAAATGTTTCCTTAAACTCCAGACTTTTATAATCATGCCTCATGTTTGAACCTTTCTTAGATTTATTAACCAAATGCTCTTTCTGTAAAGTTAAAAGAATGCAAAACAAAAAGCAAAATACACAGCACGTCCAACATTAATATAACAATCTATAAAGCAAATAAGACTGAAGTGAATATTGCACATTTGCAGCCTAAGATCAGTTTGAAACTTTTGATCCCAATTCAGCACTGATTTATCTGCACGGAAATACATTTCCTGTGCACATGCAAAAACACTCAATACAGGCACTGACAGGTCAGATAATAGATCAAGTGAACCGCAAGTGTTTCCATCATGTGTCCAGTGCTAGAACAACACTTGTTTGAGGGCATCTGTGAGAAAGAGCTTCATACAATGCACAGAAGGTAATCAGCATCGGTCAGAACAATGAGTAATGCTTCTTACTTGTTGAGAGGTCTTGCATTCAGCATTAGCTGTGCTTGTGCTGTAAAGTTCACAGAGGGTTTGTGCTCCCTCATGGTACACAGCAACATGCTGGCATGAGTCATTTTTGGCACAATCTACAAAGGAGAAAGTGAGAAAAAAACATAATTGACAGAAAGCACATACTACATTTTTATTGAGTCATCTTGAGTTAGTACTATACCAACCACTGCAGTTATGCAGTGGCAGAACTGTTGGAGTGTAGCAAACAGTTAGGCAAAATGGAACAAATTAAAATGGCAATAAAGAGACACCTATAGTATATAATTGTTTAATGATGTTAATGAGAACACTGGAAAACTGTCCCTGCTGTAACAGAAAGTAGGTTTCTAACACAAATTTGGTGCAGAAAAGTTCACAGAAACCTAACACACTTACCATACACACACTTCCTAAGCTGGGTCTCCAGTGGCTGTGATGAGGAAACCGTGAGCAATACCACAGCATCCACAGAATCCAACATTAAGGATGAAACTGGAGCAATCTCAAAGTTCTCCAGTACTGCTCATGCACATACACACATACACATCACATTTGCATAATTATTGGGATAAATGTGTCTGTATTGCTGTAACAGTAGTGGATATGCAATTAACTGATAAATCACATATTGCTCTTTATAGGATTCACACCTTTGCACTGTTCTGCAGTGATAGTCTCATCTGCAGATGTCCAGGACAGTTCCTCTCCCTGTGAAGTGATGCACAACCACTTGCCAGATAGGAAGTGCTTCTGGGCTGAAAGGAACTCCCCTTGATCCGCACAGCTAAGCTTACTTTGCTGACACTCTGAAACACCTTCACACCACAGAGAGCCTCAACTTAACTTCAGCAAAATCTCATACCTTTGAAATGGCAATGATTTTAACTCTCATAAACAGCAATGTAATAACGTTAAAATAATAATAATTCAGAAATATGTTAATTTGATTATTGAGTATTTTTATTAGTTAAGTTGATTAGGTGTAAAAAGGTGGATTTATGAGGTTTTGTAATGATACATACAGTTTATACATTTATTTAGCAGACTTCTAGTTTCCAAAGTGAGTACAGGACAGATAAGTGTGTACTCCCAGGGAGTTAACCCAATAACATTAGTTTTGCTTGTAAACTCTACTACTATAGCCACAGAAACTCCGACAGTGCCACAAGGGCAGTGTTTAACTGTCACTCACAATGGGAAGAGTTGGTGGCTCCCTGTGCTGCAGTGGAGGTTCCTGAAGGACAGGGGAGGCAGAAATCTTGTCCAGTCTTAACCTGATAGGAACCGCGAGGACATGCGACACACTTACTGCCACTGGAGAATGTGCCAGCTGGACACACCACTTAGAAAAAGAATGCAAGAGCAAGAAAAGTAGAGTTAGAAAAGGAAAGTATAGGGTATACAAATGATCTAACTAACTGCATCTACTTTGGAATTATTGTTAATCATTTATTATATTAACAAGGATTCTATAAATCAGGGTTATTTTTGCCAAAATGACACCCCCCCCCCACAAAAAGCCTTTCCAGTCTCATGTACACAGTGAATTTAAAGAAAGTCTAAAATGTACAAAAATAATGAAAACAAATCAAATTGTGGGGTCCAGTGAACCAAATCATTATGAGCTCAGACATCTGCAGTCCTATAGTGATTTTTTTTAATAAAACATACCCACCCACAGAATAAGCTATTCTACCTTTTCAGTGTTTTTATATAAGCTGAAAAAGATGTAAAGAAAAAAATGTTTTATACCCATAGACTAAACTAAAAAGTCCCTCGAGGGCACTGATGCAAATAGAAAACTGGCAAAACTGAGCCAAATCACCCCTTTCCCATTCATTACCCAGAGTAGGCCTATGATTAGGAGAAAAATGGCAGTGGAGGCAGCGTACCACACCCAGTGGAGTCTGGAAGCTGTTGAAAGCCCACAGAGCAGCTGAAAGAGGCCGGAGAGTAGAAGGACACAGTTGGCTCTGAGACAAAGACTGACCGGTATGATTTGCTTCTGATCATTTTCATCACACTGTCCAAAATTTTCTCACTGCTGAGCACAGTGTCTAAACACAAACACACAAATATAGTATTAGACTAGTCAAGCCCTACATCAGTGGTGCTGCTGATCTGAATGTACTTAATACCAAATGCAGCATCAGTTCATCTCTATATGGAATAAAATGATAATTTACTGTTGCAATATGTGACCAAATCCATGCTCTATTTATTCCTGTTTTTAATTAAAACAGGACAGCAGAGTGAAGTAGTAATGATTTGACAGAAAAACTCTGTGCATATGAGGACAGATTTTACTCATTACATGATGCTTTTACCCATATCATGGAGATCAGGCAGAAAATAGACTGGCAGATCAGAGAGTCTGGCTTTCAGAGTGATGGTCGCAGTTAGGCTTTGCTCATTTAGACACTCCAGAGAGACTGAAGACTCATCACACACTGATAAAGATGCGTACTGACGGGAAGGCAGCTAAACCACAAACAAGCAAAGACACACGCAGATGTTACACATTCAGAATAAACTGTGAAGTAAATGAAGAGCCAAACTGTAGCTCAGTGTGGATGGATATAGCAGAGGACAACACCTGTATGATGCAGATTCCTGTTGCTCTCATGTCTTGCAGCAGAGAGGCCTGGAGTGCAGTGAGCTGAATACTGCAACCTTGCTGACCCTCTACTAGGGACAGCTGTAGCACTGAGGACACCTTCATGGTTTGCAGTGGCTGAACTCCTAATACACAGATATCAAGCACACGTAACACGTTGTCAGACCACAACATCTTCAGTCATTTTTTAGGCATCTTAAAAGTAGGCAAATAAATATTTATGTATAGTATATGTACTGGTGTGCAGGCATTAGAAACAGAACACAGGAACCAAAATCAAAAATGATTCACAGGATGTAATCTGAAGTTATAACGAAGGAACAAAAATCCTTATAATTATATTATAAATTGAGGTTACCAATATTATTTTGTTCCAATTAATCTTCTACTGACAAAATGCAGTGACTGAATATTTGTTGCATCGTTGTTATTGTTTTTTTCAAGAGGCACAATATACAAACAGTTATGCTAGATGAGAAGAATAATATTAACCATTCACTTATGTCACTTGAAGTGGTCACTGACTGAAGATGGCAATGTGAACTCATTGGAAAGTACAGAAATTGCTGTTTTTGTTCAGAACTGATTGAAATTGGAAAAACAATTAAATCATCATGAACATTATTAAACCAGTGAACAATGTTTTCACTACCGTTCTGTAACCGTTTCCTGTTTCAAATGCCCAGTTTCTTGTATGTGTGTATGAGGGCAGTATTTACTTTGGCAGGCATAGGAGAGAGGAGCGTCACTCAGCCATGTTTTGGTCACAGGGTCACACAAGGAGCTGTCCAAAGGAAGGACATTAGTGTAACCCTGCTGACAGTAAACCCTGCATCGTTGCCTCAGTTCAACTGCAGCACTTTCATTACCACAGACAATGGCACCATGGGAAATTGAGTCCCCAAAGGGCAGAGGACACTGAGGAGCTAAGCATAAATAAGAAAGAAAGGGAGTTGAGCCAGACATCTGTGTAGAACTAGCTGCTAAGAACACACTTCTGCTGCTGTATTGTGCTTACAGTCACAGGACGGTGTTTTCCCTGAGCTCCGGGCACTGCGTGTAGAAGGGAGCTCCTGGCCGTTTTTAGAAATGCACCAGCAATAGGAAATGTCACACTGCAGAGGTGAGAAAAGCTTTCCATCCTCCATACAGTCCGGCTCATAGCCAACACCAGCCTCACGTCTGGCTGCAAGTTCCTGCTGAAGAGCACACCAACCAGGGCCTAAACACACCAACACGAAAAAACATGACAGTGTAGTCAAACGAAGCATATTTCTAAGAGAATAGAGAAACATCTATTAGATCAATATTTTCTGAGAACAGGGGAAATTCATGTATACTATCATTTTATTTATACACACACAATAAGCAATTGGAAACATAAAAGGTTTTGAAAAACATATTGCACTTGTGCTGAATGAATGAATGAACGAATTAATAAATAAATTAGTAATTAAATAATTAAACTAATAGTTACATTGCAGGTCTCCAGTGGGACTAAGAGTGGCTGGTTGGATCATCTTTCCGGTAAGAGGGCTGACACATGAGGCCACAGAGCTGAGTGCACTCTGCCTTTGCAGTACAGAAAACTCCCCATCCTGTAAACACACACACACACACACACACTTGTAACATTGGTCTGTGATGACAGAATGATACATACTTGAATAAATTCATATGGAAAACTAAACATACCTCTTCACATGATGGGCTGTAGGAGTATGTCATGTCAGAGGTTGACTTTGTCCAAACAGACATAATGAAATTAGCTTGCAATCTTTGGCACGTAGTTTGACCTAAAAAAGAACACATCACAAAAATAGCTATTATAAATAT
Source organism: Arnoldichthys spilopterus (assembly GCA_037974385.1). Classification (NCBI taxonomy): domain Eukaryota; kingdom Metazoa; phylum Chordata; class Actinopteri; order Characiformes; family Lepidarchidae; genus Arnoldichthys; species Arnoldichthys spilopterus. The sequence goes on along the minus strand of JBBPDA010000009.1, from coordinate 9,490,618 downwards.
AAAGATCAATATAATGATTATTATACATGTATATCACAGCCATTAAAAGAGTTATGAATTATATAATCTTGCATCAAACAACAAATCAAAATGAAGCAGTTATTCAGAGGTGCACAGGAAAACATTGACTCTAGGAGGGAGAAAGAAAAAAAGGGGAAAAAAAGAGAGGCTTACATTGTGGAGGCTGAATGGAGCGAGCAGTCAGAGATGAAGGGATGTATGTTCCTTCTTCATCCACACACCAACAGTGACCTACAAGGAAATATCCAGATTATCTCACGCTGATGCAGATGTGCTCTATCTATCTGTCTGTCTAGTAGAGTTATTCTTTCTCTTTGGCAAATGTTGAACAATATAATTATTTCTGAAAGGAATTGATATAATTAAATAATTGTTAATCTATGTTATGTTAATGGAATGTGACAGAAAGTATTGTCAGTCAATCATAAAGAAATGGAACACAATGCAGAATGACAGAGATTGAGATGTAAGGTTATGGGAATGATGAATATAAGTCAGGAATATACTGGAGACCATGAGTGACTGCGGCTCTTACCTGTGCTGGAATAACACTGACTGGGTTGCCATCGCCCATAGGCATCACACTGTGGGAGATAGGGCTGGTAGCCAAGAAGTAGACTCTGCCTGTCTCTTTCACTGGCCATTAGGCTGCTCTGCCAGTAGAAATGAAGGGCTATAGCAAAGAGAAAGCATTCAGTTTCTTAGTCGCAGCATACGTTTACTTCCCAAGTGGTAGCAATTGCAGTCCTACTGAGCAAAGAGCTAGGATTTAAAAAATCATCTGGTTATTCTAAACATTTTCTCATGTAATAAATGAACAGCATTCATTTCTATTACCATTAGTATCAGTACCTTTTTATTATCAGTACATTATTGATCATTGTCATAGAGTGAAACTATGCAGAGAAAATTACAAATTGAAGTATGAACATAACATTTACAGGACTTAACTCACAGTGCTGTTTTTCATTTATGAAGACTGGCAAACTTTTCTCTTTAGAGAAACAAAACTTCAGCTACAACAGCTGAAAATGGCTACAACAACAAGTGATAAGAACTAATAAATTGCCTACCCATTAATGGCACTTTTACTAGAAAGCCTTTTGTATGACAGCCACAGAATAAATGAGAATGAAGAACCATCATAGTGTAAAATGGAAAAACATTCAAACCAGATGATCCATACTAGAGTGTGCTGCAAGGTGTAGGGCAGAGTTGGTATTGCTCAAGAAGTTTTCAGAAAGCTGATAATCAGAGCTGAAACTTGTCTGCATCTCTTCACTGCTCAGATTTACACTTTCAGCCAGGAGGAAGCTGTACCCCACAGGTATATGAGAGCTGTTTGAGAGAGATATCAGTCTCTCAGCTTCTGCTAGGAACTTATCAACTTGACCTTTCACCAGAGAACATGGCCCAGGACCTGAAAAATATTGTAGAGGACACATATCATTACTCACTTAAAGGTAAGTTATACATACTGTTGTACACAGCACTCATAAGTGTGAGTTTGTTTTTGACACAGTAAGAAAGGCAAATTAAAAGGCAAAATTTAATTCACTATAGTAAAATAAACCACAAGAACATTAGAGCTGATAAACAGCAAGGAGAGTTTCTCTCACATTTTGGGACTTGGTTGACTGGAGCTTTGGAGTCAGTTATCATTTTTCCTTTCTTGTCAACACACCAGCATTGTCGAAGGTCAAAATGATTCAATGGAGCACTGAAGTCTGACAGTGGGCCTGGATATTGGGTAGTGTCCCCTCTGAGCAGGCTCCATAGAGCAAGAGGGTTGAGAAATGTAGATGGTCCAGAAACAGCTTGAACATTCCCATCTAGGATGTCAGATGGAAGTTCTGAGAAAGCTTCAAATTTGGCTAGAACTGGGAATACCTTTTGGTGCCTGGCTTGGAATAATGCAGAAAGGAAGCCCTTGAATGATGCCATAGCTGCTGAATTTTTTGCATATTCCTGCAGAACTCCAAGGAGCTCCAAAACAGGCAGTTGTTTTCCAGCATTGTTGACTTGGTTCCACTCACGGTAGAAATCAAAAATTTGTTCAGGAGGCCCATCACACTGAATCAGGTGCCAGCTGCCATCAGAAGCACAGCGAGGGACGTAGACGTCAGAAAGCTTTGATATGGGAGAAGGGCTGGCCAGTACAGAACTGACTGTGTTCAGAAAATACCCGGTTGCAGTAATCTGGCAGTCCGTCAGACCTGAAAACAATCAAAATTGATTACTGGCAACACTATGTCAGGGTTGTACATAAACATTTATCTGTGGGCATATCTTGCATGTCTCTTTATCTGTTCACTGACAGCTAAAACAATCTTTTGTATAGAAATACTCACATTGTTGGTTAGCTCCAGAATTCACTGTGTTGTGTCTAGCTCCAGTTTGGTCCATACAGAAGCAGCTCTTTCCAAGACACTGCATAGGCACATACTCTCCATTGTCCTCACACTTGGGGATAAAAACCTCAGAACCTGCTGAACTTCTGGCTTTGACTGCTATGGCCATCATGCGTTCCTTCTCGCACTGGGAAGGGCATCTGGGTCTGTAGCCGGTGGAGCGATAACCCATGATCTCCAGGCCCTGAGAGTCAACACACCAGCATTCAGAGCCCTGGCACTGGACTGCTTGATACTGGCCATCTTTAGTGCACTGGGGTACATACAGAGTTGATGGAGAAGAAGCTGGACTGCAGACATCAGAATTCTGAAACAATGACTGGAACAGAAGCCCCAGTTGATTGCTGTCCTCTGCATTGAGTAAAGTGATGGCCTCACGTAGTGTCGTAAAAAACTGCTCATTTTCTAGGGTACTGCCAATAAGCTTGATAAGATCTCTGTTGCGCTGAAGGTTCACAGTACGGCCATATGCATCTGCAATGTCCTGGTTTAGGTTCACACTAGCAGAGTCTGCTGAAAAGATCTTGGCGAGCTGCAGTAAATCCTCACTGTTTTGGGTCAAGCCAACCTGACCAAAAGCTTGACTGAAACCTAGTGTGCCTCTTGTGCCAACGGTACCACTAAAGTTGAAATTGCCTGCATTCTTCAAAAATTTTCCTCCAAAGAGGTTTTCTTGAAGTCTCTTTGGGTTAGTGGTGAGGGACAGAGCCTTTAGTGCAAGAGCTCCTGTGGGGAACATACCCTGAACAAGCTCTGCCATTATGTCACCAATGTCTGAGCGGTCTGATTCCGGTAAGGATCTGACAAGACCAGAGCTTGACAACAGTTCTTGGAATTCTGGGCTGCATGGAGCAAGAGGAGAAGCATCTCTTTGGGTGTTGGCCTTAGAGGTTAAGAACACATCGTTCTGGCTGAAGTATCCAGCTGTGCCATAAAAAAGCCTGGACAGCACTCGCCTCCTCTCAGAGCCGCAGTCTTTTCCTCCTGTACCTACATAGACAAGCACTTTAGATTCACAGCATTCCACAAGAAAAAAAATGAAAACATCTACACAGTCACAAGCACTTTGGCATGCGAAAACACTTGAAAATCCTTAAGGTCACAATAACTGTTCTTCGTTTATTCAAAACTTACATCAAAAATAAAATATGTATTGTTTGAGTTTCAGTGTCAACATAGTTCTGAAATTAATGTCTCCAACTACTCCAAGTACACATTTGCTGTGTTTCTATAGCTAGGTTTTGCTAACAGTGATAGAAGTTTAATTTACCACTGGCCAAAGTTTACAATATAATAAATTTACTTCTCCATTGTACAACTTAGTGAGTAAGTCATAATTTACATCTACTATCACAGTACTATGTTTATCTTTGAAGCAATGGGTTCAACCAATCCTACAAAGTTAGGCTTCCAATAAACAATATGAAACTGCCAAACAGTAAACAGCAGTTAAGTAGAAAGTAAATATTCTATCTGTGTCTGTTTACATGTACAATGGTTGCTTCCGACTCATAAGAAAGCATGCTCACAGAGAATATAACACAAAAACGTTTGCATCAAACTTACTACAATCAGGAGCACCATACTGACGAGATCCAAACATTTCTTTGCCATTAGAGTCCACACACCAGCATTGCCCACCAGCCTGACACTGGGTTGGCAGGTATTGCCCACGAGCATTGCATGAAGGCACAAAGATGCTACCAGCTTGGGAGCTTGCAGATCGCTCACTTTCACAAGGGGTTGGACCTATAACATCACACAAATGTCAAGATGTGAGATCAACATAAATATGTATTTGTTCAATGAATATTCTACTGAATTAAAATATAGATATTTTTTTACAAAACTGTACAAATTAACATCAAATCATACAGCTACAACTACCCTGATTTAGGATTTTTTAAACAACTTACTGATTGAGAGAACGATCGAAATATATACAATGTGTTCAAAAGTATTCAGAAACATTTTACATTCAGTGCATTCAGTTACTTTTAAGCACACCCATTGCTAACAAAGGTATTTAGTTGTACATACATAGTGTGAAAGATCTCCACAAAAAAGCATTGGCTAGAGAGGTATGAAACCCCTCAGCATAGACTTGAAACTGGAACAAATACCTTATTAATCCTCTTGATTTCAGAAGAAAATATTGAATGAGAAGGCCTTTATAAATGTTCTAATGTAAAGTGTATATATAAACTCACATCTAAATCGCCCAGTCAATGCCAGCTGGACAGCGAGGTATCTCCTCTGCAGTATGCGGTACATATTGGACTGAGAGAAGGAACGGCCTTCATCCAGGCCTGAGAATGCTGTATCATAGACTTCATCCAGCAGCAGCTCCAACCCTTCACAGTAGAGACACTTTAGATGTGGTGCACACACTGAAACTCAATTCTAAAAGTGTATTAATGTATTAATTATTATTTAAACATACCAAAAGCAAGGAAAAGTCTGAATAAAGGCAAACATTTTGACCTGATATATGAGCAACATACAGCATTTAAGTATGTCATTAAATATACAGTGGTGCTTGAAAGTTTTGAACCTTTTACAATTTTCTGTTTCTGCATATGACATAATGCATGAGCATGATTTTTACACAGTGTCTTACAGTGAACCCAGTTATCAGTTCAGAAAAAAATATTAATCTTGATTTTTATTTTTTGAGGACAAATATTCAATATTTCATATCTGTGAGTGGCAAAGGTTTGTGAACCTCTAAGATTCGCAGTTAGTCAGGTGCTTTCAATCAATGGGATGACCATCAGGCATGAATGGTTCAGAATTAGATGTAAAAGCTCTACAGTATTTACTGCCTTAAAAAAGATAGAAACTGAACTAGGTAACATGTCTGTCTACCTATCTGTCATTCTTCTTCACTCTGTTTCAATACAATCACAGTGGAACCTATGTGCAACACACATCACTGTCCGGTTGATCCACTGAAATTTGTTTGCTTATGGCTCAAATGGCCGACTGGTTTAATGAAATTGCTGAATTACTTATTTGCTGGACATTTTCCCAGCTTTCTACCTTTTTGCTGAGGTTAAAATTATAATAATATGAGCTTTTGTAATGTGCAGAAATTACAAGGCTTAGGTATCACTGTAGAACCCGAGAGTCAGACAATGTTACATTTTGATTGTGACAAACAAGGTGCCAGATCGAATCAGTTGACGCTGGTCCTAATCTGGGAGGTCCCACATCCTGTTTTGCATTATGTACCAAGGCAACCCTAAGCACGAAAGGTGTTCTGCCTAAGAATGGCTAAAGCAGAACAAAGATTTTAACCAGCCAAGTCCTGACCTTAAACCAACAGAAATGTGAAAGGACTATAAGTGAGTAGATCATGTAAGGAAACCCACCAGCATCCCAGAGTTTAAACAATGTACAGTACTCAGTAACAGTTACTAGATACGTTTAGTTGCAGTTATTACTCCATAAGGGGGTCGCACCAGATACTAAAAGCAAAGGTTCACACACTTTTGCCATTTACAGATATTCACTATTGGATCATTTCCTTAATAAAATAAATGGCCAAGTATGGTTATTGTGCCTTTTTTAGATTGTGTTGCTACTTTTAGGATTTGTGGGAAAATCTATTTATCTTCTAGGCCATTTTTTGCAGAAACTCACAAACTTTCAAACACTGCTGTGTAATTAGAGTTAACATTGATTTGGCCAAACAAAGCAGAGCTAGTAAATTCATGAACACTGCTGTCTCTCACCAGTGCTGGGAAGCTCTCTGCCTCGAGTGTCAGCACAGTAGCAGTAGCTGGACAGTTCAGGGAAGGCTTTTCTAAAACCGCTGAATGTCTGGAACAGTTCTGGAAGTCTAAGACAAACAAATGTTATATAAAAACTCAAAATTATGTAAATTACATGTTATATAAATTCCCAGAAAAGTACACAATCCAGAATATATGTGCAGAGAATTTATACATAAACATTTTAACAGTTTAAAGACTAAAGTAAAGAGGTTGATCATTATTAATACTTGGTGCAATAAAGCTTCTCATCTTATGCCAGTTGCACATGTCTGAGTAAGTATGCTGTGGATGGAGGGTGAGGGATACTCTGACCAAAAGGAAAAAAAAGTAACCATTTCTACGTTTGATATAAATGTGCTGCTCTCGTAGTCTCTTAACTAGACTTTCTGGTTTAAAGACAGTGGGAGATAAAGCTGAAAGTAGTTAAAGTAAAACTTGCAAAGACAGGACATTTGACTTTTTTCCGCTCTGCTGGATACTGTAAAAAAGACACCTCTACTTCAGGCGTACCCAGCTCCAGTCCTGGAGGCACAGTTTGGTGGTTTCCCTGCTCAAACACACCTGGTTCAATTCACCTGTTAATTGCCAAGTTTAGTGGGTGTATTTGAGGAGGGGAACTACCATACTGTGCTGGAATCCAGCACTGTAGGACTACATTTGGGCCCCCTGCTCTATTTATTAGACTCTACATCAGTGACTAAGCGGTCGCTGTTGGGGGAGTTTTAGAACATGGAAAGACCATATAAGAACAGTGATGGAAGAAAACACAAAAAAGGATACAAATCAGGAATTCTGTTAAACCTCTGAGATTAAGGAGTACAGTACTATGCTACAGTATGTATTACCATACATGACAAATATCATTAAATGCTAGTTTTAGGGCAGAAGGCACATTTAACTTTCACATCTTACTTTTACTTAAACCCCACAGTCCCTCTCTGTCCACACTCTCTAATCATCAGCTCATGGTCTGTGTAATCTCCACACTGCACTATGCCTGGAATCCTTAAGCTCCACTGAGCTTCTTTGAAATCTTTTTTTTTTATCTAGAGGTATAGATAAACCAAACCTAACAAAAAACAAAATAAAAAACTGTCTATTCTTAGAGCTGTAGACTACTGTAGACTACTTATGTGAATAATAACTTCAATACAGTGCAGACGCTTAAATGACAGGAAAACAGTGTTATGTTTGTGACATATAACTGTAAACAGTAAATCATGCTACACAGCCTGCCTGTTTTAAGTATTTGCCACAACATGCTACTGTAACCGTTGATCAAGCTGCCAGGGAGAGAAGATGAAACATAATTTCTAAGATTTACGCAGTAGTGTTTGAAGGCACTTTCACTCCACTGGAACTCTGCTGCCATCTAGTGTGTCTAAATAAAAATAAAAAATATACAAAATACATATTTTCACATTTTATACTGAAAGCACTGGAGATGCACTGGAGAGACCATATCAACAGGTGGGCATTAAAAAGATGTTTAGATTTGGCAGATATGTGATGATTATTTATTGTTCTTCAGAAGAGCAAAGTGTTCAGATGTCACAGGAGTTTTACTACATTTTACTGCATTTGTAACCTAACAGAAATAAATGCTCTATTTCTATGCTTTTTAAGTTAAATTAGGTCTACATTTCTAAGTCGTACATAATTGCTAAATCAGCAGGAAATGTTGTATATCAGCATTAAGCCCGGATTCCCCATCATTGCAAGCTTAAAGATCAAGTGAAATCCGAGTAAGCACCAGATATACAGAGAATCACAACACACAGCAGACACACACGCAAACGCTATTCATACAAATCTATAGCTCAGATAAGACACAGCTACTAAAATATCCTTTATGTAGGAAAATAAGCAAAATTAAGACAGTAAATTAATGAATGCAAAAACAAGCTGAAAGATTAAATAACATCAAAAACAGCACTGAGCAAAAGTATAGAAAACTGCCTCAATGCCATTTAAATGCAACACAGTCTAATGAAATACATAGTCCAGCAAATAAAGAAATATACATACAAGTTAATAAAACATAACCAATATAACAACATTCCAGTGAAGGATTAGTTCACTGGCTACAGATAGAGAAGAGATCAAAAATCTGAATAAACTGAGTTTAAAAGATTTAAACTTAAAGTGATTTCATACAATAATAAAGTGCAGGGACCTTTATGTGATCAGGCAATGCATAACCAAGGAGCACTACACAACAAGGCTCTCTCAACATTTTTGAATTTGCAGGAAGGCTTCTGCACAGTGTCAGACCCTACTGAGCATCAGCACAACGAAGGAAATCTTTATTTCCTCTTTATGTTAAGCACCCTTAAAACCCCTTATGCCTTACAGTAGGTTTATTATTTAGATACAAATTTGAACGCTTACTCTCAGGGAATTGTTAGGTATTTTTTGATGACAACAGTCTGTATAATCAGTGCAGTTAAGAGTAAGGATTAAGGTTTTTGACCTGAGGACCAGTCAAGAGTGTAAGGGCTTATTAATATGAAAACTGTATTCATACATTTCCATGGATTGTGACCTTGTAGCAGTGGAAAGCCTTGTGTGTACTCAAGAACCCAGGGGCAGTGCCATCTGGACCCCCAGCTCCTGGGAGAGACACCCTTGATGTTGAGGCCCTGGGGGAGTTACCATGATCCAAAACCATGTGTGGTGGGCACACATGTATCTACTACTGTAGTTCTCTCCTTAGTAGTATAAGAACTTGGCATATGGAATTTCCTCTCTTTGGTAGTTTA
>JBBPDA010000009.1:9460045-9480144 GCA_037974385.1 Arnoldichthys spilopterus | reverse complement strand
GCTTGATTGTTTCCTCTGTCCTGGAAGTCGCTTTGGATAAAAGCGTCAGCCAAATGATTAAATGTAATGTAAATGTACATACAGCTCCCCTAACATCTAATAACAAGGCAGCTTACTGCAACCTCTTACTTTAGTCAAAGCTCTTGTCACTAAGGCATAGTGAGTGCGACCAAGCTTGTGGAGGAAAGGTTTGGACGCCCCTTCTCCACATAAAGTCCATTTGGAGTGTAGGCTTTATGCTTCCACTGTAAAAGCCCTCGGGCGATGGAATAGGGCGACGGGGGCAGGTTATGGATGTGACTGAGAGCTCCTAGCCTGAGTCCCACACAGAGGCAGTATAAATATGATAGTTGATGGAAGATGGGACCTGGAACAGCATCCTTTCAGCAACTACCCATGCATTTGAGCAGCCCTTGGTAGGGTCTGCACTGGTCACCCTCACAAGAGGGAATGGTCTGCAACTTGGAACTGACTGGCACCAGAAGAAACACCATTCAGCAGCACCTGCTCCTACTTTGCCTCTTGATCAAAGTTTCTCCTGCATCGTCTGCATAGCCATCAATGATCGCATGGCCACCACGAACAATAACTCTTATTAATTATACCTTTTACACCTACATGGAAGCTTTGTCATCTTCGTTTGTGATGGACAGCTGTAATTATGATGATTTAAGATTTGGATGTTAAAGCCATAAATCTTAACAACTAATGAAAACCAGCAATATACCCAAACCATTTCTGAGAATGTTGCTTTTATTCTTCCAGCATTTTCTGCTTCTTTTTTAAACAAGCTCAATGACCAGAGGGGAGCTTTAGAGGTGAAACACACTCATGCACACAACTCACCTGTTATAGGTGTGTAACAGATCGAAGACCATCATGTTTGTTGTGTTGATAAATTTGCACTGCACAGGAAGGAAGCTGCCATCACCTAAGCACTGTGGAGGAGATGCCTCTCCAATGCCATGGAGAAGCCGACGCTGCCTCACCTCACAAACACCAGGACCTGAGGCCCACAGTCAATGTGTGATTGTAATATAGCGTAGTTCATTTAGAAATGAGGTACAGATATGAATTTGGCAAATTCAATGCATTGCTTTTCAATGTACACAGAAAAATACAGATAATAAGTATAAAGCACTATCAGCAAGATGTGGCCAGCTGTAGAACTTCAGTATCATATACATAAAAACCAGCTTAAAAGAACACTCACACTGGGATGGTCTTCCATTTTGCCGTGTGCCATAGATCTCCATGCCCTCCAGGTTCACGCACCAGCACTGACCCTGAGCCCCACCACACTGCACAGGCTCATACTCGCCTGAGTCCATGCAGCGAGGCACCAGAACCGTATCCCCACTCAGCAGTGCTTGCTGTCTCTGGATCTGGCATGACGTCAGGCCTGTAGGTGGTTGAGTGGGGAGTGATGATGTGAACACAGGCATCACCAACTGATAATGGGGAGTAAAACACTATACATGGCCACGTAAGACTGTCTAACTATCATTATCACTTCGCATAAAGACTTACTTAAAATTATGATGATAATAAAAGAAACATTTTAACTACTCACAGTGCACCACAGAACCATTCTGTCGGCTGCCAGGGATTTCTGTTCCATCAGCGTTCACACACCAGCACTCCCCACCATGATTACACTGAACATGTCTACACATAGACACAATTAAAACTGACTAGATTACATGGATAAGTAAATGCTTTAACAGATGTTTGCATCTGGCAGTATAATATTAACATGTGAAATGATTTCAGATGGTTATTAGGGATGTTTGTTATGTTCCTGATGAGATAATGAGCACAACAGTTGGTGCTGGAGTTGCACAGTTCAGCCCTTTTATCAAATGTTTAATCCTTCAGTTACCTACCATAGAGTTCATGTCAACACAGCAGCAAAAAAATAACTATTTTGAATTTGTAATGTATGTCATATTACATCTGTGAAAAGTAATGGTGGTAGAATCATGGTTTGGGTCTGTTTTGCTGCATCTGGGCCATGACAGCCTGACTGATGGAACAATCAATTCTGAGCTTTAAGAGCAATTTCTAAAGGAAAATGTCAATGTGAAAACAATGACCCTAAGCACACAAGTCAGCCTACAAAAGAATGGGCAAAAAAAAGAAAGAATAAAGTTGATGTGTTGGAATGGCCATGTCAAAATCCTGACCTACTCAAAAAAATTTTGTAAAAGGACCTGAAAAGCACTGTGAGGAAATCAACCAATGTCCCAGAGCTAAAACTGTATTTTAGGGAGGAATGGACCAACACTCAGCTAAGTCGATGTACAGAAAGGATCAAGTTACCAGAAATGTTTAGTTCCAGTTTTTGTCACAACAAGGGCTGCACCATATACTACAAGCAAACGCTAACTTACTTTTGCCACTTTCAGATATGTAATATTGTTTTTTTTCCTCAATAAATAAATGGTCAGGTATCATATTTTTGTCTTGGTTCTCTTTATCAAATGAAAATCTAATGTTTTAAATCTTATTTATGTAAAACAGAATTCTAATGGGTTCACAAACTTTCAAACAATAGTCTGTCATACATGGACCTCTGCTTCACTTAATAAAGATCTAATGAGTAGAATCAAGACAGGACAGAGATGAAAGCACCTGTAACGACTGTCTTCTGAGCACTGGGGAACGTGATCTTTCTGCTGTTCTGACCCAACACTTCTTAGTAGCTCACACTGGCTGCGGGTCTCTGACTCCACCTGGTAGTCTATAAAAGAGGTGATCATGAAAACATAAGAGTAGACAAAGCATACTGGTAGATATAAAGACATGCTTACTGAACCCAAGCAAGCAGTCACTTATTCAGAAAAAATTAATGCAGCAGTGAAAATGATCGATCAGCTTTCCACACAAAGCACTTATCAAACCTAGAGACTGTAAGGTAGAGTGCCTTACCTGAAATCTTGCCTTGAGAGATACAGCAGCTACTGAGCAGTAAAACCAAAGCAAAAAAGAGGTTCATCTTCATTGCACCTGTGTCTTGCACTCTTTCCAGCACAAGAACACCAAGCAGCAGCAGCAGCAACCTTATATACAGTGTAGATATGCACCGTCATACCTGTACTGCACTTCTCAAGTGTGCGGCTTGCTCACTCTCAAAACATGCAGCTCTTGAGTCCGAGTAAAACACTTTCAATTGAATGCAAAGATTTCAGACCGTTGTACATGGAGCAGCCAAGCTCGGAACTTTGAGTACTTTCATCATAGTGGCCACTTCACTACAAGAGCTTTTACTGAGACTCACAAACCCAGGTCTGCAGGTTACACACCTTCATCTATGGTTTGAACTCAGGGTCTTCGTCTTATGCACAAATATCCCTAAAGTTTCATCAAAATGGGCTTCAGTTTCTACATCCGGAGTTAAACATATACATACTTAAGACAAGAAAAATATTAAATAATTTTCAGAACAATAAATAGAAATATTCAGTGAATAAGTGAATGCAGTTAAAGATCTTGCTTCTGTCCTACTCTCTATTTAGTGTCTGAGGAAGAAAAATGTATGAATCAGATCTTTAATAACTTTTCTTCTGAGGGTTTCTGGAATCTGTCAGGCAATATTGCACATGGGCTGGGTTATATCTGTGTACCTGAAGTCCATGTCGTTTTTCAGTTTTAGTGACTTTTTGGCAAGATATTTGGCAATTATACTACATAAAATATTTTCAGGTATAAAATCCTATTTGTCTGGTTTTTAAATCCATTTTCCTCATGGTGTGTAGGCTTTTAAAAATCCCCGCTCTGACTTTCTCAGAGTGTTCAAGATAGCTTTAAAGAACATCCTTAAGAAATAAACATATGGTAGTACTGTTCCTTTCTGGTAATGGGTGTTTGATCTGTTAAGTATTTACAATACAGTGTGAGGTTTCATTTTATCAGAAAATAACAATATAAGGCTTATATTATTTTTAGCATAAAGAAAAAGCCGTGAGCAACAATGGGTTTATTAACTTCAATGTAACATTGTTAACTTCATTTATTTAAACTTAAATATGATCTCATACTGCCATATTAAAAAAGGTTAAGACATTCTAATTCTTCTATAACACTACCCCTCTTTGTAAAAAGCAAGTAATAAGTCCCATGCCTGAGTTGACCAAGAACCTTTTTCAAGATTTTCTTAAACTATGGCACTTAAGAATGTGCAATGTTAGTTAGTTAAAGATTTTATTATGACCAAGACAATGATCAGAACATATTTTTGGAGGCACTTACTCAGAACACCAGGTAATTCCAACCTGCAATGATGAAGGCTTTAAAGAAAATAGTCAGAATATCCTTTATTGAAGTACATAAAGTTAACTGCATCAAGTTTTTAAATAAACTCTTTAATGTACAGCTGGTATCTCATCAAAATCAACTTCAGGTCTAAACACTTTTATACAGATTAATAGAAATGTTGAATAAACAGACATTTCAAGTATATTTTTTTCCTACTATACTTTAGTTTTCTTCTTCTTTACAGTACATACAAACAGTATATACATTTATCAACGCCCATCTCAAAAAACAAAACAAAACAAAGTATTCACATCCAGCTTCGGGCTAGCTTGCTGCATGGAGTAACAACATAAACGGTCACAAAGAAGTGAATGAGAATATAATGGATAAGACGACATGTAGCCATCTATCCTCTAACAGCTGCCTGGGCTAGTTGTAGAAATTCACTTTTAAAATGACTTGATTTGTAGCACATCAGAGGTCAACAAGCTCTGCAGACAGCCAGTCTGAGCGTGGTAATTATAGACGCCCCCTATTTCAAAAATATCTGAGAATCATTCAAATGTATTGAGTGAAATGCCATAAGGGACCTTTGCAACCAGTTCAGAGATAAAGCCTATGTGTAGGCTGGAGAACTTTCAGAGGGGACTATACACTCATGTAGCTACTTAGTTCAAATGTAATACCAATTTAGGGGCTGGTTTCCCAGACATACACCAACACTTTAAAGGTCTTTCAATCAACAATCTGTCCCTAAGACTCTGTACCGGTTGTTTTTTAAAAAAAAACGATAATTTAATTAAGTCAATATGTATTACATATTTGTGTTAATAAAGAAATGCAGGTATGTATGTCTTCTTTAGATATTAATAAAAAATGAATAAAGGTCCAAATCAGAATTGAAAGAATTTTTTCTTTGTAAAACTTTAAGAAAAGACTGGACAATAGCATTCCGCTAACATTAACTCCGCATTACTGAAGATGAGGGAAAAAAAATTATGAGTTTCTTCCTTGGCGCAAATTGTTTATGACAAATGCTGTTTTTTAAGCATGTTTTCTGTGTGCTACACTGTGTATTTAACTTTTTAACAAGCATTTCTAACAACAAGGGATGAGAAAGGGACCAACATTTAATGCTAACAGTAGTTTAGACTCTGCTAACTGCGAACAGTGCAAGTGGACTCACTGTTTTCATCTACTTCATGCTTTGTTGTAACAAAAAGCACTTTTAAGGGACCCATGGTTAAGAAGTTCATGGAGCACAGCTCTTTCTCTTCCTATATACCTGTTACTGCTCAGTGATGATCCAGAAACATGCCCCAGATCGTCTCTTCAACAGTATGGCATGTGTTCCACAGGTATGTGCTGTTGTGTCCAGAAGGAACTGATACAAACAGAAACATACACAGCCCTTTCGTATTTGCCTCACTTGTATTACCATGCTTACACAGAGCACAGTGTGCTCATCTGTTGTACTTTTCCCAAGTCTGTCAGCAGCTGTTTGATTCGGCACTTGAGTTGAGGCAGTCTGGCCAGAGGATCTGGAGGCTCCAAATCTCCAGTAAAATCTAACCAGCTCTCCAATACTAAACAGGAAAAGAAAATGACAACTAATTATTTATCAGCTTACAAAACTACAAAGGAAAAATTCTCTTGTGCCAACCAATACAATTTTCAAATTGAAACAGAGAGGATTCATCAGAAAAGGAGAAGAAAAGTCCAAAGAGAATGAATGTGCAAGTTTTCATTTCCATTTATAGTTTTGAACACATCTAGGCTAAAATCAGTTATTCCGTTACAGTAATACAAGCCACCCCAGTAATGAAGTGGCCTTATTTGCACTCACCTGGCGAGTAGTGCATTTAGATTGGTTTAGTAAATTGCATATCTGGTCAAAAAAACTTGTCAGAAAACTCACCATCCAATTCTTTCTCAATGAGATCCATCCGGCCAGCCAGCTGGGTCTGAACATCCTCTATGTGTGTGAGCAGATTCATCTGCCACTGCAAACAGTTTCTGGCCTGCTCCCCCTGGCCCAAGTTGTTCTCTCTCATACAGCCAGAAAGTGAGATAGCACTACATACCTGCAGAGAGGCACACGCACACAATGAGCATTAAGAATCAGGCTTCATAATATAATGAATAGGAGCTTTAAATCACAGGTCCAGTCAGCAGAGATTTTAAACTCATGGACATAAAACATGGAGTGATCTAGATGTAATATAAACTTACCATTGCTAGTAAAGACATATTATTTATATATGTATTATTATTATTATTGCTAAATAAAATCTAGATAAAAATAGTAAAGTGAGGTTACTTCAAGCATAAAATATGCAGTAAAATAAATAAATGTAAATTTTCAGAGCTGGAGTTCAAACTGAAATTTCTAATTGAAACAGAGCAGAAACTGGTTACCTCCTCCTCCTTTGGTACAAACAACAGCGTCTGAGAGGCAGTCTGGGATCCCTGGTCATGTATGTGTTGGTGGCCTGTGCTGGAAGGCTTCTGGTAGCTGTGCTCGCTGGTGATATAGGTGTCAGGGTTTAAACTCTGGTTGAAATGCTCCTGAAACAGGATACAGTCCGGAACCCCTCCCATAGGCTGGTCTTCATCCGAGTTCACCCAGGAACGTGCCCACAAGTGTAAACTGGGATTGTGTTTGTTCCTTAAAAAGAAAGAAGCATCTTGAAAAACCACTCAGCATCTCATGAGCATACAACAGCACGTTTTACTGTGTTTTGGTAAATATGCTCCTTAAATTTCATACATACAAATAATCACAGTTGTTCTTTTTCAGCTTTCCCTTTCTCGCTTACACACACACACAAATGCAGAAATGCCCTTACTGTAAGATGTCCATCTTGAGCTGTAGGCCATGAAGCACCTTTTTAACACTGTAAACATCAGCCAACAACTGATGGGTAGAGACAATCTTCTTGGCATTTTGATGCGAGTAGTTTTCCGTAAGGAAAGATAAGCCGTACATATGGCCCTTATAAAGCCATTCTTTGTCATGACGATATTTGGCACTCCATCTCTGCCCTGGTGGATAAATAAAATAGCTCACATATTACTGCAGTTACCACATTATCAGACAACCATTAGCTTTTTCTCAACTGTAGGTAAAATGTCTTTAGGTTGAGATTTAAGCATTCAAATGAGTCATTGAAATTTGACCATGGGGATGGGTGTTTAATACCTGGAGGGTCTCTGCATATATAACAGATATACTGCTCTGGGATGCTGTCCTCAAGCAGCCCCATACACACACTGTGCTGCCAGCACATACACTCTTCACACTAAAGGAGAGAAACACAGTGGAAACCATAATGAGATTGCCCAAATTCACACACAAATTCACAAACCAATTAAACGGTGGAAGAGCTCAATAACCATATTCACAAACTGTAACAGAACTCACTTAAATTTCTAAACTAAAATTACAAATACCAAAAGGTTAAAAACATCAAATCAACATCACTTATCAATTATCTGGGGATTGCACAGATTGATGAATAGTGCAAATATATTTTTTTTTCAGCACCATCTCATCCTGCATTCTCTAAGTGCAACCTCTTCCAGAGTTTAGCTGCGAGCCTAATTTAGGCATAACATTAGCAATCAGACTATTCAGAAACTTCTGCAAGTTAAAGTGGAACTGAAGTGTGAAAAAAGTGTAAAATTTCAGGATTCGGCTTGGAATTTAAAGGGACCACACGTTATTGAACAAATACCCAATTGTTGCTGCTTAATTCTCATACACAGGAAAGCTAATAAACGCTTCTACCATGCCATGTGCATTTAGAGTTTATGATCTCTCAACATGCAACATGCAAACCAGCTCATCAGTTAAGCTCACTTGTTCTTACTCATGGTGAAAATGCTCACAGCAGCAGCAAAATAAATTATGAGCAAAGGCACACGAGCGCACACACACACACACGAGCACAAGCATGCCCACGCACACACAAGCACAAACCCATGCAGACGCATGCGCATGCACTCACGCGAGCACAAGCACGCCCACCCACGCACAAGCGCAAACCCACGCAGACGCACGCACAAGAGCACAAGCACGCCCACCCACGCAGACACACGCACAAGCACACCCACGCAGACACGCACACACACTTGGGCTGCTTACATGACTCTTAGCAAAAAAATCTTTCTGTCATACATCCAAATACAGATATTTAGATAGAGATACAGATTTAGATACAGATAATACAGAAGAATTCTACATTTAAACCACAGTCGCTGCTTTTAATTTCAGTATCAGGACAAAACAAAATTGAACACTTTTGACACTGAACTGAGAAGTCATTTAAGGTTCCTGGTTTCTTAAAGTGAGTCAATCTGGTCACCACATATTTACTTGATTGCTCAAACAGGTTCTCTACCTGAATCATGAAGCCATTCTCTTCATCCATCTCACAGATGCAGCGGACAATCTCATTAGTAGAGTCTTCCTCCTCATCCTGGAAGTCTTCCATGGTGAGAGAATCGAGATCCTGGTTGTATTCATCCCCGCTGAACAACAGGGACTCTGTAGTGGAATCCTCCAAAAAGTCTATGTCTGACAGGTCTGGTGAGAGATTAGTCAAAGCAAAGGTTAAATATTGCAGCAGTAATAATTTTTCACTTAAATTTCTGAAATTGCAGCAGAGAAAAGATACATCCAAAGTAAATGAGTGCCGGAGTTAAATTATACTGGTTCAAGACTTCTTGAAATTCAAGAAAAGTTCTCTTTTAGAACAAATCAATACTCACTTTCCCCAGTTAGATCAACTGATAGAATGGCACGGGGGTACTGGAAGGCTGAGTGTTTGGTAAAAGAGTTGGAAGGCGGCTGATGAAGAGGATACGGTGATCTCTCCAAGTAGGACACAGAGACCTCTTCCATGTCAGAGTAACCTGGTGGAGCACATGAGTCACATGTTCAGAGGTTGCAAAGTAGATCTATTTTTTAATCCTTCCACATACTGGGATCAATTAGACGGTCTGGTCTTAGGTCTCAGTTCTTTCCACTGTGGGGAATGTATTTACAGCGGTGCTTGCTTGTGTTAGTGAAATCTTCAAGATTTTCCTTATTTCTTTGTAAAAAAAAATATAAATATAAAATATAATCAGATTTTGTTATAAGTTTTAAAAGAAAATTAAGAGAACTCATTCATTTTAAAAAATGAAAAAATATACACATGGCCATTTATTTTTTTAAGGAAAAGAATCAATATTACATATCTGAGTTGCAAAGTGTATGTAAACATTTGCTTTCAGGATCTGGTGGGATTCCCTTGTGAAGCAATAACTGCAACTTAATTCTTCCAGTAACTGTTAATGACTCTTGCACAACCTCCTATTAAATGCCCTGCTTTCTGCATGATCTTTGTTGGTCAAGCACTTATAAAGAAAGTAACAATGATCTTGAATTTCCTCTTTTCATACACCCAGTCTTGCTGGATTGTTTGGAGTTCAATCTCTTTTGAGATGGCTGTGTAAACTGTTCCAGCCTGATTAACATCAGCAATCCTTGTTATGAGGTCCTGAGTAATCACCATTACGGACTTCCCCAAACATGTTTTGAAGATCAGACTTTGAATGATTCCATCTTTTAAATTAAAAAAGGCCACTTGTTCATGCCTGACTATCATGCCTTTGATTAAAACACCAGAGTAATTTCACCTTCAATCACCTGCCAATTTTGGAGATTTACATACTTTTGCCACTCGCTGACATCTTTTTCGACCAATGTATTCAATCCTGAATGGAACGGTTTAAGGACTTGCTCCCTTTTGGTGCAAAAAAGGGTAAAATATTAAATATTGGATCTTTATAAATAAATAAATGACTCGATAGATATGGTCTTAATTATTTAACTGGGTTAGGACATCATAATTCTATCAGTTGTTTATATGCTTGTCAATTAGTCAGCATTGTAGAAAGACATGAACCAAAGGAAAAAGAGCCAACAGGGCCATATTTTTTTCTTTGTATGAGTAACTGAATTCTTTTTATTCAGTGTTTTTCACACCGCAGTACAATATGTTCACTTAAGCAAGACTAATGATGCTTAAATTAAGCAAAGTTTGACAGTGTTTAAGTACTGACGATATTGATATGCTCAGAAAAGCATAGTGACCACAGTTTATCATGATAACGATAAATGTCATCATATTGCCAAGCTCTAATGAGAAGTCCAGAAAACCGTTCTTCTGCTGAACACAAACTCAAAACCCAGAAGGTGTGTGAAACTACACAGTTCCCCTGCAAACAATGTTGTTAAACCATGCTGAAATAAAATCTCCTAAACCACACTAGTACCGGAGATTAACAGATTAAAAGAAAAGCAGCATTTAACTTACTGCAAACCAATCTGCAACACATTCAGTGTCTCTTCCTGCTCTGGATCCACCTTGGCCTCAGCAGAGTGCCTATAGCATGCTCTTAGCCCTAGTGTTAACACCTGCTGCTCCTTTTCCTAGTCTAAGACTACTGATTCTCCATCTTTATGAGGCATTCTCTGTGGTCTTTCTGCTAAGCTTCTACCTCCTACTTGGGCCTAGTTTTGTC
Source organism: Arnoldichthys spilopterus (assembly GCA_037974385.1). Classification (NCBI taxonomy): domain Eukaryota; kingdom Metazoa; phylum Chordata; class Actinopteri; order Characiformes; family Lepidarchidae; genus Arnoldichthys; species Arnoldichthys spilopterus. The sequence continues at coordinate 9,469,314 of JBBPDA010000009.1, read as the reverse complement.
AGTATTAGCCATTAACTATATTTTATTATGTAGCCTGCAATACAAGAAACCTTTTGACCCAAGTGTGAACATGCGACAAAGACAATTCAATTGGCAGAGGATAAATGACTGAGTGCTAGAAGCTTACAGTGCAGTTTGGATTTCTTCTTTTTCTTCTTCTTCTTCTTCTGTTTGACCTTAAAAGGGTCCTTGTCTTTTCTATCTCTGCGTTCTTTATCCCTCCTTTTCCCTGAAAAAGAATGATGAATGAAACATTTCAGGTATTCAGCATGAGACCAAGCAAAAAGTTAAGCTGTTTAGGAATACAGGAAAACAAAAACACAAACCTACCAATGAGCTGGCATTTATCTTCAATTTTGAACTTCCTCTCAGTTTTTATATATAGTCCTGAAAAAGAAATGATTTAAACATTTAGAATACATTTAAAAAATACGTAATCTTACTCAGTATTCGGCTGGTGCTTACTAACTAGCAAATTATAAACATTACACACAATTATGCATGCAAAAAGAGTTTAGTAACAGAAGTTATAGGTTTGCTTCTCCTATCCAGCTGCCACTAATATCCTCTGTTCCCTTAAAGTTAAATATAAGGCTAAATAGGTTTGAGAAAAGTCTCTGAAGCGATTTCTAACTATTCAAACTATGCCATATACCTGGATCCAAGTGTTTGTCCTTGTCAATGACCTTCTTGGGGATTTTATCATGGAAGTTCTCAAAGGCCTTCTCTTTGGGTGGAGGAGGCAGCGAGACTTCAGTGCTGTCTGAGCTGACAGAGGCAGAGGATCGCTTCTTTTTACAGAACTTGGGTGGCTTTGGGCAGGAGCCAGCACAGTCCAGCTGTAACATATGGCCTTGTGGAGATAGAGCTGTAAATGAAAGCAGCATTATTAAACCTTTTGGCCAAGTGAGCACAGCTTTAATGTCAAGCGTCAAGTTTGCACAAAAGTACAAAGTTCCGTAACATTTAATAGCAATATGCAACTATTCAATATTTGCCAATGTAATGTATGAATAAAACCAGCTGATAATCTAACATGGTTTACAGCAATGTTAACAATGAAATAAGTCAAATGAACATAAAAAAAATTCCCAAATTTTGAACAAACAAGCATAAATTCCCTTTCAAGGGCACATACAGGAGGAAGTGGAGACTGTCCTACGCCTCTTGTTGTCTGGTATCTCCAGTAGGGTGCTGGTGGGTACAGAAGCAGACGTAGCCCTGCTGCGACCCCCTCTCTCAGGCGAACACACTTCACTCTCCAGTTCCTTATCAGTATTGTGGTAATACTTCAGGTGATAGTCGAGTAGCTTAGCTTTCCTGAAGGCTTTAGAACACCCAGGAATTTGACACTTAAACTTATTGTGGTCCAGATCAACCAGAGGGTCATTGGAAGATGCAGGATCATCAGATCGTTTGAAATTTATGACTGCCAAAGAAACACAGAGGTGGCACATGGTTAAAGTTCTTACTGTTATAATAATATAAGAATATTTTTGTCAAGACAAGGAAAAAAACTTAAATAAAAGGTCTTCTCCAATTACAGGTTTAAATTAAACTTTTTAAACCCTATACTTCAGCATGCTACCTTCTGGTTAAAACAGAACACTGTTATATGTCTACATTAACAAGACAGGTACATACTGGGTTCCCTGGTGTGTTTGTTGGCTTTAGGGGTCCTGGAGGCAGTTTTTAGACCTGTACCCAAACAGAAAAATAAAGAAGTACAACTGTGAATAGTTTTAAATGCATAATAACTAAAACTGACAAGTCTGAAAACCAATATTCATGATAATCAATTTGATTAATCCAAATGATTATAAAGTGCAACTGATTGCCTTATATATTACTGTGATGTTTCTGTGTTACTAGCATAGCCTTACCTGTTACAACAGGTGATGATGTCTCTGCCACTGGTATATGGTTGACTAGCAACACGTCAGTCATTCTTTCCTTCTCAGGGGCTGGACACTGAACAGTTCCAGAGAGAGTGATTGAGGAGGTATGTATAGTAGGAGATATGGTGACTGGCTTGTTTAAGGAGGGTTCAGTCTTTATCACACAGCTATTATCTCCATCTGAAAAACATTGAAATTTTCATTCATTAAGTTTTATGTGCTGCTCTTGAAACATTATACCCATATTTTCTAAGTACATCCCTAACCAACAAAGAGCAGTGCTAAGGAACCACTGTTTAAATAAAGCAAGGATTTATATTCAAGCATAACTATTACAGCTAACCAACGATCAACATAAATCAGAGGTTTGCTACTGATAGAAGAACAGGGTTGTCCAGCTTTGTTCCTAAGATCCTGAATTTATATCCAGATGCTTCAAACTACAAAAAGAAATTTCTCAATTACCAACAATAATAGCAAGTCAACCAAAAGTCATTTTTAAGGGGTTCAACACAATTCATATATAATTTAAATGCAAGAAAAAACAACAGAATATTCAGGTTCAACAAACAGAGTAGGTTTTGGTGTCATCAACCATCTTGGTATATGCAGAACATTTACAAGTTGCTCTTTTAAATAAATCAATGGGGGCCTGCAATGATGAGGCAAAGATTTTTTAATTACCAATGTGGATTTTTTAATCTTGACGCATCATTTACTTATAGTGCTGATAAAGTTAATATGGAATGTTCTGTTGTATTAAAATACACATGGGGCAATATGGCTTCTCTGGTTATTATTAGAAAAATACATTTGTGTAACATATGGAACTAAATTTTGAAATCTGAATGTCTTATGTTAGAGTGAAAGAGTGTACATACAGTGCTTTTAATGAAGTAATAATTGAAAAGTAATATAATAAAGAAACATCTCGCAAACAATTAACCAAGTTTAAAAATGTTTCAGATGACAAATTCTCAAATTCATGTTTCTTGTGCCAATATTTAAATGTATCTACCACTGAAACATAACCTAGATATGGTTAATTAAAAGGGGAAAAAAGTTAACAGATCCAAAAGAGCCACTATTCAACAGATAATCGGTTATAGAAATAAGCACTGGTTAGTTCTACATTCATGTCTTTCACATTACACACACTACTGCATGAACCTCCTACAAGAACACACCATATCCAGTTCATCAAGATCTTCAGAGGCAAACAATTTATAAGCTAAATATAAATCATGGCTGGAACAAAACAACACAGAACGATAATTCTTAGTCCCATGATGTGCACTGCAGCAGTACTGCGTTTGTTTGCTATAATGCTGGTTCTCCTACCTGCTCTCTGAGTGTTCTCTGCTTGGGGCAAGGAATCCTGGTTATGTGGTGAAGGGGGGCAGGATGGGTCAAAGGTTGTTGCTAGGCGCTGAGATCTTCTCCGTCTTTGAGGAGAGCCTGGAGGGGCTTCATTACACAAAGACAAATGCACAAACTTATTTATGAACTAAATTATATGGGGATTTTCATGCATTTATGCGCATATTAAAAAGAGTGAATATATACAGTTATCACACACACACGAACACACACACTTTTAAACACAGATCCAGCAGATAAAGGTGATGTACAAAACCACAAGAAAAAGTAGCTTTTCCAATTAAACATTTATATAATTATAAATATATTGTCATCAGTTGGGATATATTTGCAAAATGCAATAAAAACATAAAATCTAAAACCATTAAATTTTGAATTTGTATATTTACAAAATACAATTAAGTTGGTCAGTAAAACTATTGAAAATATTTTCTTTACACCATCAGTTAAATAGAGCTTCATGTGGATTAAGATATCTCCACTTTTTGCTTTTATTTTGCTAAATATCCCAGCTTTTCTGGAAATGGGGCATGTAAAAGTAATGTATTGCTCTGAGACAATCATTGCAATCATTATGCTTTCACTAAATGCTGTGGTTTTGTTCAAGGAACTGGTCTCTAGGAGCAAAAAAAATAAAAAATAAATAAATTGAATATTGACATTTGTGCATAATTACACCCCTAGCGCACAGTCTAGCCTCTTGTTTATTGTCCCTTGAACAATGGATACACAGGCTAAACAACAACTCATTTCCAGATCCCGCTGAGTACCTGGGAACATGTATGCATCTTACCGTGGTTACTAAACAGTTTGGCCATACCAACTGATATTAAAGCACTTGATTTTACTCACCCACCAGCACACTACTATATTCTACAAAGTGTCCAAGTCTATGCATCATAGCTCCCAAATCAGGCATAAACTGCTTCAGATACTGATGCATCAAACAAAACTTCACAGGATGAGAGGTCCAATAGCTCACATGGTGAATAAGAACAGTGACCAATTTTGTGAAAGCAGTGCTTCTTAACACATCACACAATATATTGTTCCTGTCAGACAACTTGCATCTCCAGAATGACAAGTTTACAATCAAAGCACAAAGTAATCTTACATTATAATGGAGGTTAATGTAAAATGTACTTTTTGTAAGTAATTAAGAATGGTTTCTTCTGGTCTGATTAACTTTTTTTGTGATATATGCCATTTTAATTCTCCCACATTTCTGCAGCCAACACCCATTTCACATTTTATGTCAGTGGCATAAAATGTGTAAGACAAACTTGAGATGATGAGTGACAAATTTGTTTATGCTCTTGCTTAAAAGTAAAATTAATGTTGAGACCAAGCCACTTGGTTTCTTGATTGAACCTCTTGAGCTAAGTCCTGCTTTGTGGTGTTGTAACAGCAAATTTAATAAACAAAAAATCCCACCTGTGTGTGTATCTGGGAGGGTGTGAATGGAGCTGGGTGAAGGGTTGGGCTCTGCTGCTGTGCTCGTACTACTAATAGTGGACTCTCCCGAATCATGTTTTAGTCTTCTGGACTTAGACGTGCCTGAGGAAGTGCTGGAGATGGGTGCAGGATGCCTTTGGGCAATGGCAGACTGTGCTCCCTCTTCCCCTGGGCTAGTACTGACTACAGGACCTCTCTGTGAAGAAACCTGCCACACAAAGCAAAATAAAGCAAATCATTCAACTGCTAGTTAGTCACTGCTGTCAAAAATGGAAATTCAAACTCATTCAAGGCCAAAACAAACCTGTTGTGAAGATAAAGGTAGGTCCTCTTTGCAGTCACTTTCATCTTTAGGACATTCTAGATTACGGAGAAAACAAAACATACATACACACACATTTGTGAAACATCAGACCCACCTGAAATGTAATTTAGCGGGATAAAGTAACAAGTTAAATTATTACCTGCAACTTTGTTGAGACGCAGCCTTTTCACATTACAGAAACTGCCTTGTCTGCTTCTTTTTCTTTTTGTTTTAGCCATCTCAAGCTCCTCAGGGGATGGCTTACAGTCTTCCTCATCAGAAGAGGCTTAATAGGGCAAGGGGACAGATGCATGATTAGGGGGGAAATCTCATGATGTATATATATATATATATATGACCAATGTTATTGGTTAAGTGGAATATGCAAAATATATATATAAAAACTTTAAATCACCTTCAACTAAAGGCAACATTAGGTTTTACTATTTGCCAATATATGTCTTTTATATGTGTAAATGACGCTCCATATACAAAATTGAAAGCTAGATATTTCATGGTGGCACTACACATATGTATTATCCACTGGAAAAAGAGCTGAGTGACTTTGTTAGTACCAAATCTATCAGAGTCTGCATCATTATCCTCTTCATCCTCTAGGTCATCAAACCTCAGCTCCGCTCTGTCCTCTTTATCTTTGTTGCTGTTGGCACTAGTGCGAGGTCTACACCCTCCTTTACTCTTGGCAGCAGCTGTGGCTGCCTTCACGAGAGCAATCCAATCCTGCTTCAACACACAGATCACTGGTCATGGCTAACAATCAACAGTACAAAAAAAGCATGTTTAAATAACCCTTAAACATATAAAACTATAGAAGCCATGTAGCAATGTATTGTGGCAGAGGTATACAGTAAAGATTTCAGTTAATAGCTTAGAAAAAGCTGAATGTGACAAAATAACTAAAGCTGGACAAACAAGTAAAATTACAAGTATTCATACAAAACATTTGTGTCACAAATTCTACCAGAATTCTTAGTTTACTATTTATTATATATAAACACTTAATAGGATGTGCCACCCTTTGGCTGTGTGAAATCACAAGTGATTCTATGCTGCCTGGATGAGTATACAGAGCACTGCATTCAATTTAAAAACAAAATGTATTCCTTTTTATAGATTTATTGTACATCCTGAAAAAGGAAGATGTAATAAATAAAACTCAGGTTTCCAAGTTAGACTATGAATGTCATCGAAAAGACTGCATATTTACCAGGAGCATTTAGCCACATACATTATATGATACTACAAACAATATAGTGCCCATCATACAAAACAAATTATAAAAGAAAATATCAAATAATTTCAGAAGGTTAAAAAACCCTTAAAATACATATTTGTGAACTTACTTGTCCTTTAGCGTCCTCTGGCATGGATTTGATATGAATTCTTTTCACACAGCGAACAACTCCATCATAAAACTGGACTGTGTAGGTTCCTGTTAAGAAAGATTTTCTGGCTTAAAACACTGCTGCATCATTATTCATGCCCTCTTTAGAGAGACATTTGTTAATCATATTTAATGGACTAGATCAGAGGCAAGAAATGACACTTGCCCTCTTTGTTGACACTTTCAATCTTGGCAGGGTAATAACGACAATCTATCCAACGGGCAAGAACTTCCTCACCGTCCTTCAATTCCTAGAATTCAAGCAGACATACAAGATCACTTCAGTTTTCCCTTGCCAAAGCAAAATATTTTCATTATATTTATCACTTATTACAAGCAACCTCAATGTATGACATAGCATGAATTATCCCACAAAATAAGAAAAAAAATCTAAAAAATGATTAGAACCTATGAAATGCTGTGAACATAAAAACAGGACCCAGCAGAAAAGTCTGACCCTCTCAAAACAAAGATTATATGACACTGCAGAAGCCACTACCTGATTATGCACTATATGAGTTGCACTCAAATTGCATTTTATGAAATTTGACATTTTTCAAATACATATTGAAACTAATATTTTGGAATTCAACATTTCCTAGTACAACACAAGAAAGGCAATGTTAAAAAATGCTAGAACTATAAACCCTCAAGCCTCATTACTTCTAAAAAATATGATCTGCAGGGATCTTCAGTGGGTGTGTTCTTCAGAAATGGGTTACAGCTAACATAAACCTAAAGACAGAGGGTGTCTGGTAGGTTGGAGTAGGTGATGGAGGTAAAAACCCAAACAATGACGAGACAAGCATTTAAAAGAGAGCCAGATCAGGGCATATTGGCGGCTGATGTATGTACTTGTCTCTGATGTGGCAAGTCTGTTTGGTCCTCTGTGCTCTCTGTACATCCAGGAAGCTCACGTAGGCGAGATGCTCTCATCTCACCGAGTCTCTCCTGGTAGAAATGTTTGCAAGAAAACAATATTTCAATTAACAATCTCATTAACAACTGGTTAATGAGATCAATGAACAACGTTTATCATCTTTAAAATTTTTCAAATTTAAAATACTCCATCTCACTTTCAAAGTTTTGCAAAATCTTGCTCCCAAGTACCTCCTTCATCTGCTTGTGCCCTACTCTCACTCTTTCTTAGAGGACATCTAGCATCAATATCCTGACATTCCTATGTACTCTGCTTCCCACTATGGGTGGCAGGTCTTTCAGTTCTACTGCCCCTATAACCTGGAACTCTCTTCCGCTAAATCTTTCTCTTTCCTCTGTTTCCTAAAAATTATGTTTCTTTTCTCCCCTGTCTCCATGCAAAGGAAACTTGGGTTTGTGAAAGCTTAATTTATCATCATCATTTTCCTCATGTAAATATTGAAATCCTAGAGGAGAGAAAGCAGAAACATTTTTTGTTTTTCATATTATATAAAATCTGTCCTATATTTCAGTTTTAGTCTATGGAAACTAACATCTGGTGCAAGGTGTTTATGTACACCTGTATAAAGACAGACACCTCTTCCTCCTCTTTGAGTCCCTCTTTACGGAGTGCAGATCTCTCTAGAGGACGCAGTCTGTTGCTGTCCCACAAAATCCACTCATCATATCGATGGCTCCAGCGGTCAAAATGTACAAGCATCTTCCCTTCATCATAATCTATCTTCTCAATACGTGAAGGATACCTACAATGTTTAATCAAAAATAATACATGAAAATCAACCTTCATATGTAATTGATTTCTGGGAAGAAGAGTTGGGGGGGAAATTTACCATTTTAGTAGATAGTCCTGAGCTTCTACTCTGGCTCCAACTTCAAAAGTGATCCCAGGTCTATTAGGGGGCTTCTTGCTCATCTTCAGGGTGATATGTTCAGGTCTTCCTCAAGACACAGGTCTTCTCTTAGCCTAAGGACCATTAAATGAATTAATATTTAAGCAAAAGGAAACAAGGCATTTGCTTTGAGGACAGATGGATGAACACTGCAGGGAATACACAGTTCATTAACAAAAGGTTTTGTTTGTGATTATAAGTATACAGACAAGCAGTATGCAACTTAAAGGTCTTAAGCTTTCTAACATTACACATAATATGTCCAGAAAACTATAGGATGACCAGCATCGATTCTGTCAGCTGATAAACTGTTATTGGCCTACTCTTAACTGAGTAAACGAAAAACATCGTACTCTGCAAGAAGTTTCGAAACTTACACACCAATTTGTCATAAGCTACAAGATTGTCACTAGAAAATATACATGACATTAATTCATTTTTATCAAACGACCAGCAACCAGCTTAATATCATAAGCCACTTGTATACAAAGTCAGCTAGCTACTGAGCTAATAAAAATGGTTAGCCTAGGCTCGCAGCTGGCTAACGTTACTTATATTGCACCATTAACAGTGACAACTACCTTTTTACTTCACGTACAGCTACTGCAATCAAGCTTCAAACATTTAACTTCTCTGCGCTGCCATAAGTGTGTTTCTGGAGGTCTTCCTTATCAAATGAACCGAATAAAAGCATTTGACCCAGTTTTGGTCAGCCTTAGCTTGCTAGCCAGCCATATTCTAATTGAAGTTGCCAGCTAGCCAGCTAACAGCAGCTAGCAAGTTCAGTCACTTTTTACACCCCCGGGTCCAAACGGCTGCTCTAGGAGTATCTGTTATCTGAAAACACTCAAGCTTTACACACATGAACCGTTTGTAAGCAAGCAACCTCATGCTGTAAGCGTTACTGTTGTTCACGGGCTAACTAGCCAGCCAGTTACAGTGTGAGCGCTAGTCGCCTAGGACTGTACCAGCTGATTTGACCACTGCTGTTTTTCTAG
>JBBPDA010000009.1:9434343-9449968 GCA_037974385.1 Arnoldichthys spilopterus | reverse complement strand
ATTAATGACCACCTTTAGTGCATGGCAACAGATGCTGATATTATATAAACAGATATGTGGCATTAGATATGACGCCAATTGAAATAGAAAACGAATAGAATATTCAACTGGGACAGAAGAGTTTATTCCAAAATTTTGTACATTTTTTTCTGTAACAATTTTGTATATAAAAGAATAACGGCTGGTGTACAAGATTACAATAATTTCTGTAATAAAAGTTATATTGGTCATAATATATAATTATGGAACAAAACCTATAATGAAAACTCATTAAAGTGGTCTTTAATGCATTTTAAACATTTCCATTAAAAAAAAGGGATCCCATGCTTTGCCAAGTGTTTTTCAATGCTGTTTTCCCCCCATGACGAACTGAAGCTAATGGAATGTAAAATGGCTCTGAACAGGGGACTTGTTGAATCGGAGGCTTGCCGTGATGAGCTCCTGCTGAGGGAAGCTGGTGGGTTGCGGAGTTGTGCGTGCGAGGCCGAGGATGGCGGAGCACCTCCACAGCAGCACGCTGTCTGCATCTGGGGCCACCCAGCCCATCCCTTTCCTCACCCTGGAGCAGAAGGCGGCCTTCGTCTTTGTGCTGCTCCTCTTCATCTTCCTGGGCCTGTTGATTGTGCGCTGCTTCCGCATCCTGCTGGACCCCTACAGCAGCATGCCCTCCTCCACATGGACAGACTATATGGAGAAAGACACGTTTGACTACCGCATCGCCTGAGGGACTCCACCTGGGTTAGGGTGCCACATGATGGCTACCTCACTGTCTCCACCACAGAGTAGCCCATCATCTCCACAGCACAGCTGTACTGTGCTGGCAGTGGGCGTCTGGTGTCATTTTTAAAAAAGTCACATATTCTCAAACCCCCGATTTCTTCCTTCTGTTCCTAAGGGATATTTTACTGCCAGCACGATACCTCACAGTTTCACCACAGCTGATCAGTGATGTCATGTTCAGTTCCTCTGAAAAGTATTAGCGATGACACATCTGTAACTAACACTAGCCAGTCACAGACCCTTCTGGGGAAAATGTTTGGCTGGACTTATTTTGTGTCCATGTGGTGTACGGATATTTTCTGCTTTTCAAGGTGAGATTAGTCCTTTACTGAATATATTAGTATACTACCTTGGTAGGATTATAAAGTGCTTTGGTTTAGGGATTATGAAATCCTCTGAGCTCTTTGTGAAGAAAGTCCTGAGCTTTCAGCCTTACAATTCAGTGTGTTTACAGAGCTGCCAGAAAAAAAATTAGAAAAAAAACAGGCCTCGCTGTTATTACGCTATATGTCAATCAATGTAATAACCAACCACCCTCCATGGGTATCTGAATGAGCACTTTGAAGAGTCCCCCCGCCCTCTTTCTCTCCCTGACTGCAGTGTGCTTTAATAGGGTGTGTCTGATGTCGTGCATATCGTTCAACAGTTTTTGCTGATACTGAAATGAACTGTTCATTCCGATGGTGTGGATTTACTGTCGTGCACAGGCTATCAGTGCATTAGTGTTTGCGCAAATTTTCTGGTGCAAAGCTGTGATTAACTTAACTCCATGTTTTTAAAAAGAAATCAAGCTCACATAAACAAGAAATGTGTCTATAATGTGCAGACCAGATCAGTATTTGCCATTTTGGTGCCTGTTTCTATTTCATTTTACTACTAGCTATTGCTTTACAGTCTGTAAAGGTGAGACTGCTGTGTTTGAAAGTTGTCCTTATTGAGGACAGTTATTGCCACAGCACACTAAGTCCTAGTGTCTGGAATGACGGTCGTCATTACAATGCACATTGTGTTTTAGCTGATTGGTGTGTGTGGGAGAGTGTGTTTGTGTGCGTGTGTGTGCATGAGTGTGTGTGATCTACTAGATACTTAATGCTGACAGATGCTAGTTTTTTCAAAAAGACCATGTGCCATGTGGTTCACAAGTGGGTCTTGCATTTGATGTGCTTTTTATATTTGTTTCCAAATAAAGATAAATGTATTTCTCTCAAGCCGACTCCAAATTAATTCAGGGTTTTGTCATGTTACAGAATGTCTGCCAGGGGGCATGTTATCTTATATTCTCTGTGTTACATGTAAAAACCACTGACCAAAATTTAAGAAATGTTCTGACAAAGTGAGTGATCTTGAGTCCGCAGCTTAGAAATAAGTTTGAAGATCCTGTTTTCAGAATAAAGATTATCACAGCCTCTCCATCACCTTTTGCAATTTTGCAATTTACAACTAAACAATGATTTATGAACATTTTCATTCAGATCATAATATATGAATAATTTGTTATATATCAACTTTGATTTATAATGTGAATGACTGTTTCTCTGAGTGGATGATGTTAGCTGAACGGCTCTGGGTTTGAATAGTTACACTGTATTTAATGCTGGTTCTATTACCTCTCTATTACACTCAGAGGCGCAACGCTCTTCTTTCAGAAGAACAATGTATTGACACTCAGACTGAAAAGTCTTCAGAGGTGCATTTCTCTGTCACTGGCTGTAGATGAGAACTAACTACAGGAGCTCTGCTAATCAAGAATCTCAGCAGTGCTGATGTAGAAACAGACTCTTGAAAAGCTACAGGGAGACCAAACCCAACATATCCATCTTCATCCCTGCATGTCAACATTTACAAATGTGCCTTCACTCCCGTTTAGACCAGGAGAGACAGTTCCATTTTACAGAGCCACAGCCTAGTGGGACATTTAACACTCATGTCAGCACTGTGGAGCACGTTTATTTAGCCCCATCATGACAGAGAGAGTTAATGAGTCATGTAATGTATCAGAGGAAGCTACTTCATTAAGTTACACATTCTGTTTGTTATTTAATGTGTGCAGAAAGAAATTTAATGATAATGTTCAATGTGTCATAATGCTGGAAAATGTGCTCTGATGTTTTTTTCCAAGCAGATTTTTAAGCCCATTTTTATTGTATTGTATTGTATATTGTATATAATCAAGTTTTATTTAAGACAAAATACATTTCTCGTTATTTTACTGATTCATTCATAGCTGCTGCAGTGAGATGGTAAGAACTGAGCATTGCACTCTGACATAAACACATTGCACACTATTGCATACAGTGTCAGAGCAAAACTGAAAAGTGAACAGTCAGTGAAAGGCTTTCTTGTGTGATTGACATTATCATCATCATGAAAACAGCATTGTGTATTTAAAGACAGTGATCTTCTCTACTTTCCACATGTTTTTTCTCTGTCTTTTCCTGTTTGTAGTGGTCAGTAAAAAAGCATTTACCTATCATTTATTCATTCATACATTTGCTCTATAATTTTATTGAGATAATCATATTGGAATTATCAGGTTAATCTGCCTGATGTACAAGAGTGGAACTTTGGATCAGAGGACTAAATCATCCATTGAAAATGTGCATATGATTAACTCAAGAGTAGAAATAATTAGGTATATTTATGAAGCTGTTAAATACTAAATGCTTCGATTCACTTCAGCCAGAATTTGGTAGTTATCAGTTCAGTTTACTCTGTTCCATCTGAGTACGGAAAATTCAGATTGGATTCATACTTTTCTGGGTATTTTCTGATGATAATACTTTTACTTAAGTATATTTATGATGTACTTTTTTTTTCAGTCTTTCATACATCCTTGCTGAGAAACATACTTTCTGATAGAGCACTGGGATTGTGTTACTGTTGTATAAACCTCTGACTTTCAACCTTTAGACAAAAAGCAAGACAGATTTGGGGTCCTGTGCTGATATATGCTGCATTCACTAAGACCTTCTACTGCAGTTCTCGAGATTTTACACCTGGTTGGTTGTTTTGGGAGACACTATTACTTGACTTTTTATTTTATTAAAGTAACAGTACTTCAGTGTGGGCTTAAGGCTATCTACTTAAGTACTGTCTAAAACTACCAGTGGGTCTATTTGAATCTATGTAATGCTGATGGTGATAAACTGTGGTAAATCTAAAACAAACGTTTCGGGACTATTTTTTTTTTTTTAACAATACCAGTATGCTAAAAGCTTATCTTAAGACTATCTGAAAACAGTGTCTCTGGCATCATACACTGTAATTTTATGCAGTTTATTCAATAACTTTCTATGAGATAGCATTTACAGTCATTAACGTTTGGTTCCTATCAACACTACTGTGAACAATTCTGAATATGTAAGTTTCATAAACCTCTCAGAATGACTTTGTTTACGTATTAAATTAGTTACGCAGAAAAACTGTAAAACAATATGTGAGTTTCCCTCTACTGTACTGACGCCTGCAGTAACTGAACCCACACGGTAACAACAGGAGAGTAAACTTCCCCTTTAAGAGTTCATGCCTTTAATTCTACTTCACCTGGACACACCTGAACTCCCTCCTCCGGAAAGTCAAAAACAGTACTAACGTGGAGCATATTTTGCCGAAGAAAACGGACCAAACCTTGATAAAACAGTCTTCTGCTTTCTGGCGAGGTTTTAGGTGAGTAAACTGGATATTTGTTGACTTTTAAACGACTGTTCATAAACACGCGTCTGTCGATAGGAACAGCCCTCGCCACCGCACTTCCGTGTTATTGTAGCTGCATGAACAGCAGGCCTGCTCAGCTCGGAGTTCACGGTTCATTTATCAGCTTCTGAATCAAATATGTGTTTAGTGCATAAATAATACATACTATGTGTTATTAATGGGCAGGTGTATTAAAAATGTTGTACAGAAAATTCAGCTCTGTTTCCTCAGGTTTCAGCTTCTGTTTTAGCCGTTTTGGCGGAAAACACGTTGGTTGAGTGGTTGAGTTTCTGGGAAATATCAAACTGTGTAGCCTACAGAGTGGAGATTACCCCAAATTGGGTAACCCCCAAATTACCCCAAGTTTACACTGACATTTTAATCTCATTCTTCTATGGTATGTTAAAGTTGTATACACGTTTGCTTTAAAAAAAAAAAAAAAAAAGCTGAGGAAAACGTGTATTTGTGGTTTGTTGTATAACCTATTTAAGTAGCCTAGTAATAACCTACCATACTTTTTTCTTCTTCCTCCTCCTTTTATCTTTCTTCTTTTTTTTTTTTTTGGTAGAGTGAAGAAGTAAAGTGTCCAAATGTAACCCGGTGCACACTGTTTTGAGAGATGGCCTTTGATGACATTTGATGTGCCACTGAAAAACAGAGTAGAAAAGTGCACCACATCTTAATTCATCAGGATGTCTGAGACCCTTTCTTCAGATTCAGCGCCAATGGTCAAAGGCCCTCTAGGACTGACAGCAGGACCCGACACACCTGGCTGGGCATCAGAGAAGGAGACTATGAAGACAGACGTGAACGGAATGGAAGGAACCGATGCAATGGTCAGCAGTGCTCATGTGGAGCCAAGCACTCTGCAGTGGCCTGGAGATAAGACCAATCAACCTGATGCTATGGGAAACAAGACAGGGTCTGACATGAAATTAGACGGGAGCAAAACAGATGTGGCGGCAGAGGAAGCAAGTGTGAGATCAGATTGCGCATTAGGCAATGGAGGAGTGAGCAGGACGGAGAGCGAGAGAGAGTTTGAGGAGAAAGAGCAGACCGAGCATAAAGAGAAGGTGCCACACTTAGAGATCGAGGTGGAGGACTTGAACTCAATGCCAGAGAAAGCAGCAGGGGTCTTCAGCCCCAGTATGACCATCCTGCGCTCCACCAGCATGCCTGAACCGCTCAAACAGAGCACAGACTGCTGGGAGGAGAACACAGAGAAAAGCCCCTTTCTCAGGCCTCAAGGAACACCGCCAGATGGATATTATTTTGACTACTCCAAAGACAACATGCCTTGCTGTAAGTCTGGAATATTATCACACACAACAGCAAAACTCAAATTTTTAAGTGGTTTGATAACATCAGCTTTTATGATGTGTGAACATTTTGTGATGATTGAACCGCTATAAATGGTTCTGAATTATGATGAATAAAGTCATTTAGATGTTCACTTAGGTTGAGGTCTGGGCTCTGTACAGGCCACTGGAGTTCCTCTGCACCAGACTCCCTAAACAGTGCCTTTATGGATCTTGCATGCACAGGGACACAATAATGTTGGGACAGTATAAGACCACAAAGGCAGAAGCTTATTATTGTCCTGAGTGTTTTTGTTTGCTGTAGCGAGAACATTACCCTGTAACGAAACTAGGGGACCTGTCCTAATGCCTGAAAACAGCCCATTATCCCTCCTTTACCAAACTCAACTGATAGAGCTGTGCATTCTGGTAGTTAGCTTTTTTCCTGCCACTGCCATCAGACTGCCAGATAGTGAAGCACGATTCTCTCTAGAGAACCATTTTCACTGCTCCAGAGTCCAGTAGGTCAGTGCTTTACACCATTCCAGCCATCCCTTGGCATTGCCCATAGTGATCTTAGGCCAGTATGTGTAGCTGCTTGGACATTTTTAAAGCTCTTGACTCATAGTTGTCCTGACGTTTCTTCCAGTGGCAGGTCAGCTCTCTGTAGTAAGTGATGTAAAAATTACTTGTTTTATTACAGGCAAGACGTTTGTTTGGTCTACCACTTTGCCTAAGCTGTTTTTGCTCTTCGATCTTACCATTTTATAGCATTTGGCTTAGTTGATCGGGGCAGATCTGACAAAATGGAAATTTCAAAAACTGACTTGGCATCCTATGCCTGTACCATCTTTAGTCATTGAGCTAGTCAGTGTGAAGCATTAAGCAAAAATATGAATTGTATGGACCAGGATTGAAAGATCCTATGTTAGGGTACCTCAACCTTCATTATTAAAAAAGGCCAAACTGTTTAAGAATGCCAATAACTCAATCAGTTTGTTTTTTTTCCTTTCAAGGTGGATTTACTGGGACAAACCGTGACCTGCTGAAAATGGGCGTGTCTATTTTCATGTCTGCTCTGGTTTTTCCTGTCCTGGTATGGGGAGGCCACACTTTCCTGCCCTTTGATGCTCCTCTGCTGGACAGCGCTCCACTTAGGCTGGTCTACACACTACGCTGCTCAGTCTTTGCAGTTGTGCCGATTGTATTGGGTAAGGACGAGGCTGCATAGTGACTGGTCAGTGAGGTTTCTTTTGAAAAGACGAGTCTGTCAGGTGTGACAGCAACTAGCTGCTGGCTATGTCTGAGCTGTGTGCGCGCCTGTGTGCGTGCGTTTGTGTATTATTATTATTACATATTTTACTAATGGTTACTATGTACTGGATTAAAATCTCTGATTTGGTTGTAATTACTTAAATGACACTTCCCACCTCCCCACATAAAATTCATCTTCAAGCTGACACTCTTCTACCCCCTTAGGTGTGCTGGTGCTGGGTGTGTCACGTCTGCGGTACCGCTCTCTGAAGCCTCAGTGTGAAGGAGAGACTGATACTGAACAGGTGCAAGTCCACCGCCGCTATGTGGATGACTCCATCTCCCTCTTCCTCCTGTACTTCCTGCAGCTGGGTGTCATGGCTGCCTATCTGAGCCAGAGCCTGCTCAAACTGGTGCCCCTCCTAACCATCATCTTTGCCTTTGGCAGGTAGCATAACCTTCTACAGATTAGCATAGTGTTGTTATATTTAAAATTAACTTTACAGTAAAGGCTTTTCCAATTTCAGAAAAGGACGAACCCTTTAAATGGTACAGAACCTTTGCATTATCTTGAGTTTCTTCCAGGATCTTCACAATCTGATTTTTTTTTTTTTTTTACAAACAGTTCTGTAAAAAAAAGAAAAGGTTAAGTGGTTGTACCTTAAATTTTGAAACCTTTGTTTTTTTTCCCCCTGTCCTTTCTGCCTTTTACTTGAGATGGGTTGAAGAATAAAGCAAGATAAACTGTATGTGCAACTCTTTTTACATTAATATACACCTTCACTCACTGTGTTTGTGCAATTTGTAGGCTGGTGTACTGGATTGCAGCTGCATGGGGCAGCAGCGTGAGGGCTTTTGGCTTTGGCTTCTCCTTTTGGCCTATGCTGACCATGCTGGTGGCCAACCTTTACTTCATCTTCATGGCTGATTCTGCCGGCTCAATCTTCGCCTCAGAGGAGCTGGCCGCACCTGAAACTGCTCCACAGCAAAAGCAGAGATTCTGGGGCTAGAGTTAGAGGAAAATCAATGGAAATTGGGAAGGAGTTTACACAACTGTGCCCATTTCTGATTTCTTCAGTGTAGTTTTGCAGAACCCACATGAAGACCTTATATACAATAGGCAGGTAGGTTAAAAAGTAATCTTCTTTGTCCCAGAAGAGACAGGTTAAAATAGACCTGTCATTTGCACATTGGACCTTGGGGTTTTAGGTTTACACTTTAGTTTGTAATGATTGCCCAAGCGCAGCTCATATTAAAGCACTTATGAATCAGAGGGCTTTGAAACTTGTGCCTGCTTATAAAGGACCGGGACTTCACTTCCATACAAGAAATATTGATTTAGGACAAACTGTTCAAAGTTAGCTCCCCCCCACCCCCCCAGCCAAGCCCTCTATTGGGACAGAAACAGGATAGTACCTAGAAAAGTAGTTGTTTGTCTACCTTCTTATAAAGGAGAGTCCAACACCGTTTTAACAGCACAGTTTTACTGGATTTTGTAAGCAGGTGAGCTAGTAAACAGGTTGATTGCTGTTTGCACTTTAAGGTAAAGCTGTAGGGGCAAATCAGATAGAACTGGCTGCCTAAACTATCCCAAATAGCAAGGTGACTCCAATAGAGCACTAGAGTGGACCCATAGCGTTTGCTTTTATCAGTGATGTCACTATGAACAATAGAGTGAACTGTAGTAGTTAATGGAAGCTAGAGCATAATTAATGTAGACTGGAAAAAAAATCAGTTACAGCAAATGTTCTCTAATTAAACTATGTAATAATTAAGCAGAAGGTAGAGATTAGAAATGTAAGGTTTTTTTTAACCACACATTTAAAAAGTGGTTTAACTTTCTGGCATGATTTTTTTGTCTACACTTGCATAGAGTCAGAAAAAATTTTTTTTCAGTGTGCAGTTGCAAGATACAGCATAATTTTTTTTTCTCTCCTTGAGGATTTGTTTTGAATTGAGTGGAGTGTTTCTGAAGTCTTAGCCATGGTCCTGGTCAAACACTGGTACACAATATAGCCTTAAACTATATGGATCACTGAGCAGGGTTTCCTGTCATCTTCTTTTGCTTATTTTTATGACTTTGTGTAGTGCAGTGCAGGAAGCATGACCACCTTATCCACTGTTACATGAGCAGGTGTGTTTACTTGCTGGGTAAAGGTAACTTGGTTTAGTCATATTTTCCCCTTAAATTTAAATGCAGAGTGTTACCAAAAATCCTGAAAACAGAGGCTGCACATGGGCTCTAATATCTCATTTTGTCGCATAACCTCTTGCAAAGCGGTTTACTTTTAACACAAAAATATTTTACCATGCTGGATCTCCTACTGAGGGCAGCTTCAAGGGCTTAGTGATGTAAAGTATGAAGAGTTTATATAAAATTAAAAATGTAGAAAAAAAGAGAGAGAATGAACTGCCAGTGCTTTATGCAAGATAATCCATATTGACTTTGCACAGACAGAAAAAGAGAAGAAAGAAAAGGGATTGAGGACACTGCTGCAGATGTCCTCACCTTCTCTAGTCTCACCATATCTTCTCTTTTTCTGTCTCTGGGTTTTCTTGCGGGGTGGATTAATTTTTCAGAGTCTGTGGGTAGAAAGAAAGATTTAATTGCCAAACCACCTTTAATGGAGAGAACAAATGTGTTGACATTAAAAAAAGTATGTAAGTGTGTTTAAATGCTGTTTTTCTCAGTCACTGTGAGCTTGTGCATCAGCTATGGAGAACAGGGCTTTACAGAGGTTTGGAGGTTGTGCCCACTGATACCAAACCTGTGTCTGTCTGCACACCGGTCATTGCCTCCCTAACGAACAGCACTTGCTGGCTTTATTTCGGTGAACCGTTGTTTGACTGTCGGTTGCGTTTTTAGGGTGTACCGCAGATCTGAACGGGGCTAATGTAGTTGCAGCAGTTTAAACTCCGTTCAGATCATTTAAGGAAAATGCACGAAGGGATCGAGGTGCACGTAGTTTTTTTCCTCTTTAGTGCACAATAAACTGGACATTACAACAACGAACCGTCTCGGGTCTTTTTTTACCCCTCGGTTGTGCTGTGGCGCAACCTGATATGAGCGCGCCGCTGGTTCCTGTAGCTGCCAGTCTGAACCTGTAAAACAGGTTACAGGTCGCGGCTCTGTCGGAGGACAAAAAAACCTGCCCACGTGAAAAAAAAAAAGAAAAAGAAAGACCGAGACAGTAGCTCACAGGAGGAGAAGAACCGAGGCTAAAGCTAAAATTAACACCAAAGAAAAGCCATTTAGAAGTGAAGGAAAAGTTGCAAGGAGAAGACATGACGAGCACGCCGGAGAGACGGAAGCACAGCGCGTGTCTGCTGAGGATCAGAGAGAGCTGTCCGTTCCGAAAACTGAGGAAAATCAAGTGCAGCGGTAAGCGGACGACAGAAATAACAGCTCCGCACAGCCTTTCTGGGGGAGGAAGAAAGCCAGATGTAGTTTTGATGTAATTATAGACTCGCTAGTGCTTCTTACACTCCTGCATGTCAAAGTGAAGAAAGAGACGCGAAGCGGACAGTTTGACTAAAACCGATCTGAAGGTGTGAGGGTGAGGAATTCGGGGAACGTCAGAGCTCTAGAGTTGGACAGAAATGTGTTGAATATGTAAAATAACAGGCAGATTCAGTTCAAATGGGACCGCAACACTATCCTTTCCTCTCCTTTTAACACGGGAAAGGCCATTAGGTCACACGTTTAAAATTCAAGGTCGTAATTTGGCCTGTGTGCATTAATTTTACATGTAATCTTACCTTGGCTCCTTACATCATTAGGTAACTGCTATGTCATCCAGCGTTACGTAACCAGGTGTGTTTACTCGCTGTGTCAAGTCTCCAGCAGTTCAGAGGGAGCCGGAAGGCAATGGGGAGCCTGTCAGGCCAACTGTGCTAAGACCTATCCACAGGCACTGAGCGTCCAGCCTTTCTACCATCAGCTGCAGCAGCAGGGGGACCACTACTCAGGTACACAGGTCAACTAGACAACTGTACATAGAGCTCAGCAAGTTAGTTATTATTATTATTATTATTATTATTATATTTATTATTATTATTATTTTATTATTATTACTATTATTATTTCCTTTTTTGAACAACAAAGAACCAACAAAAGCTGTTGGGAAGTGGTAGGGACCTGCTCTTGTGATCAGAGGGTCACAGGTTCAAGTCCCGGCTGAGTACCACTGAGGTGCCCTCGAGCAAGCTTCCGTCCTGCTACACTGCTCCCTGGGCACTGTTGATAGCTGCCTGCTGCTTTATGGTGGATGGGTTAAATGCAGAGGTCATATTTCATTATGATGCAATTCGTGCGACTGAGTGTGTTCACAATGACATTCCCTTTCACTTCAGACAAAATTTGCAAATGGGAATAAGATGTAAATCATACAGTCTAGAAAGTTAAAGAGTGGGCTTTCCACTAATCCCCTCATCACCTCAGCCTCTGTAGCGCCACCAGAAATTAGGGACTAATTCCAGTTTCAGTGGGTTAATGAATCTTTAAATGAAACATTCTTTCTACAATGCTTTAACAGCCATGGAGGCAGAGGCAGCTTCCTCTATCGCTGGACCACCCTTCTCCAGCTTCCCAGCAGGCACATACACAGAGCCAGTGTCTTCGTCCTCCAACCTCATGAGGCTCCGCCAAAGCAGCTTGTCTACAAGTGATCCCAGCATGGGTAGGTGAAGACATAAGTATAACAGCTTTAGACAGTTTGTGATATTTTACTAACTTCAAGGGGTGACAGATGTAAAAAAAAAAAAAAAAAGTTATAATCAATGTAGAGGCTTTGTACACTCTTACTGTCACAACAGTCATGCTGAGCTAAAAATAGTCCACCATCCATGTGCTCAGTGGAGGTCCTATAGTGGTGCCTATCCATTGATGGATGGGGTTTGAAGGCAGCCTTTTACACAGATTGTGGCACAGCAGATGTAGTAAACCTACAGAGTGAACCATCTCTACAGCACCTGCTAAACTGACCAACGGCTGTACCTGCTATATTATAGAGTTGCTGTCAGACAAAACCCTCACTTCTCCAAAACAGTACCTTCACAGGAGAAGTGAAAAACTCTTAATGGAGGTTAATTAAATTTATGTTTTTTCAAGTAATTCTGGACCATTTGTGTTCATCAAAAAAATCCACACAATTTAAAGGTAAAAAGGTAATAAATGACAAAAGTGGAGATACAAGGTTTTGTTCTAACAGCGATGATATACATATTATCCCCCTTATGCACTGATCAGCCACAACTTTTATGTACATTATAATAGGATCATTCAAGAAGTGGGATTTATAAGGCAGAAAGTGAACAGTCAGTTCATGTTTAAAAATGATATATCTGCTTGACTTGTATGCCTTTAATTTGCAATGGCTAGATGACTGGGTCAGAGCAGCTCCAAAACACATGGTCTTCTGGGGGTGTTCCCAGTATAGTGTTGAATACCTACCGAAAGTGATCCAAGGAAAGTCAACCAGTAACCTGCAAGAGGGTCATGGGCCCCAATGCCTATTTATGCATGTGGAGAGCAAAGGTTAACCTGTATAGTCATATTCCACAGACGAGCTAGTGCAGCACAAACTGCTTAAAGGGTTATGCTCACTATAAGATGGCACCAGGAAACACTATAGGAATAAGACAACCTGGTGGAGGCAGTGGGATACTCTGGGCAATGTTTTGCTCTGCTGGAAAACCTTGGATCTTAACGTTTATGTGGCTGCCGCACCTACTTAAATGTTGTAGACTAAAAACATCCCTGATGGTATTAACTAAAGGCAGTTGCCTCTTTCAGCAGGATAATGTGCCTCGCCCCACTGCAAAAATCATTCAGGAATTTTCATTTTCTCCTTCAGAGGTGTTGTGGGGTCCATGCTTTGATAGGTCAGAGCTATTTTGGTGGGCCAAAGGGGGAACTGTATTGTTTTTAAGAGGTGGTGTTAATGTTATGGGTGATTGGTGTATACTATAGTTTTTTCGGGTGTCTAATATAGTCAAAAAAACAGCAGTGGATGGACAGATTTTCACTGTTTTACAGAGCTGGACAGTGGTGTGGACCCAGAGACTGGTGAGAGCTCAAGGATAAATTCATGAAGTCTCTTAAGGACCCTTGTGGATCCATCTCATTCATCACATTTACCAACACTGCACTGGATTCCACAGCATTTCTGAGGACTAACGGATTACAACTTTTTAAAAGCCAGTAACTTGGGCACAACATGGATATTATTTTTGTGGAGATAATTTTATCCAGGCATGAGCAGAGGCATGCCTAACTGAAACCTGAGAGAACAGTTGGCTACCTGGTAAAGCAAGAACACCTTTCAGCCGAAATTGGCACGGAGCTGTGGCACCATTCAAGAATTCAGCAAGGCAAATTAAACAAAAATCTAAAAATATAGATAACCCTTCATTCACATGGACTGTTATACATATTCTAAAGAAATCTCACATTTGTGAGACGTTTGTTCTGATTGGGAGTTTTTTGGTGAGAATGACTACTAGAGATGAGGGATCGTCAGTATTTCACATCAGTGTTGAACAGTCAGGTTTTGTGATGGAATGTGTAAGCAATCTATGGTGTAAAACTTCAGGTACGTTTTTTCCACATTAATGTGCTTAAGGCAAAAAATGCAGTAAACAAAATTTTACAGTAAAAAAGAGAGCTTTTATGTGAAATCCATAATTTAATGTGCGAGTCTGTGTTAGGGAGGAACGTTGTCCACGCAATCTGTGTGTTCCAAGTTAGCGATCAAACATCATATTGATTTAGAACTACATATTTGGACATTTCTCTTGATAAACAAAAATAATGAAGCATAAAAACCTGACAAGCTCAAACAGATTTCATCCTCAGTAAAGAGCCTTGACACTATATGCTTAGATATTGAAATTTATCACCAGTAGCAAATAAAAAGGAACAACCCCAGTAGACAAGGTGAGCATCAGAGTGGATCTACACATTCAGAATTGTAAACGCACAAATCAAAACGTTTAATTTGACCTCACAAAGGGGTATAAAACAAAGAGCCGGGTGATGCTTTATGTAAGCTGGGACTAATGATAGAATAAGAGCCATACACTTGTGTTTGTGGAGAACAGTCCATTTGAAACCAGTGTTAACTATTCTAGACATCCACTTCTTTGATCTTGTATTTCACTCCCATGTTTTTTACATCCATCTACTCCGCTCCCTGCCCTCCTGTTTGCTCTTCTCCTTTATCTCCCTTCTTCTTGTGCCCCGACACAATGTCATCAATACGCAGGAGCAGGATGGCCGTCTGAGGAGAAAGAAAGCTCTTATTAGACTGCACAGCTTGGCAATGTTGGGAGAAGAGTATCTGGTATAAGAACAGGGGGGAGGGGTGGGAGACAGAGACAACTGGACTCTAAATTCAGAGTGTGGGAGTACTGAGGGATGGTTAAATGTAGGACTGTTTTCTTTTTGGTGAGTGTTCGTGAGGCAGCATTAGCAAAGTGTGAGAATAAGCTGGTAAAGGTTTGCAGGTGAAATGACAAAGTGTAAAAGTATTGGTTTCATCAGTGGACCATGGCAATACACAGCAATGAGACAAAAGAAAGACATTACAATACTTATGATTCAGATGAGGAATAGATGGCATGAGAAAACAAGATAAGGGACAGAGAAGCTCAGAGTCTGTACCTCCACTGCAGTCTTGTATGTCTGAGCTTTGACAGCCAGTGGCTCCCAGATGCCCAGCTCCACCATGTCTGCTAGAGTGCCTGTCTCTCCATTCACTCCCCATGAGGTGCTGCCCTCCTGAGTGTGCTTCGCCTGCAAAAGAGCAGGAGCACCATGCGCTTATTTTGACGAATAAAACACACAAACTAGCAGCACAATCACAGAAATACGTTTTTAAAAAATGGTCTTTAAGGCATTCGCCTACATTACTGCCATCAACATTTTAATAACATAACATTTCCTGTAGTTACATATACAAAATCATCTACTGCAGCTTCATAGTTTTCAAATAAGATATCAGGATGCGTAAAAATTTAAACGTGACAAAATGAAAAATAACTCTCCGAATGATAAATACAGTTGTAGGTGATGTTTTTACAGACGCTTCTATAACAAACTGAAACGGTTTATTTAATTCGATTATTAGAATACTTAGAATATACAGAAATATAGTTGAACAATGGGTTTCTACTATTTAAACAATATACCATAATTAAATAAAAATAAAAACAGGGCTGTCAAAGAGATTTTTAAAAATCCTTTATCAAACTATATTCCAATTATTCAATAATTGCATCAGTCTTATTTGCCCAAATTTTGCCTTAATTAAATATTTATTCTGTTTTAAAAAAGTGTATTTTGTTATTGCTACATGAGCTGACAATCAGTTTTATCAGAATTACCTTTAGTAATTCAATAATGTTTTACCATGTAAATGCAGGATTTACATTAAACCGACATTATTTTAATTTGGTTAGTGAGGTTTCCAAATTTCATCACTGATGTCCAACAAGCACAACTGTTCCAATGTTCCACCCATTGAGTGTACACACACACACACACACACACACACACACACACACACACACACACACACACACACACACACACACACACA
>JBBPDA010000009.1:9388524-9425888 GCA_037974385.1 Arnoldichthys spilopterus | reverse complement strand
GGGACAAGGGGAGTGTTGAAGACACCCCTTCCCCCCCCCCCCCCCAAAAAAAAAAAAAAAAAAAACCCTGAAAATTTATACAATTGCCATTTTTGTAACATTTCAGTTCTTTTGTTGAATTTAATCGGACTGCTGGCTAGAATCCTGGCTACTAACACTTATTCACACCATAGTGGGCAATGGTACTGAAAAGATAACAACAATCTTTCCTTCATATAGATATTCTATATTCTCCATTTGCTAAATGCCACACGTTAAACACTCCTATCTACTAGCCCTTTGTTTCATAACTGGACAATATTTTTTCTCCAATTGCAGATTGGCAAAAGAGATATTTTTAATGGCACATACGTGAATTCCTCCTGCATGATGTACTTGTGCCCTTCTCTGGTCCTGATGGTGATGATGGGCAGGTCTTCTCCTTCAGAAAGACCCAACCCAAACTCTTCCTCCAGCTCCAACTGGAACTCCTCCCGGTCCGCCACGGCAAAACTCAGCCCACGCGACTGGAACTGAGTCGCCACTTTCATCACTCTGACAGGAAACAATTGAAAAATATAAAAAGGTGCATAGAAACGTATGAGTGACTACCAAAACCAAACACTTGAGATTAGTATTAGTATTTGGCTGACCAAAGCAGCTGACAAAATTCCATCACCAAACTGATTAAAGACTGAATTCATTTCATTTATCATTTACATTTTCTTGCCTTCTGTGCAACAGCAGAAGTCCTATCAAAGCTTCAAAGCCACACTGTGAAAGATCTCACCTGTTTCTCCAGTAATTTGTACCCTTTGGATTTCGCACATAATCAATTATATAATAAGCCGTAAGCAGATCTCTTGCCCTCAAACTATCTCTGTTCTCAGAGTTTAGATGAGGGCACAGGCCAAAGCTGGGTAAAGAGAACAAAAGACATAGTCAATAACACTAGAGGGCACAGTCTTGGGCAACTTTAGCCAGTTGCATACACAGCACTACCCTTGAAACTACTTGTATTTAATAAACAAAGGTAAATAATTGAGGTGGCAACTGATTTCCTGAATGTCTGACACAGAATCAAACAAAAATGGTACAAGAAAAGATACACACATGTTGTTCCTGATGAAAATACGAAGCGAAGAGGTTGAGACAGATTCAGTAAGTTTCACCACACTCTCCTCAAACTTGCTTTTCAAGTGTGGAGGCCGAAACAGTAGCACACACCTGGAGGTATTGAATAAAAATGTCCACAAAATACATTAAAAACAACATACAGAAATCCTCCTACATTTCCTCAACCATCATTAGTTTCTCTTTTAAACCCCTGTACATCCCTTCTCCACATACTCTGCATCTACGCTGTATTTCAGTCCCACTTCCTGATCCGTGGTATGGGCGAATCGGTAGTTGTCCCTCAAAGCACTGGAGGCCTTTAGAAACTCAGCAAGCTGAAGACTGTCAGCTCCTGAGAAAAAGCCTGACATACAGGTACAGAACAGAAAAGTAAGAGCTATTTGTCATTTAAGCTTGACCCAAATCTGTAAGCAGCACTCTAACTTGTGCTGCAAAGAAATCTAATGGCTAATACGTCTGACAGCAGAGGCTGGCTGTGAGTACAGGATTGGAATGATTGTGACAACGCATGTTTTGTCTCTGAAATTCCTTCAAAGGTAGCAGAAACACAGTATCCATTGGTGTAGGCAGTGCAATATTATTATTAGCTTTTGAGATCATGGCCCAATACTGATTGACATGAATGTTTATTAGTATTCCACAAAGCAAAAATGTTTACATTAAATGGTCTATATGCAGGTACCCATTACTTGGCTGCACATAAGCTGTGAAGTGGGGTACTGACATGCACAGAATGCCAAGATGTTTAAAAAATATGTAGGTTAATCCTGTCACAGTCTCCAAAACACGGTTGTTTTCTACACATCCAATTTTAGTTTTTAACCTGATTACAACTCACCCACTATGCTGGCATCAAAAGTGTTTATGAAAGAATCCAAGTCAGCCTCACTGTAAAGAGTCACAGAACTTGGACCAACCTGCTTCTTCATATAGCTTACAATTCCATCTATATCAAAAATAAACCAAAAACAAATCAGACAAAAAGACTAAGAAGTACACAGCTTTATTTAAGATCTAGGAACAGGTAAAGAAATACACACACCTGCTGTCCGGGGACCATCATATGAAGCAGCCTCCTCACCATTACGGAAGATTTTCAGAGTGGGATATCCATTTACCCCAAACCTCCCACATGTCTCAGAGTTGACAGTGCAGTCAACCTGATCATAAGAAACAGCATATAACTTCTTCCTTCTAATGTGCTTCAAAAACAATCACTCAACACTGCCATTAAATAAAAAAGAGCAATACTGAGGTCAAATAAAAGTAGAAAATTAAAATCCAATTAAACAAACAAGACAAAAATACACTTGCCCATTTAATTATTAAGGACAATGATCCAATATTACAGATCTGTGAGTGGCAAAAGTTAGTGAACCTTTGCTTTCAGTATTAGTTGTGACCCTCTTGTGCAGCAATAACTGTAATTAAACATTTGATCAGTTCTGCATATCACCTTGGAGGAATTTTAGCCAATTCCTGAAATTTTCCTTAGGATTTTGCTGGTATAATTCAGAATTTATTGCCCTATCAATGATGGCAAGCCTTCCTGGCCCATATGCAGCAAAACAGCCTCAAACATAATACTATCACCACCATGTTTCACAAATGGGATGAGATTATGCAAGAATGCAGCATTTTCCTATTTCCAACATTAATCAATATGAGGGAGGCCTTTAGTCACATTTCGTTGTGGTGCTTATGATTTTACAATGAAACAATTTACGTCACCTTCTTTTGGGAATCTGATGATGTTAAGGTCATATTTATGTAGAAAATAATTCTAAAGGGTTCACAAACTTATAAGCACCACTCTATTTGCCACTGCTCCAGAGCATTCCATTCTACTGGCAATGCTTTCCTGTGAAGATTATGCAAATTGTATACATGCAGCTGAATGTCTGTGCCAGCAGTACTGACATCTTGTAGTTGATGGATTCATGAATGGACGTCTGGATACTTATGAACACAAAGTGTAAATGTGGGACAAGAGCAGATGTATTGATAGGTGCATAAAAGTAAATATGGATTTGTGCTTACCTTTGCTAGGGACACTGTCCCCTTCAGCCTGGTGGCAGCAGCTTCAAATTCAGGCGCTAGTCTCTGACAGTGACCACACCTGTGGGTGCAGAGAGGAAGGGAGGCTTCTAGCTACATTGCTTACATGTAAGAACATGGAGCCAAATCCACTGCATTCATCTTGAATCACTAGCCTGCAGGAACAATACATTGGAACTGTCTGACTGATCGACTGTGATTCTTCACTTGCTCAGCAGTTACTTTGTGTGAACATCAATCTTTAAATGATCTTTCTACATAAGCAAACAAGTGTCAATACATAAATGCTTTAAAACCAGCTATAAATAGTTTGGGCTAATAAAATAACATTTTAGGTAAAATCAGATGTATATTCATAGTTTTCATAAGGAAAATAAATAAGTTCAATGTATTTATCAAACGCGTTTGAAAATATACAAATGATTTTTGTTTAATGAACGCTAGTGTTTTTAATATATTTTGGGACGGAACTATGATCTTGTTCACATATACAGTGTTGGGGAGTTGTGAACTACATGGAACTGAACTAGTAGTTAAAATTACATTTTGTAGTAGCTGGTAGTTCAACTACATTTATTTTCGCATAGTGATTCAAATACTTAAATGACTTTTTGCCAATTTTTCTGTAGCGAATTGTCAAAATTACAAACATGAAAGCAATTGTCGGTCATTTTTTTCATTTATTCTTTACAGTAACCACTCTCCTCTGATCGTCCTCTGAGAATATTACCATTAGAAGCTCTTTATGTCTGGGTTTTTATTTCTTGAAAAACAATAATTTTACAATAAATAGTTATCAGTGATTTTATGTGTGAATTTATTTTTGGCTTGACCATTCCCAGGGGTCTTCTAGCGGACGCCCACCATTATAGTTTCCATTAAATCACTGGCTTGGCCTCAGTCCTTCATTAGATGAAATCAGGTGCTGATGAAACTTCACCACACATTCATGCAATGACTGGAGAAATCTGAAGCCAAACCTGTTTTTCTAACCAGTTCACAAAATATCTTCTTTTTTAATTTTTTATTCTTTTCACGGTTTTCCTGCTTGTTTGCATTTATTCTAATGTTCACTTGTTTTGTGGTGCAAGAAAGAAACTCACTGCTTAGTTTAATGGCTTTAAACTATTAACATAGGTGTCAAGTATAATGAGAACGGTCATAAACGCACGTGCTGAGGCTACTACAGCACCAAATCTCCATCACCACTCTACCAAACCACATTACGACTCTACTACTGCAAAAGCCTTTCAGAAAGCGCAGCCCCCCCCCGGGTGTCTGTATAATGGTCTCGTAAGAGTCTCATACCACGGAGCGTAAAACTCCACCAGCAGAGTGTCGTGGGCGGCCACACGGACCTCGAAATCAGCGTCCGCCAGTTCGAGCACATCGCTGCCCTCCACGGAGTGGGAGGTTTTCAGCAGGACACCAAGACATAGAAAAGCAAAGGGCAGAAAACCCATGCTAGCAGTACAGCCACTCAACACGACTAGCACGTTCTTTAAAAAGGACTGCTAGAGAGTCTCCTGAGCGAAAGCCTGGGGCCAGCCCAGCTCAAGTTACTCAAGTTAGAAGTCGAGCTCAGTGCTAAAGGACAGCGCAGCAGCGGACACGGTCGCTGATTGGCTGACGCGTTCCACTTTCAATACCCATCCAGGGTAAGCCCGGCCCATTCAAATTTAATACGTGTCTATTAAATCAGCGTTTCAGCATTAACATTTAGAGCAGATCACATCAGCAGCATTTCAAGGAAGCTGGATTACCTGAGCCACGTGGAAACACTAATTCAGCCTTCCCTGGACTCTGCTGGAGGACTGAGAAATCAGGACCCAGATAGAAATACAGACAATAACATTTGGCCCCAGATATTACATATTGTTTTTCGATGGTGTTTTTTGAGGGTCCAAATCAACCTGGGAATCATCCTAACCCCACAACTACTTATTGTAACCCCTGGAAATGCCCTTGTCCTACAGAACAGCTGAATACTACTTTTTTTTTTAGCTGATCTTCATGCTGTGACTGGAAAGAAAGCATCTCATTAACTTTCTCATCTCGTTTTAATTCCTGAACACAATTTCAAAGCTTTTCATACAACGACCTGTACCCCTTAAAAAGATAATCTCAACAAGAACATCAGTTTATCTAAATCAGAGGACGAGAAGCCCAGTGTCCAGCACAGATTGGTGATTTTCTGCTCAAACGCACATGGTTCAATGCACCTGTTAGTTGCCAGGTTTAGTGAGTGTGTTAAAGGAGAGGAACTACTTCAAACACCCTCTGGACACCAGTCCTTCAGGAGCAGAGTTGCTCAGCCCTGATCTAAACTAACCACTGGCTTTGGATAAACAGCCACACATATACACATCATATGACCTCTGGGCAAGCCAAGGCACGGAGCAAAAACAGAGGCTAAAGACAGTTATAGACAGTTAAAAAGGTAAAGCTTCTTTAAATTGTGATCCATGTAGACACAGATGAAGAACAGACAGCGGGACGCGTTCTTCCCTCCAGCACAGTTAAATATGTATTGGATGTGCCAGAGAGTGCCTAGTCACAGTTCACCTGCTCAGTCGGTCCTTAGTAGCAGGATTTCAGTAAAGGACGAGGCAAGCAATGACTAACAAATTGCTCAGGGGAGAGAAAGTTCAGATTTTTGAATCTGATTCAGTAAAATAAACATATTTTGTTTATTTAGTTCACTGAAACTAGTGTGGTGTTATAGCCATCTCACACACACACACACACACACACGCACACGCACACACAGCTGTCTGAGTGACTGCAGAAACAACACTGTATTCGACACAGTTTTGCTTAATAGTAAAGTATAAAGCACAAGTTCACTTTGGTTAAGCTCCTAAACTGCCTTTTGAGCAGAGCACATTCAGATAATTTGGCTGAAATGACTAATTACCTCAAATGCCCACATACAAATGAATTCACTCAGTACTCTGGAGTCATACAAAAGATTAGTTGAAAATTAACAAATCAAATGTATTTAAAGATTTGGAGCATTGGGGCCCATAGAACATTTTCACACGGTGCTCCCTGGATGAAAAGTTTTAGAACCCTGCCCTAACAAAGCTGCAGAACAAAATGCAATGTGTGTGTGAATGTCTTAATTGAATCAAACCTAGAAGTGGTATTAACATAAAATCCAGGACTTTATGCTGAATTTAAAGCAGAAACAATTTGGCAATGATACAGTGAGAAGGGCTGAATGTTTCATATGGCACAGTATATCATACATTCAATACATTAATACAAATAAGCCTTTTATTCAACAGTCATCCAGATTTAAGCAAGTACTTAAATAAAAAAAAAAAACTTGCAGAACCTTAAAAGAGCAAAAAAGGAGAAAAAATCCTCATATAAAAATACTGTACACGGTAGGACTTGCCCCCTTTTATCTCAAGTATATATAATTCACTGTACACAAAAAGAGGTACAGAAAAATCTACGCTGGCCTTGTTTAGTGGTACATTCGTGTTGTACCTCTTATTTTGTCAATTGCAAAAGTCTCTGCAATGTTTTGGAGCAAACAGCTGCCATTCTCCTTTACTGTGCTGGTGACAAACCAGTTCAGTTTTTGTACCTCCTCATGGTAATTTACAGGCTCGTCATAACCTGCAGCAGCAGGTTTTATCTGACAATTATACAGCAGTTTCATGCTGACTCATGGTCCTTGTCATATACCAGTCATTAAACTGCCTCTTTAGCCGGTGCATTAGTCCTGCTCCTCATCAGTGGCCGACTGCTGTTCAGTTCCTTCATCCTCTGAGCTGGCCTGACGAGCTGAAGTGTGGAACAAACGCATCAGGTCCCGAAACCTTTTAGAAACCTACAGAGCACAGTGGAAACAATAAATGGTCCTTAACATCTGGGTACCTTCTGCAGAAGAATGGCTACATTTGTGAAGAATAGTTATCTTTTTGGCAAAGAGTAAGCATAAATGTGGAGACAAGTGTTTCTGATCCTGGATCAGAACTTCAGTCCTGAGATTACTTACAAACCCCATGTCCAGAGAAGTTTGGACATTTGTAAATTTTCTTGAACATATATTTTATCGACAAATGTATAAAGACATTAATGGTTTGGATGACCAACTTGGACATATTTCATAAATCTAATCAAACTCTGAATTTGACCGCTGCAAGACACTGGAGGCAAATATGAGCGAAACATTTACACAATTATAAAGTTTTCATTCTGAAACATTCCACAATAACCAGGTGAAGGGCCAATAAGTGAGGATATCATGTTTGGGTATAAAAGTGGCATAAATGGTCTTTGCCAGCCAAGATGGGCTGTGGTTCACCATTTTGTGCCAAGTGTTGTAAGGAAATTGTTAATCGCCTCTCAATGCAAAATTGCAAAGAATTGAGGTCTTTCACCATCTTCATCTTCCTGCTGAATGCGCATGACCTTTGAGCCCTCAGAAATCTACACACATGGGCTTAGAAGAACTTCAGAAAACCATTGTTACTTAACAGTCTACCCGTGCACTAAATAAAAATAACATTCCTCTGTCTCAACTTTTTTGTGTGTGTGCTGCAGTCAACAAACTTTAAATTTGTTCATATTTACAAAATACACTGTACAGACAAATTTTTGGGAAACACCTGTTAATTGTGGAATTAAGGTCTCTATGCTATACCCACTGCCTGTGCACAAAGTTCCTCTGGATGAAAGAGCAATAATTCCTGCAAATAAATCTTGCAGAAAGCCTTCCCAGAAGAGTGAGAGCTGTTATACAGTATAACATACATTCAGTACAAAGACTGATATGCTTATTGATCTCTATGGATTTAGAATGGAGGTCACAAAACGTTTATTTAGGTGTATTGGCCAGGGGTCCCAATACTTCGGTCCATAAAATGCACATTTAATGTGGTCATGGAAAACACTGGAAATCTTTTTTACTACATTTTACCAAATGTCCCATTTTTAGAAATGCAGTTTGTATTAAAAATACATGTAAAATCAAGGTAAAAAAAAACGTTTAGTACCTCACTGGCAGTTTTGTTGCCGAGCTGTGCTGACACAGCCTGAAAGGTGCTTTGACTGGCCCCTTGCTGCTGACAAGCAGTTAGAATGACCCGATCAGCCTCTCTGGAAACAGGAGAAAAGTCCCAACCTTAAGTTAAAAGATTGCTACACACAACACTGATGAAAACATTTGGCCACCAGCTACCCTAAAGAGCTGGCTAGAGGGAATCAATACAATTTCAAGATAAAAACACTTTTATACCACACTGCTCCTGAATGGTGGGTCTTCTTTCTTTCTTTGTTGATTATTATGGAAGGCTTTATATATTTAGTTAAAATATGAACCTTGACTGATCATTTGTTACAGAATATGTTGAGTGTTGCCTGACTTACATACGTGTTGGTTAAGAAAGGGTTGGGAGGGGGTGGGGGGTTGAAGTGGTTGTGATTTCAAAGAATGTTGTGTTTTTTTTCACGAAAGATTCAATAAAAATATTGCATTACAAATAAAAAACATTTGGCCACTGTACATGAACAATTTCACCACTGTGAAATATTCTGACTTTGATTCTATAGAATGATACATTTCACATCAAATCACTCTGAATGACTTCTTTCATCTTTATACCTTAATTATGCAGACATTTTGTTGCTCACCTGGTCCAGAGAACAACCCTTTCTCCACTGGGTGTGAGCGAGATGTTCTTAGCACAGACGGGCATGTCAGAAGAAGGGCTCTGTCTGCTCTGCTGTGTCATATCTCTGTCTCCCGACTGAAGAAGAGGGGGATGCTCTGAGGGTTCAGTTTCTGTCCCTTCTTCGTCTTTGTTGGGATTGTTGGGAGAAGAACATTGCCCCCTCTTGCCCTCCTCTTCCTCATGTACCTCTTCATCATCTCTTTCAACAGGATTGGGGGGAGGGTCTCCATCACTGCCCTCCCATGCTTGTCCTTCTGGCTCTGAAAAAAATGCATTTCTGTCAACACTGATGAAAAATGTCCCGTTCTCCAAATTCTATGAACTTTGTTTTTTTATTAAAAGCAGACAACAGTGGTATTAAACAAACAATAATTATTCATTCATTTTCCAAACCACTTCCATTCCAGGTCACGAGAAAGCTGGAGCCATTACCAGGTTCCAAGGCAGGGTACAGTGGTGGCCTAGTGTTTAGTTCTTTGCTCTTATGAGCTGAAGGTCACAGGTTCATGTCCTGAACCAGGCACCACTAAGGCAACCTTAAGCAAGGTGCAACACCATCCTGCAACACTGCTCCCTGTTAGCTGCCCGCTGCTCCATGTGTGCACATGTGATGGGTTAAATGCAGAGGTCAGATTTCGTTGCTTGAGTGTGTTCACCCAGGACAGGAGGCCAACCCATCGCAGGGCAACACACACATACACACACACACACACACACACACACACACACACACACACACACACACACACACAATTCAGATTATCCAATCAACCTACTGCAAGCCTTTGGACAATGTGAGGAAACCAGAGCACCTGGAGGACAGCTTGCAAACTCTACACAGAAAGGCACATGTGGGCGACCCTGGGATCAAAACCAGGACCTTCTTGGTGTGAGGCAACAGTGCTAACCACTGTACCCCCATGCCGCCCAACAAAAATTATAATAAAACAAAATGAAAAGACTTAATGGGAATTTCATTAATTAACATAAAAATGTGTACCATGGTGTGGACTGTTTGCCCCACTGCCAGACTCATCTTTAACCATAGTTTCTGTCTCTTTCTCCTCTTCTTTCTCCTCTAGTCTTCTTTCAGGTACTTCTCGTTCTTCACCTTGCTCAGGTTTAGCGTCTACTGTGGAGAATGAGGCATCACCCCTCTTCAGTGCCTTGGAACCTTCAGTGCCCTAAAGAGCAATGAAACATTTCAACACTGCATCTTAGTTTGGAAGCACTCATGTAATAAAAAATTGACAATTGAACAAACCTTTAATAGAATAAAATTGCTTTATTAAATTCCTTTAATAGAAGGTATTACGATTTCAATGCAGTATAAAACACTGAAAATTAGAAATGTCTCTTCTGAGGGTCTCTCTTTTGTCATCCTTCATGCAAACCACTGTCAGTGAACAAAGCTAGACATCTGGTTTCTAGCAATCAGAGAAAAGATACACATTTTGTTCTGTATTTATTATGTGATTGTACTGCACTCTGTTGCATCTCTGTCCTGTGTATATTTTATTCTTCTCTCAACACATGATGAAACAGAATGACAATAAGCTGACTGTGAGGTTGAAAAACTTGACACCTTGTTGCTATGGCAGCGCGGACAGCCTTTCCTCTTGTGTCTGCGATGCTTAGCTTCATGACTGGTATCTTGGCAGTGACAGGGACAGGGACAATCTTTTTCTGGCCAATCACAATCCTGCTGACATCACATTACATTATAGCATCTGGATCCTCACATGATTTGAATTAATAAATGAATGAATGAATGAATGAATGAATGAATGAATGCCAGTAACCTAATAAGAGATTTCAGTTGTGAGTATATACTTCGATCAGCCATAACATTAAAACCACTTGTATAATATTGTGTAGATCCTGCTCATGCCATCAAAACAGGCTCTGACCCATCAAGGCATAGACTCCACAAAACCTTTGAAGATGTTGTGTGGTATCTGGCACCAAGAAATAAGCCACACATCTTTTAAGTCCTGTATGCTGCAAGGTGAGGGCTTTATGGATTCCTGAACTTAAGGATATGGGTGGGGCCAGAAGACCATACTGCCTCCACCACTTTGCCTTCTCCTTTGTGAAAACTGCTCAGACCCATACGGCTGCCCATTTGTCCTGCTTTTAAACACATTAACTTTAAGAACTTACTGTTCACCTGCTAATCCATTGTAATGGGATAATCAGTGTTATTGACTTAACCTGTCAGTGGCTTTAATGTTGCAGCTGATCGGTGTATTGGTGAAGTGCTTTTAATCAACATGTACCAACTGGATTTCTCACCTTGTATTTCCTGTGTGTGCCAAGCTCTTTTCTTCTCCTGCTTTTGCTTGTTATCTGGGGAATCTTGTGCGTTTCCTCTTCTTCTTCCAAATCAGGGAGTGTGACTTCTTCAAACCCACCACTCATCCCTCCAGCACTCCCCAATCCCACTCCACCATCTCCTGTCTCTAGCCCGCTACCTGCATCCTCAGGCCACAGTGCCTCCTCAAACTGCCCCGGGCGTGCTGGTGGTGGACGAAGCTCATCAAAAAATAAAGAGAATTCTCCCTGCAGGTGTGTATGACCTTTAAGAAGGGTTGCCATCTGTACCTTGAGCTGAGACAGCAAAATAGTCTTTATTTTATGGTAGTTGCAGTTGCTGTACAATGTTATGTAGGCACATTTCACCAATTTCCATTAGTCACAGTTCTACAGAACGGTAAAATAAGTAAGTCCAGGAATATGGTTTAATTCAGGTAGGAAAATAAGCAAAAGTTTGTCTTACTGCTTTACGTGTTTTAACCACAGCCTAAAATGTCTTTTTAATGCATTACTTCCAATGAGAGTGCAACAAGTGTTTACATCCCTACATGTCCTCTCTTACCTCCTCTATGCCTGCAGGTGTGAGGGCTGTGCCTGCCTGCAGTGCTCTCACAATCTTCTGGTAATGAGTGGGATTCTCACCAAAACTAATCTCCAGCTGCCTCAGAAACCTCCTGCTACGCTCAAATGCCTGCTGTTCTTCAAACTTTGAAAAAAAAAAAAAGAAAAAGACAGCACTTCAATGCAATATTTGTTATACTGCTTGTTCTTACTTTGAATTGAGTATTTTAAAAAGACAAATGGAAGAAAATCTGGTAGAGATCTTTCTATATGATCTAGAAATCGATAAATGAATGAAGTTAGAACAGTGCATACCAGTCCACACTCCAGAGCCTGCTCTGGGTGGAGGAAGGCGGCAAAGTCACTCAGCAGCTCAGGCCAGTCTTTGAGGAGAGGTTTTAGTTGAGAGAAGAGTTCCACGGCACTTCTGCTATCCCCTCCCTGTTCAAACTCATAAAGCAGACTTAAAAACTCCTCCATTTTACCAGGAGTATCCTGCATTACTTCCCGGACCTGAAACACAGAGAAAGAGCACAAAGGACACAAAGGGAAATTTTTAAATCATGAATAATAATTTAGATGAGAGTTCCTGACCTCAGAAAAGGCTCCAATGCTTACAACAGAAATCAGTAGGGAATCTAAAATATTGTCTGTGACAAAGGATCTTATAATACAGAACTGGCAGAAAGACATTATGCTGAGATTTGTTTTAAGTGTTCCATTAAATAGATTTAACTTTTCTTCTGCAAATTGTCCTAGTTTTAAAAAAAAAAAGAGCAGGCAATTTAATACAATTACAAGCCATGTCCACTGACCCTCTCGAGGTAGGCCTGGGCATAGGCAGTGTCCTTGCTCTCCCTCAAGGGGTCATTATCGAGGATGTGGTCATCATAAAGAAGAAGTAGTTTAGACGTATCCTTGCTGCCTCGTTCCTGCCGTCTGCTCCTCTTTAAACTACGGGGCGGAGGGCGACCACGACCTGTTGAGGGCGATGAATGAATCAATTACTACTCAGTCACAACATAAACTCAGTATTCGTTAGTGCTTAAAGGAGTTTGGACCCGCACAGTATTTAAGATGCAACACATTCAAAACTATAGTTTAAAGCCCATTAGTTTAACTCTGACCTCTACCACGTCCTGCTCCTTTCCCGCTGGTCTGTGGAGGGTCATCCTCCTGTGGTATGTCTCCTTCAGGCAGTTTTCCTCCCTCTCCTTCAGTTGTTTCCAACTCCTTCATTGTACATTCCTCCTCATCTTCAGAATTCTCCTCCTGGGAGTTCTGTGAGATTGGGGAGGTGGGGGAAGTCGGGGAAGTGGGCGAGTTCGGAGAATTGTCCTCTTCTGAATCTCCCTCCCCACATAGCCTCCGCTCCGATGCCAACCATGTCAATTTCTCCATTGTCTCCTGTAATGACAAGAAAGAAACAAGAGTCTTACTTATGTATTCTGAAAAAAAAAATTCTCTGCCATGAAAACCTGCTTAATGGGAAGCAGGGTGAGCGATATTACAGCGGACAGACTGGTATAGATTAGTTAAACTGGATATTTATTGAAATTGAATTGCTGTCAAGGTTTTTTCACTTTTGGTACTGAACACACTTTTCCCCAAAGGTCAAAAAAGCAGGACAAACCTGCAGTTCAGGCACTGAAAGGACAGATTCTTCTGATGCCGATGACATCACTTCCTCTTCATCCTCATCCTGTGTGAGTTCATCAAAGTCTTCCTCTTCCTCTTCTCTGTCTCCATCACCTTCCTTCTCATCATCATTCTTATCTCCTCCTTCATTCCCTTGCCTCCCTCTACCACCATCTCCTTCTCCACCCTTATTCCCTTCTTCATCTCCGTCTCTTCCGTCACCTCCTCCACTCTCGCCATTCTGCTGCCCCTCGCCTTCTTCCTCATCTCTTCGGTTTCCCTCACTTTGTCCATCTGCTCCTCCAGATGTATCTTCTTTCTCAGTCCCAGAGGTGAAAGCAAGCAGCCCTGGTATTTTCTGTTTTCTGCTAACCTGACCTGGTTTAACAGCCACAGAAGTGTGAATACCCTCACAGATTTTCTTCTTACCCTTTTCTTTAGAGTAACTGCTAAGCTCCTCTCTGTCTCTCTGCTGTTCAACACTGGGACTGGGCATTGTGTCCTGCATTGTACTCTCAGAGGCCTCTGTGCTACTGTCTATATTGCTGCTGCTCAAAGAGGAGTCTGGACTACAGGAGGACTCAGACAGAGTAAGGAAAGGGCTTCCAAAAAGAGCACCTGCCATTTCCTCTCCACCCATTTCTGCTCCCACCTCCATCTCTTCTTTCCACACAGCACCACCACCACCACCATCTGTGCAAACAGAAGCTGTGACCTGGACAGTAGAACCCTTTGAGGGTTCTCCAACATTGAGTGACAAATTATCTCTCTTTGAGTTGTGCAAGGTCTCAAATCTGAAGGGTAAACTGTGTTGCTGAGGTACTCTGCTTTCAGGTTGATTTGGGATTTTCTGATTAGTTTGGGGTACAAGAAGAAACTGTGGTGTACCTCCCTGTGAAGCTGCCTGAACCAGCACATACTGGGAATGATCTGCTGGTAAACTAGTAAAACTAAAGAGGTTATGAACACTGTTGGCCAGTGGTGCAGCTTCAGCACTGCTCTTCTGAGGTGACAGTGAAGTAGAGATGAGATTTGTAGTGTTTTTGTTATTATCTAGTGTGTTCAGTAAGGGGACACTATGGTAGTCTGTAACTGGTCTATTACTTATTCTTTCCCCTTTTATCTTGTGCAAGGCAGGACCATGCCAAGACTGCTGGTCTACATTTAGCATTGCATGTCTTGATTTGAGGTTTTCTACAGCCTGGAGTGGAGGAGAAGGAGTGTGAGAGACAAACTGAGGACTGGACTTCAATTTAAACTTACTCTCTGGTGGTTGATTAGGACAGTCTGGACTTGGGATTCTGCCACTGTTGCCAGGCAACAATGGCCTGGCCAGTGTTCCTAGGTGAGAGAGGCTACTGTCTGGTTGAGTGGTTGGATCCTGACGGGGAACAGAGTTGGAGGACTTGACCCATCCCTGTGGAGTAACTTGGAAATGTACAGCAGCATTGTCCAGTAAAGAAGAAGGCTGGATGATGACCATAGATGGAGGCGTCTTTGTAATTTTTTCAGTACAATTTGCAACTGTGGCAGGTTCCACAACTGTTGCTGTAGCCCCGAGATTCATACTCACGGCAGAACCTGGAGTAAGGGGTATAAGTCGGGACAACTGATCGGCAGGAGTTAAAGTAGGCTGGACAGGAAGCAGCTTTCTAGGCATGATTCTTTTCTTAGGCATCTCCACTTTTTTCGGCACAGATTGTATTGCACAGGTGGTAAAAACTGGTGTAGAGGGATTTTGTACTACAGCGGGGGGCAAACTGGCAGGAGGTTCTACAGGATTAACACATCCCAGCTGTGGAACAACATACTGGAAATTAACAGGACCAACACTATTTAAAGGCACAGTTCCATGAGCAGGTGTGGAGGCTACCTGGTTCACTGGGAGAGCCCCATTCACAGGGATGTAAGGAGTCTGGGTCAACAGAATTACTCCTTGAGAGGGAAGAGGTGCTGGGACATTGGGTAATAAATTAATGGTGCCTGAAGCACAAGGAGGAGCTTTAGCCAACGGTGTTCGGGCAGGCTGTGCAAAACCATGCAGAGGGCGAGGTTTAGGTTTTCGGGCAGAAGTCTGTCTCTTGGCTGAGGGATGAAGTAGAAGAGTCAACCCTTCAGGGAGGCTTTTAGGGTAATTTGTTTTTTCAGGAAACACGAGTGGAGGTGAAGCATTAGTTGTTCTATTATCAGATGGTGTTCTTTCTTCTGACTGGCTCTCAAACACTGCTTTATGGATGTTTGGCAAACTTTTCTGTTAAAAAAAACAAGAATTAATTGTGTGAAAGTTTCTTTTAATCAGCCATTGTCAAAATAATGTATGAGAAAACATAAAAAAAATTACCTCAATACTGTGGATCAACTCTAGTACAAGGAAAAACAAATTAATCTGATCCTGCTGCTCACTACTTACTATTTATTGTATTGAATCTTGTACAGTACCTGAAGCCAACTGGGCATAATATTCTTCTCTCTCTCCACAGGGGGGCGTGCCTCTCCAGAGACAACTGGACAGCAAGCCACTGGTAGAGGAGGAACAACATGGTGTTTGCAGTAAAACTGAAAAAAAGAGTGGACAAAGAGATCAAGACACTGGCCCTGAAAACTTGACCGTTCTCTGCAAATGCAGCACAAACTGTACTGTAAAAAATATTTCTCAATTAATAAAACTATTAGTAAAGAACAGAAATTACACAATGAGTTGAGGAATTCAAAAATTTTATTTAAAGTTATATGGTTAAGCATGAAGCACCTTGATGACGTTGTCTGAAGCCCTGCTTGAGCACATGTCTTTTACACGAACTCGCAGCTGTTCCAACTTTTTAGGGCTAATGAGATACTGACACATAAGATGATATGGGAATTCTGTCTCACTGAAGTGTTTCAGGCCCAGAACAATCAGACTGGGGGAAGAGAAAATTAACAAAAATAATTAATGGTTAGTACATCAGTGCTGCCCAGTGCAATAACAAATGGCTGTGAAGAAACCTGCATGCTTCCAACAAGTGTGTACCCTACACCTAATTTTTGTGCCAATGTGCACTCATTGGGGAGTCTTTAATCAGTATACTAATATTCTGCTGACTGCTATTGCTAAAATTAGAGATGCACAATCAGAATCTTTAAGGACAATGAGATTTAATTTTGCCTGATCCTTCTGGCAATTTAATGACAAATAGTGCTAAGTGCTGTATTTAAATATTGCTGCTACAAGTTAATGTAACAATTAATTTAATTTTATTTATTATTATTATTATTATTATCATAATTATAAGTATTATTATTATTATTATTATTAATAATAATAATAATAATGAAACTCTGTCTACCAGAAACTATTGGAAATAGTGTGTTTTTATTAACTCCATGGAGTATAAATCTTGGGTTAAAAAGGGCTAATAAAAATTTTAAATAAGTGGACGAAATTGTGAATAAATGAAATTCATGATTGGTATCCCTAGTTGCAATATTTTTTTTTATAATTTCAGGAAAATAAGGAAAACAGTAACTGACTAACATACCCATCCTCTCCCTTAGTGTAGAGGTTCTTGCTACGTGGAGATTGCAAAGCTGGGTCCAGGCTGCAGTGGGGTAATAACTCTGGGTAGATAAATACAGATCGCGTGGCAAATAGCCAAGCAAGATGAGCCGGGAGCAGCGGGTAGTGATGTGCTGCAAGGAGATAATAAACACATAATGGTACTTTCAACAACTTTAGCATGCTGGACTGAGCATTGACCTCACTATTTACCTTAAGTAACAAGTGTCCAAGTAAGAAAAAGCCCAAATGAACCAACTACTGCACTACTGAGGTACCCTTGAGCAAGGTACCGTCCCACTACACTGCTCTGCATCTTGGAAGTGGATAAAAATGTCAGCCAAATGAATAAAATGTAAAATGTTTAAGGTAATTCCATAGTGTCTCACCAGAATGTGATTGGGCAGCTTTTGTCGATGGAATGCGAGGACAAGGAGTGTGCTTCACCTCCTCCAGCAAGTTTAGAGATGGCTGTAGGTTACACACTCTGAACAAACTCTGGAACCCAGGGTCAATTGATGCTCTTAGTTGCTCCGCACGCTCTGCAAATGACTGCAACTCCATCTGAAACACATCACAGAAAACCAATATACAAACTCAATTTCCAGAAAAGTTGGGTTATTTTCCAAAATGTAATAAAAACAGAAATCTGTGATATGTTAATTTACATAAACTTTTATTTCACTAAACAAAAGTACAAAGAAAAGATCTTCAATAGTTTTACTGAACAATAGTATTTCATAAAAATACACAGATTTAGAATTTGTTTGCTGCAACACGCTCAGCAAAAATTTGGGACAGAGGCATGTTTACCATTGTGCTACATCTCTTTTCCTTTAAATTACACTTTTTAATCAGTTTGGAACTGAGGAGACCAA
Source organism: Arnoldichthys spilopterus (assembly GCA_037974385.1). Taxonomy (NCBI): domain Eukaryota; kingdom Metazoa; phylum Chordata; class Actinopteri; order Characiformes; family Lepidarchidae; genus Arnoldichthys; species Arnoldichthys spilopterus. The sequence continues at coordinate 9,408,096 of JBBPDA010000009.1, read as the reverse complement.
TTATCGTAATTCTGCATTTGAAATTTTTGTCTATTAATGCCTGAAATAAGACTTCAGGTGCTCAACAGGGCCCATGACCACCGTTCTCTGCTTTCCTCTTCATGATGTGCCATTCTTTTTATTAACAGAGGACAGATCTGGACTGGCACGCTTTTGTAGACAGATGGCATTGCCCTGCTGAAATAGCATAGGCATCAGGACAGGACATTACCTTGATGACAACATATGTCTCTCTTAAACCCTAATATACCAGATAAATGCAACGTACCCATACTATGGGCATTGGTGTACCTCCATACCATCACAGATGCTGGCTTTTGCACCTTTCTCCGATAACAATCTGCATGGTCATTTTCATCTTTAACACTGATAACTCGATGTCTGTTTTTTTCAAATCTGTGGACTTATCTGACCACCGGACATCATCTGAGATGAGCACGGGTCCAGAGAACTCACTGGGGTTTTCTGCATAAAGTTGATGTATGGTTTTTTCCTTGTGTAACACAGTTTCAAGTTGCATTTCTTGATGTAGCAACAGACTGTGTTACATGACAATGGTACTCATGAGCGCATGTGGCTGTATTTAATCACAGTAGCATGACTGTTTCTCATCTTTACTCTGTACTTTTGTCAGTTAAATAAAGGTTCATGTGGATAAACATGACGACAGATTTTGTTTTTATTGCATTTTGAAAATTATCCCAACTTTTCTGGAAATAGGGTTTGTAAAACTATTCTAGTGCAATAACCCAATCTTGACAATACTTGGTATGACCTATGCCTTGGTACTAGGGAAGATTTGGACAAAACATACTCGAAAATGAACTTGAACAGAAGAACATGCTTTCTACTTTTCACCATTTTACAGAAATGTCCAAAGAGGAGTTAGTCTCATCACCTCACCAGGTGTATCTCTATAAAAACAAACATCCCTCACCCTCCTAATCTTAACCATGAGAGAAAAGGAGAAACAGATCTCCAGGATATTTACCAGGAACAGTTTGGTAGTGGTGGCCTGGCTTTGCAATGCCTCCACAGGGCTACACAGCATGTTCACCTGTGTCAGGAGCTGGATGTGCTGCAACACAGTTTTACCATTAAACATTCATTTGTTCATAATCTTTCCAATGGTGCAGTGTAATATATGCCATTGAAAACTTCTGTTTACATTGGGGCAGGCCTAGAAAAACTCATGTGGAGTGGGGTAGCATTTTGTCTGAAAAAGAAAAGTTTTAATTCACCATGCGGATGCAGAAACAGGCTTTTATTTTGTCACATTTTGACTATTGGAGACAATCAAGAATCAAAATGTTCACCTTAACTAAAAGAGGTGCAGCAGTAAAGGTTACTGTGTACTGAGCACTATATTGAGGCGAGGTCATTTACATCTCAAATGCCATATTTCTCAGGGGCTCACAGACAGACAGTCTGACCCAAACACGCACACACACACATACTGCATTTTATGGTTGCTGCTCCATTCAGATTTCCTGAAGAAGATTATCTGGACAATAGTTTTCTGTGCTCAAATAGAAGAGCTATTTCAAGCTACAAAACTTTAAATGGAGCAGTGAGGCTAAGCAGGTACAATTTACTATAAAATGTTTTCTCTCATCAAATAATGTGTTAAAGTAGTGTCCATAGCTATGAAATGCACATTGTTCTATAACATCTAATGCATTTTAGCTACTCAGCTGCAACAGGCAGTAGAAAAGCCATTGTCAATTCAGACACAGGTGTGCTATTCTTTTAAATGTCTGAAATGATGAGGGAGTCACCAAAGGTCAGAAACAGCTTTATGTATAAACATCAAGGCCAAACAGCAGGACTTGCTGCTTCAAGTGCCTGTACACTGGTTAGTAAACCTGCTCCAGGAGTAGCTGGATGATCATGATTAATTTTCATACCTGTTGGATCTGCTGCTGGAGCTGGTGTTTTTGGCTGGGTGTCACCACCAGCATGCAGGGTGGTGGGATAAGCACCATGGTGGGCCCAGGTGTGCTCTGGTTTTGTTGGCTCTCCTGTTCTCTCCGCTGCTGGAGCATGTCTAGCTGCTCACGGACCGTACGCCTACATGCAGTCAACATGTTGGCCAGTGGCTCCTCAAACCTTTACACAGGCACACAGAAATAAGTCATGGCATGTGCTTTTAAGACAGTTTATGGTACTAGTATCTCTAGTTTCCCCCATTCCTTTTACCTTTGTACCTGCAATATTTGTTCTCTCATACAGTTCACCTACAGATGTACACCATCTTCCACTTATACAAGATGCAGCATATCAGTGAAAACAAGCTTAGTTTCCAAATTTGACTTCTTTACTTTAGAAATGTAGCATCAAGACTAATGCTGCTAACTAGGTAGGTAAAATAGGTAGTTACACAAATCTTTCAGCAAATACAATCTTCTCTCAGGTAACAGACTCTCAAGCAGTAAAAATCCAGCTCTTCATGAAGACTTACTGATGAGATTTAAGACACAGTATTAACACATACATATGACTATTGGCTTCTAGTGCTTGTTAGCAACATTAGCATTACAGCTCCAAGCTATAGAAGAAAAATGTGCACACTAAATATGTCTCGGTTGACCGACTACATCTTTTTTAAGTGAAAAAAATTGTTTAAAACTGGTATGCTGCTAAACCAATCTATAATCAACAAATATAAATAACTAAACCTCAAAACACAAATATGCTTTAAAACGGGAAATTCCCAGCCATAAATGGGCCTTTTCTGACAAAAATGCTTAAATGATTTGTCCATGACATTTTTTAACCTAACTGTACTGAGAGTCAATTGAAAACAGTTACACAGGCATTGACACTGGTGCGGACGCACAAAGCCCTGCAAATATAAAAGAACAGAGCCCCAAAGCCACACAAACACACATGCAGGGCTTTATGCCAATGTGGAAAAAGGCAGGATGGACGTCACTGCGGCTCGTTAACATTTTGAGCTTCACATCAGCCTGGAGACGAGGATCTGTTCTCACAGCTGTGACATGCACAGGCGCACACACGCACATGCCACACTGTACTTGGAAAGTGAACAGCTTTTAGCTATGAAAGAAGGAACAGACCTTACAATGAGATAATGAACTTTTCGCGACCAACACAAATATGATTTAAGAAGCTAAAAATATATGCTACAATAAGAGTCAATTTAATATGGTCAGAAATCAAGTTCCTGTAATTTTCATTAAACTGTGGGATACGATACACGGACAGTTCTCAACTGGACACAGCAGAAACTTGGTGAAGTTAGAGGTTCTCTGAATTTTTTGCAGTTTTGATAACATAGGTTAGCAAGCTCTTATTTTTAAAATAAACATACTAGCCTAATCCTAAAGATCACGATTCAGATGCACATCATACTTCTATTCTAACCTCAATGTGCCACTTCCCTAATGGACATAATCCTTAAAAAGAACAGCTTTTCTTACATCACTTCATCACAACAAAAAACAAGCCTTTAAATATTGAAATTTATCAAACTGTAAAGTCTGATAAACTGATAAATGCTACATAGTCTTAAAAGCAACGTCAGACAAAAAGTATCCGAAATTTATCAGCCACCAACACAGCACACACATAGTGGACCCCCCCCCCCTTAAAGAATTACAACAGAAACTGTACAGAACTCACTTCAACATTACTAAAATATTTGATCAATTTTCTTTAAAAACTATTTTATGTGGTTTTAAAACCCTGAACAAACAGGGGTCAGAAAGTGGCAACAGGGATGGACAGAGTGAAAGAAAAGTTGAGGTGTGTCTCAGCCAGATATACAGCTGCCATCTAATCCTGTAAAGTTGTTCTATTATTGTCCATTGTGCTTGGACTCAGAAGACATGTACCTACACATGCACAAGTGATCATACCTTTCAGCAAGAGACAGAACTAACACGCTCCATCTCACATCCTACCATCCATACATTCACACCTGATTGGCTGTGTCTGCACATTATTGTGTGCCTGCTTGTTCTATTGCGTGTGATTAAAAGTATCTATGCACCCTTGCACAAATGTGTGACAGTGCGCAAGCATGGGAACACAGCTGCTACCTATTCCAGTAAACGAGCTCTATTCCTGTCTCCATGCCTGGATCTTGCACGTCTCTCTCTATCTCACACACACACCTTTCAACAGGAGATAAAATTAACCTCAAACACATGAAAACACACCTATATGCTCTCAACAGGGAACAGCACATGCATGCTCTGTAGCTCTTAAGTGATCACACTGTACTTTCACTCTGCTGTAAGTCAGGTGACACTGCAAGCAGTTAATCTGCCTCCCTACCCAAACAGATACAGCACCCCTCTGCTGCTCTGTCCCAAAGGGAGGACTGTGTTAGTGTATTCATTTCATTCATTCATTCAGTCACTTGCTCATATAATTATTCTTCCTAAACCATTGGATTTAACAGAGTGTGTTCCCACCCCAATTGCTGCAATAACAGCAAAGTCGTAAGCCACAACCCACCTTCTCTTGCAGAGCCAGAGCCTTTGGCCTTGTATAGCCAAACATGATGCACTGACCTTTTACCAGTTTACTTTCTTATAGTAGAATGTTTCCAAACAGCAAAACTTGAATACTGTATAAACTAGTCACGCTAAATTTGTTGATATTTACAAAAGCCGATCAGTGAAGACATTCGAAATATTTTCTTTGAACTTTTTTTACAGTTAATAAATTGCACCTTCTTGCTATTATTGCATTTTATGGAATGAATGGGGTTTACAGATGTTTAGAACATTGCTGTGAGGATTATACTGTATTCAGCCAAAAAATGCTTTTACTAAGGTGAAAAGTGTGTTTTCAGTGTAGAACATTTGCAAAGTAGAAATAAATCTGAAGAAACGCTGTTATATGACTGAGGACAATACTGAAAACAGCAGTGGTCTGAGCAACTCCTAGAGCAGTGGTGTAGCATTCTCTATGGAATACGTGTCCAGAAGCACGCTCTTGGACTCACAGACACTGCAGCAGATGCTAGACAGAGCACTGTGTCAACAACAGACACAAGGGTGTGTGTGTGTGTTTGTGTGAGTGAGTGAGTAAGAGTGAGCGAGAGCGAATGAGAGAGGGGGAGAGAGAGCGAGAGATCATGAAACTAAAGGAGCAAAAGAAATAAAGTCAAAGCAACAACGTGTTGTATAATGCGACGCTACAAACGTCAAATATGAATCAAATTTGCCAAAAGAGAGAAGTTGCACTTTAATATCTGAAGAAGCAGGAATGTGGCAGTTTTTTCTTTCTAGAGGGGAAAAAAACCCAAGTTGCATCCAAATCAACATAATGTTGCTCATTGCTCAAATGATTATGTATGCTGTTATCAGAACTACACTGCCCATGTTGAATGTATGTGTGTACTAGACAGGTCAAAAGTGCTGTACCGAATGGCTTGCGGGACATTGAATTTAGCAGTGCTCTGGGTCAGGTTTTCTTCATCTTGCTCTTCGCCTTCCTCGTGGCCCTCTTCATTGTGCTCGTTCACTCCCAACTCATCTTGGAACTGGGGAGAAGATAAAGTGAGGGCATAAAGCAGTGTTTTAAAATGACATTTAGTTTAATATTTTTCACTGTGGATCCTCTTACCGTCTCAAACAGCTCTTCCATAAGCTCATTAACTTCCTTCTCTGCAGGAAGAGGTACAGGCAAAGTTACAAACAAAATGAAAGTGCTTTTATGTGAGATTATGCGCGTGCCTAATGAATATGTAAAGGAATCATTAAAATGGCATCTTATGTATTAATAAAGTGAGTGACTGTCTGAACAAACTCACTGGTGATGCGAACTGCTCGATCATTACGGTAGTCCTCCAAATCTGGCTCATCTAAATCGTCAAGGAAATTATATTCAGGATCATCGTCATCATCAGCCTCTTCTGAAAAGAGAGTATGAAAAGGAGAAAAAGAAAAATAGAGAGAGACATTTAGAAAAATGTCTATGATAAGATGCTGAAGAGCTTCCATATATATGGAGTTTTCTGGTCAGACGCATGAATTTATACAACATCAAAATTGATCTTGCATCAAATACAAAACAAATGGGTTAAAGGTCATTTTGAACAGTATTAATAAAATTTACAGTAAAAATTTTTCAACAGTATCATGATTTCGGATTTAACATGATTTTCACATTTACTTTAACTAATAATTTTTCAGAAAGGACATTATTATTATATAAGCCCAAAGTTGGTAAGCTGTGTAAAATGCAAAACAGAGTGCAACAATTTGCAAATCTCGTACTTTAACCCATCTTTTATTCACATTAGAACAGAGAAAACACATCAAATGTTTAATCGGAGTAAATGTTTAAAAAAAAAAAAAAAAAAAAAAAAAGGCATCAACTCGTCTCATTAAAGTTGGGACAGGGCCACGTGTCCCACTGTGCAGGATTCCCTCTACGTCTGTAAATGTGTTAGAACTGAGGAGATCAGTTGCTGGACTTTTGGTAGAGGAATGTTTGCAGATCATTACTCTAGGAGAAATCAGCATGATAAGCTGATAAGCCTGTTGGTCTCTCTCCTCTTTAGTCGAGAGGACACAGCGTCCATGTTTTCCAAAAAGATTTTCAAATTTTGATTCAACCATAGAACATTTTTCCACTTCGCTTTAGTCCATGTTAAATGAGCTTTGGCCCAAAGAAAACAGCGGCATTTCTAGATCATATTCACATGTGGCTTCTTCTTTGCATGATAGAGCTTTAACCTGCAATTGTGAATGGCACAGCAAACTGTGTTCACAGACAATGGTATCTGGAAGTTTTCCCGAGTCCATGCAGTGATTTCCATGACAGAATCATGTCTGTTTTTAATGCAGTGCCATTTAAGAGCCCGAAGATCAGGAGCATGAGATGTTAATCTTTTGCTTTGTTCCTTGTGCAGAGAATTCTACACATTCTCTGAATCTTTTGATGTTATGCACTGTAGATGATAAAATTGCATGCATAAAAAGACTTTGAATATCTTATGTTGATGAAAAAAAAATTCTGAAATTGTTCCACAAATTGTAGATGCAGTTTTCTGCAGATGAGGGAACCTTTACCCATATTTATTTCTTTACTTCTTAGTTCCCCTGTGCCAACTTTTGAAACGTGTTGCTGCCATCAAATCTAAAATGAGGTAATATTTTATTACAAAATGTGTCTCACTTCCACAATTTGATAAGTTCTACCGTGAATAAAAAATTGGCTTATGGCATTTGCAAATCATTTTTAATTTACATTTTACACAGTGTCCCAACTTTTTTCAAATTAGGGGGTTTATTTCTATATTTATTTTTTTAAAATGACAACACCACATTTTTACAAAGATAATAAAATATGCCAATTGAAATCATCATAAAGTGTTTTGGACCACAAGCATTACTAACTGATAAAGACCCTTCAAAAACTCATACAGAAGTATAAAAGAGCCATCAACACAATCAGCAGCTAAATGGCCTGTAAATATACACATTTTCACCTATATGGAGTGCTAATTCAGTTTAACTGCATGGAATCAAAAGCATGGGGACAATAATGACTTTATAAAGTCTATAGGAGTGCTGTAAAGATTGCATCCACAGGCGTGTATGACATTATGCTTAAAAGCAAATAACCAGACTGTACACTCAACAGAAAGCAGAGAACTAACTGATCATTTGAGACTGTTGATATTTTATGTCTACTGCTAGCCTTTATTATAAGAGACAACAATGAGGGAGTTTAAATGAATCATCTGAGGTAAAGCAAGAAACATTTTCTTGCTTTATCATCTTAGTAAAACAACGTTTATCTCACAATTTCCATAATTATCCATCAATACCATATTCAGGAATATTCAACAATAATCCATACTGTTGTGGACACCAGTATAGACGATATCATACAGCACCAACACTGGGGAATGAAAGAGAAACAGAGAGATGACTCTGCATAAGAGCAATGTTCTAAAAGGAAAGGCAAAGGACATCATGCAAAACGGGATGAAAACAGTGGTAATGCACAAAGAGAGATCAGGGGTAAAGGTCAGGGGAACAAAAACAGGAGAAGGCAAACAGACACAGCCCATTAAACCACTACGACACACAAACACATACACATTAAACTAGGTACAGACACACACCACACCTGGAACAAGCCATTAAGACTTCGTGAGGCATCTGTCTACAAGAGAAGACCTTGACAGGCTGTCACATTAGCGAATGCTTACATCCTCTCCAACCACAAAACCACAGGTAAATCAAACTATTTCTAAAGCAAAAGCTTATTTCAGCTTGCATACATTTTTCTCCCTCAGTGTAGTGTGAACTCTGACCTTCATTGTCCAGATGTGAGGTCATGAGGCCCTGTAGCCACTGGCTCCACACTCTGTCCTCCAGCGCAGAAACACAGTCGTACATGTCTGGCGTGATGTCAGGCGCACACAGTTCAGCCTCCAACTGGTCAAGCGGGATGTCCCTCAATGGGCGCTTTGACCGTGTCCGGCATGCCACCAAGCTGTCACTACTGCTCAGAGTCTGAGAAATTTTAGAGGGTTTAGAAATGGTTACAAAACTGGATTTGCGGATTTCAAACATCTATTATCAGAAATACTTTGGATTCAAATAAATATAAATAAAATAAGATCCCCCACCCACACACTGCAGAATTTAGTTACAGATCTAACTCAATACACTTTATGTAGTTAATTACACTCTTTGTGAAAATTATAGCCATGCAGGGTTAAACTAGAGTTTAATCAATAGGCAGGAACAGAGCTGTAACAGCTATGGTACATATTTAAAGAATTGTATTACAGTAACATAACGGCCTAACTCAAACCATTACAGTGATAGAATTCATAATACTTAGCTAATGTGCTTTATCACAGTTCACCAAAAACATAGCAAATGACAAATGTGTTATTGACTGTTTTACATGAAAGCGGCGTGACATTTCTACACATGGCCCAGTGCAGGTCCAACATGAACAGACATTTGCTATGGTGATTCACTTGGCCTCATATTGAATGAAGACAGAGTCATGAAGAGAGAGGAGTTAAAGGTATAGATAATCTAGGAAGAGCATTTCAGTGCATGATCTCAGGGAGTGCAACTGTAGCTGTCCTTGTACCTGGTAAGGTTCCATGCAGAGGGGATTAAGCTCCAACTCCTCATCCACAGCATGTAGTTTCTCCATGAAGGAGTCAAGAGCTTTCAGAGGCCGAGAGGAGCCACAAAACTGAGAGGGAGGAGCAGGAGGGCCCATGGGTACAGCTTCTACTCTCAGATGCCTCAAAGGCCTGGGCTTCTGTAATGTAGTACGTACATACATTTTTGGAAAAGAGAAACTCTTTAGTGTCATCAGACTGCAATGCAAAACTAAATAAAAATGAACAAAAGAATAATTAAGAAACTGAAAGAGATTCCTAATTTAAAAGTGAATAGTGTTATTCCCGGTGCACTGCAGTTATAATAAGCATTGCAATACCTAAAGAGCGGATTGCAAATAAAAAAAAAAAAAAGAAATATACACATTACACATACACATACACATTAGGAACTATAAGCTACTGATGCTTGTAGTATATGCCATTTGTGCACACAGTCATGAACTGTGAAACACCTAAAAAATTCTTTATCATTCTTGGGTCCTGATTTACTAAGATCCCAGACAACACATAGAAATCTGATTGCGCAGGGCGTAAGAATTTTTGCTCATGATTTAAAGGATAATTGCACACATGATTCCGACACATGCAACAAAATATTAATAATATTAAGAACAGCAATATTAATTCTGGTCTGGGATATACTCTGGCATTCTGGACCTTTAAGCTACCTTTAATGATCTTACACGAGTTTACTCCATCTCTGCTTAGCACTTTTACTTTACTGTAATATCAAACATGAAATATATTCACTTCATCAACAACATTCTCCCGGCAACTTTCATTTATTTAATGATATTCAAATGATTAGCATGTGCAAAATGTGGATCAGATTAGCAAATGACCACATAGGGCTTAATTTGCAATGGCATTTGCCATGTCTTAGGAAATGGCTCTGCTGGTGCTACATTTCACTGACACTACCCTGTATTTCGCACCTTTTGAAAAAAAAGGCCCAAAACTGTATAATGCGATACTGCTGTATCTACTGCTTATTTTGCATTTGACTAGAAATTGTACACTATGATTTACAGTGATGTCATATTTTGGTGTGTTCTCTGGAGGACTTAACTTTTTCGATAAGAAAATAAATTTAAAAAACTTTTTTTTTAGAATTTTTAAACTTTTGCATAAAACTGTAGTGTTTGCCTTAAAAAAAAAGAAAGAAAAAAAAAAACAAATACAGAACCTCACATCCAGCATTGCCAAAAATGGGTAGCCTATAGTTTTAAGATCTAAACTGTTATCGTGAAGAAGCACTTATTTTAATATTGCTGCAAAGTACCGGACATGGGCTGTTACTCCTTTCTTCATCGTACTCTGAGAGCTCTATGGGTGTGAGAGAGCGACCACGTCTACTGATGCGTGGTGACGATGCTATGCTGTCCATGTCACTCTCCAGAATAGTCTGAAAATCACAAAAACACAGTTACTCTATTCACACACCTCAGTTATTTTATTCATACACCTGTGCCCTGAATGAGCAAAACTTCAGCACCTCCTCTCCAGTCTCATCCTCTTCATCCTCATCTGGATGATACTCTTCGTCTGAGGAATCTTCCTCATCCTCAAGAGGAATGTCTACAAACTGAGGAGGCTAAAGCGAAGACAAAGGAGGCGAAAGAAATGTAAAAACCTTACTACACTATATCTCAAAATGTATCATACACTAATGTTTAACAAGATAATGAAGACCTTATAAATAAATATCACACCTTTATTTCATTCGATTTCTTGATGGGTGAGAGGTTCCAGTTGGGAATTCCCTGAAAGTTTAACATTTCTCCAAATGATTACCATATGCATGATCATTAAATACAAAACTATATAAATAAAAATGATTAAATAGAAAGAGAAACAAAAGATCAAACTCACCACGCCTTTCTCCACAACCTCCTTGAGCTTTGAACGGGTCATCTTGGGCTCCTATATTTAAAGGATTAAAAGGATTAGCACAAATTCATAAACATGCATTGAAATCTTAAAACCTTACATAAATAATGAAATGACACATACAAACATGGGCATGTCCTGTGTTGCTATAATGGCTGCTTTCATCATGGCCACTACATGTTCATTGGTGATCACCTCCTGTAGACAAAGAAAAGTCAAGAGGAAAATTACAAGTGATTAAATCTCCAAAGTACATAAACATGCTTGTTCAAATAGATAACCATCGCACAGTAAAGCTAATCAAAACTATTCAGTGTGAGGCAGAGCTGGTGGTGGCAACTCAACGTGACTTACATGAATGATGTTGCGCACGTTGACTGATGTCAGGTTGTGCTGTTTTGACTTCATAGCTAAATCTCGATCCAGTTTTCTGAATTCTTCCTCGCAGTCCTCCTCCTCACTGGCTCCTACATGCCCCTTCTCTTTAGCCGACAATGCTGCATCACTGCTTGTTATTATTGCTCTCTTTGGTTTTCCTCCATTTTTTCGCATCGGCTCTTTCTGTTTCTCACCCCTCTCTTCATCTATAGAAAACAACAACATAAATCAAGGATGAGACCAAGCCTCACATTGGATTAAACTTAGCCTAAGTTTAGTAAAAATGTGCTTACTGACCATGGACAAATACTAGTTAAGGTTATTACATTTTACAATTCAAAATGTATATTCAAGAACTTCAAACGATGAACTCACCCAGTGTGATGACCAATCCCAGCTCCGTGTCCTCCTCTGAGTGAAGGCTGGATGACTGCACACAATCATTTCCCCTTTCAGAGTAACCTAAAAAAATACCCTAATAAGAACACTGCCTCACATTATAGTTCAATGAAATGTTCTGACGTTATAGGAGTGCATTCACAGGAGAGCAGTGGTGGCCTAGTGGTTAAGACGTTGCCTTTTGGACCTGAAGGTCGCAGGTTCGAGTCCCGGCCCGGGCACTACAGAGGTACCCTTGAGTAAGGTACCGTCCCACTACACTGCTCCCCAGGCGCTGTTGGTAGCTGCCCAAGGCTCCACGTGTGCATGTGTGATGGGTTAAATGCAGAGGTTACACTTCGTTGTGGTGCTTGAGTGCGTTCACAATGTCAAATAGTCACTTCACTTCAGCAAACATAAACTGACCATTTCACAACACGCATTAAAACTGTCTTGGCTAAATAGATGATGACAATTTGTTTTCTCTTTGAGCTATAGCCATTAAAAATACACAGACATACTTTACGGTTAGACTAGTACCACTTCATACGTTTACCCAGCAAATATGGGTAATCTAAATGTAAATGATTTGAGAGAATATGCCATCAGGAACAGAAATGTTGATGGGGTTGGACCCTCTGGGGTCATCTGGTACTGGGCATCCAAGGCTACAACCCTGAAGATTTCATGATTAGTCTTGGTTTAAAAAAATATAGCTATCTGTAGAACAAACAACAACAATGTCTTTTTTCAAGGTCTGAAATCTCATGTCTTTGTTAATACTTTCAAATCAAACATTCAATAAGCAACACATTCTAATACTTTGTTGAAGCTCCCTTTTCTTTAACTCTTTCAAATCCCCTGCTGAAGTAGTCAGGACATGGATCAAAGTTTGGAAGTAGGGCTTTCTGTGTGGTATCATGTTTTCTGCATTTGTATTAAAGAAGCATTAGGTGGTCACAGATCTACACCTGTATTTGATCTATCTATATCCAGTTGGACCACCATTTGTATGGTCTTTAGGAAGTGCAGACTACTATACATCACTCCAAAAAGACAGAACTTTGCCAGGTTTAAACATTCAATCATGTCTAACAGCTTCTTCATACTGTACCTCTTGTCGGGCCGTGAAATTTTAATCTGAGAGAGTTGGCTCTAGGAGAAAGGTCTGGGGCTTTTCTCTTAGTTGGGGTGGAGATCCTTTTCCCTGGACTGAGTGTCTGTCTGTAGCCACCATGGGATCCACAGACAAAATTCTTCCGCACAACTTTTGATGGAACATCTTGAGGCTCTGGGGAGGAGGACTTCCGCCTTCGACCCATTTTCATCTCTCTTATGGGGCTAATGCAAACCAGAAGGGAAAAAAAATTTTTTTCGCCCAGTTCATTACTTTATTATTTACCAATTATATAACACACAAACACACACCTTATTTAACTTTAAGAGCCATCTAAAACATTTAAATGCAGAAATGTGCTGAAGAACAATAGCAGCAGCAGGCTTTTGGACATCACTAATGTATTTGTTTCACACATGTACACACATGGGCTTCAGAAAACTCTTTGCTTACTGTGGGTATAGCTCATGTTTATGTCAATAGTTTCAGTAAACGAGTAATAGTAATTACTGTGAATCTGGTAAATAAACAGCAACAGTCATTGCGAGTGTGAACTAGAACTAAGAAAGCATTTCTCATTCAGGATTTGTGGCATGTGGATCCCATTATATCATGTATCACACGGACCCTAATTATGTCGATGTTGACCACGAAAACAAACCATCACACGCTATTAAAACAATATATTTTTTTCTTAAACACACTCAGTAAGTCAGCTGCTAGGTACCGCTCGCTAAACTGACTGAGGTTACACCGACTTTAGACAACCTATAGTAGACCAAATTTAACACAAAACAATGCTGAACTTCTACAATTTTACAAAACAGTACATGTGCTCAAGGCAGTTATCCTTAGCTACGAAATTGCATTCCATCGCTACATACACACCCTGGAAGCTACAATGCTAACGTTATATTTTACCTGAATTACACACAGAGACGGGGGAAAGCTACGTTTATTAACCTTCTTTTTAATTTAACAGCATTTTCATTGTTGACCATGCAGTCATTGCTTTATGTATTAGGCTAACAACACAGCTAGCCAGCTAACTGAGCTCAGCATGAATCTTCCACTATACAGCTCTGTTCTGAAAATTCTGTCCTCAACCGCTCAGCCGTTAAGATAATGGGGTTCATTTCACTGTATCAGACAATTCTTAAGTAAAAAAAGCCATGGATTACCCTGACGTAGTTATTTGTAGCCATCAGTAGCTAGCTAGCTTCTGCGCTAGCCAGCCGGGTTCACAACAAACTGACGTTTCGCGGGTGATGCGGTCATTTCCCTCCCCAGGGGCCAAAAACGCCACACTCAACAACTACCGCCCCCTGTAGGCTGAACACCACAGTCTCCTTAGCATGGCGTATGCCCACAGACCCTCCACGTTCAAGCGTCCCATCTACACGCTTTAGGGCATTATTGTATATTGCATTTGTTCCGCAGCTCTGGTGGGTGTGATCCTGTGGAATTCCTGCTCTAACACGAGTTTCTGCCGCAGAAGGACCAGCTGATTATCTTAACAAGTACACAGAAACACGGGATTTTACAGTGCAGTGCACCTGATGTTGTGTGAGGAGGGTGACTTGTTATCTCGTAATGATGGCATACTATTCGGACGCCCCCTCTAGTTTTGTAGGGTGAAAGCTGGAGTGAGAGGGCCGTCCTTGCTGATGTCAGACATCTATGACTTTCACCTCCAGACGTATGAAGATTAACGAGATCTGCCAGTCGCTCTTGCTCTGCTCCTCTCCTCTTCAAAAGCTGCCAGTTTTTTTGTTTGCAGCAGTTGAACATCCCTACACTACACACTACACTACCACACATACATGCATCGCTTACACTGCTGATATTACAGACTACCATCCACATAGTTAATCTGAGTTCTTTCCTTTTTAAAATAAATCTGCCATTTAAAAAAATCTGATTTGCTCTCCTTTTGTCACCTCCTTCAAGCTGAGTTGTGACAAATGAGGGCTCATCTGAAATTTTGCCTCCCATTTTTTTTCACAAATTCTAGAACTACTGTGGATTAAACATAAAAAGCTTCCCCGTATCAACCACAAAGTCAGGGTGCTCTTAATTCCCTTACATCTCTTTTGTGAGCTTATTGGGCAGCCTAAAATCAAGACTGTGAGGAAGATCTGATGCGGTTGTTAACGGCATCCAAAAAGGTTATTCATGACAGCACAGGGTCCCATTGATCTGGTGTTTGGACACAGGTGCATCCTTTATCTGTATTAACTGATGATTGGAAAGATTCCGTTTCAGAACATCCTGGAAATTTGCTGGATTATGTTCATGGTTTTCGACATAGACTTAAATCAACTGGAGAGTTGGCAAAACAAAAATTTCAGGTTTCTTAATCAAAAATTACATTACGGTATGATCACTGGGCTGAGCAGTGGCAGTTCAGCCCTGGTGATCAAGTTCTGGCTTTGTTGCCTGTTATTAGTCAATTTTATTGTGACTGGTAATGTTTCTGGTCAGAAGTATCTGACTGCAACCCCTTCTCAGAAGAAGTCTACTCCGCTCTGACACATTAGTTAGTTGAAGCCTTATTACACAAGTTCTGCTACTGTCCATTGGATTGCAAAAGAAGACTGGACCAACACTAATTCATTCATTGTTCTGTAGATCCTCCTCAGGTCTCATGTTTGAAGGAATATTATGAGGAGAATGACTTGGTACCTGATGCTGTATTACAGTGCGAGTTTAAAAATTCTGAGTCACTTGCCAAGTTGCATGAGTTGCACAGTCATCTGAAATATTTTTAGCGTGATTAACTGGTTGCTCTTATTCACACTTCTTCAACATTGTTCTCAGATACAACCTCTAAAACACATCTTTTCAGCATGATGTGATTGTTAGTGATACTGAGCCTATAAAACATTGCTTCTATAGATTTTGCCAAAATAAACTAAATATTTGGATCCAGGGGCCAGGTATATGCTGGAGAGTGGACCCATCTAATTCTACCTGGGCATCACCTTGTCTGTTGGTAAGGAAACCAGATTTCACTTTTTGATTTTGCACAAACTACGTTAAAAAGTTAACAGCATAACTTTGACAGATTCTTACCCACCTCCTCGTATGAATGATTGTGTTGATCAAGTCAGTTCAGCTACATTTGTGAGCAAATATGATTTGCTGAAGGTCAATGGTAATTTCCTTTGACCAAACGAGCCTGTGAAATTGGTTTGATTGGTTGTCCTAGGCTAATCTGACTGTGAACTTGGTTAAATGTGATTTTGCAAAGGCTACCGTGACCTACATGGACATGTAAGTTGGTCAAGATAAGGTACATAAAGGTGAGGCACACTAACGTTTTAGCTATTCATCAGCTATTTAGCTATTTATTCACCACATACAGCCACTAAGAAATAACTACTACTGAAGTTTTTGCAAAACTTTTTCCTCTGTTGTTGCTCATCTAACAAACCTTTTGAAAGCCCAGTTAGAACACATCTGGTCTTTGGAGTGCCAAGCTGCCCTAGCTGCTCTAGCACTGGGTGCTCCATGGCTGGATGAGCTGCTTTGGATGCCAGCCACACAGGGTCCAGTGCTGTTCTATTACAGACTGACCATTTGGGTATTGTGTGTCATGTCAGTTATTTTTCAAGTAAAATAAATTTTTACCAGTCAAATTATTGTCATTAGAAAAGTGGCACTGGTTCTAATTTGGGTACCTCAACTTTTTGATGTGTATATGAGTTCTGGAATTGTTCTTTTGACTGTTTATACAGATCACAATTTTTAACTTTTTTTCATTCTTTAAGAGATTCTCTGAGTCTAAACCAGCAACTAATGACATTATCTTTGTTTTTGCAGCCTTACTCTATAGACAGTTGTCATATTAAGGGTGCAGATAATATAATTGTGGATACTATGTTTCATGCACCTGTGTCATAAGGATGTTGGTTTGCCTGTCCTGTCCTGGTTGGCCTCTCCTTATCTTAAGCTGGGAGTTAATGTCCAGTAAAGAAAATGGGCTGTGTTTTGCAGGTTGAGTGCTGAAGTGAGAGGGTTCGGCATCTGGTACTTCCACCCCCAGGTGTGACTCTGCTAAGTTGCTCTTGCTCTGAGTTTTGTGTTTTGTTTGCAGCAGTTCAACACCCATACACTACACTACCACACATACATGCATTCCTTACACTGTTGATATTACAAACTACCGTTCATGTAATTCATTTGCATTTTTTCCTTATAATAAATCTGCCTTTTTTCAACTGGTTTATGTGTAGCTTACCCTGTTTTTTTCATCTCCTCTGAGCCGAGTCATGACACCATCATAATAATAACTTGCTATGTTATTATTATCATTGACTTACTATCTCAATAATGAGAACGTGTCTAGTAGTTACACAAGTCATCATTAGTAGTTGTCAAGTCAACCTTATTTCTATAGCGCTTTTTACGACTGTTGTCACAAAGCAGCTTTACAGAGTCTGGGTCCGAGCCACCAGTGAGCAAACCAGAGGTGAGAGAGGCAAGGAAAAACTCCCTGAGCTGGAGAAAGAAACCTTGGGAGGAAACAAGTGTCAGAAGGGGAACCCATCCTCCTCTGGTCGACACCAGACAGTAACAAACATAAGAAAACAATCTCAGTTTTAAAAGGCGACATCAGCAAAAAGCCTATAGTAGAGTAACATTAACACAAGCATATGAAGCACATGGAGATGGTCCATAGTAGCTGAACTAGTCTGAGACAGCTGATAGGGGAGCCCCAGTGATGGTTGATCTGGTTGTGGAAGACAAGAGGGGCTGCAGTTTCCAGTGTACAAGTGGGCCGCAACGACTTTCGATCAGAAACATAGGGCTGTTCATATGGTTCATATGATATTAAGTCATCATTGTGAGATAATGCATTTGGCTTTTTTAATTAATGGCCGACATGAGCATCCATGTCCCTTTGCTGATCTCCAGTCGTTGTAGGCGGGGCTTACATACTTGCGTCACCGGTAAGGGTACCTGGGTTTCATCAACGCAGTGGTTTCATTTGGCAAAGAATAGTTCACCCAGCACTTAGTTTTACCAAGTACTCAAAAAGTGTATTGCCTCTCTTAGATAACTAAAATCCGGCAACAGAAACAGCTGGAAAGCAGAAACTTTTTTGCATTTAACCATGTCAGCACAGAGCCTCAGCAGAAACCCCCCGTCTGCCAGTACAGCGAGCTCAGCAGCAAGGCAAGAGAAGTCTCTCCAGACTCTTCCAGGATCTCAGGACATACAACCAGTGGCTTCCAATCATGTTTCCCTGCGGGACATGGTGCTAACTCCTGCCCGGGTGCCTCCGTTCATCATTCCACCGCTGTGTGGGGTGAGGCGTCCTGGGCTCGGCACAACACGAGGCGGCGCCCGGCGCTACACGTTGCCGGCCTCCGCTCACTCTCCGCAGGCTAACAGAGCGCTCTGCCGCCGCTGCTGCTCTTTATCGCCATTCGGTCTCACTTGCATGGAGCCTCACACATGTGCTTTATCAGACCCAGGGACTAGAGCCGCTATGTCTCTTCTCCACCTGTCCAAAATTACCACCCCGTACGGCTTCGTTACCCTGGGGGAGAGCCCCTGTGTCCGCCGCAGGGAGTCGCTGTTCTTCCAGGAGGACCAACCACAGCCAGGACCCAGTGAGGGAGAGCAGCAGGTGAGCTTGCACAGGCAAATTGCTCTAAATTACAGAGTTTCATAAGTTTGTTCCTCAAAAATAAAAGCAATTCATATTTAAATTAAATGGCAGATGTAGATACAGTATACAGTTAAACGCTATAATGCACTGAAGTTTTAAACTGTAAGTATGATTTTTTTTTGGTAATTATTGGTATTTTCAATGGATTAATTTGGTGTCATGTTAAGGGGTTTGTCCACAATGGTTAGGTTAAGTTATAAAAGTTCCAGAAAAACTGAATGTTAAGCTTTTCACTGTAACTGCATTTGCACAACATTACCACAACATGTGTAGTGCACATTTAAGCCCAGCAGGACCCACATAAACACTGCAGGTGTGAATTCAATGTTGGAGATTTTGCTGTTTGTGGCTTGTGTTTTTACAGGAGGCTTTCTGTTTTTCAGTGTTATAAATCAAGGAGTGAGTCTTCCTCACAGTCTTGTGACACAGCAGCTCGTTGTAGTACAGCTCTCCAACCAGAACATCATCTCCCCACTCCATGTGACTGTTCAAAAGTGTGCACATGCACACACCGGCCCAACAGTTCCCAAAGGAAAGGAAAACTCAAGTATTTACTAAAGAAGCGTTTTGCAGCATAAGACCTTTCACTTTCAGTGACCTCTCTGAAACAACTTCTCTCTGTGTGGTTCCACTGATAATTACAAGCAGACACTCCATGAAAAACAGAAGAGCCTAAAGAAGCAGAATGAATGGGTATAATGAGTGGTACATGCAGTAGTGAGACTTGCAGTGGAAGTTAGTGTTCTGGCAAGACATGAACTTCTTTACATATGGATTTCTATTTTTTTCAGTATTACTGTGATTAAAAAAAAACCTCATGGTTATGCATAATTGGTTTTATACGTTTATAAAAGTGCTGTTTAAAACATTTGCAGTTGTGTCATGGAGTCATTATATGAAGTTCCTCTGCCTCTCTCTCTCTCTCTCTATCTATCTATCTATCTATCTATCTATCTATCTATCTATCTATCTATCTATCTATCTATC
>JBBPDA010000009.1:9339894-9361841 GCA_037974385.1 Arnoldichthys spilopterus | reverse complement strand
AGGGTACATTTCACTACATGTTGTACTTGTATAACTATGTACGTGACAAATAAACCACTTGAACTTGAACTTGAACATGAACCTATTCAGCCCATGAGTCTATTCACCCTACAGCAGTTTAGTCCTACTCATCCTGGACTACGTTTTAAACCAGGCACAATACAAGGCAGCCGATCAAAGCAGGGGTCATTCACATATATCAATCTTAAAGACACAGTAACAAAAACAGCCTCCAGGGTATAAAGAGAGACTGGAAAACAGTCATTAAAATGAAAAACAAAGAAAAAAACATAGGACATGGCCCCTTTAAATATGACTGAATAACATGTCTGAAGTTTGAGAGCTTTAGTTTAATGTGCATGCCTGTGTGTCTGAATCCTTCTTTTATTAATACATTTACATTCTCTGCCTCCATTATAATTTCAAAACATTTGGCAATGAATGTGAAGGGTGTGTGTGAGAGACAGTTGAGGGCGAGTGCAATTAAGTTGTCAGTTCACTTGTGATTAGTTGCTGATCCTGTAGCACTGTAAAAGTCACTCAGACACACACACACTTCTGATCGACAAACCATAGGCTCCCTTGCACATTTCATAATGAATTCTTCCACAGGCACAGCTGGGATACAAATGGAGCTTTTCAAGCTTTTCACCCCTTTAACTCTTTTTAGACACAGTTGACATTTTGCCAATATACTGAAATTAATTCCACTGTGGTAAAGAAAGTGGCAGTAACTGATGCAACATGACATATGAAATTGCTGTTATTTTAAAATAACCTTGAGCTCTACAGACTTGTCTTGGTTACTGTGCCATGCTAGCTTTATACCCAGTAAGATGTTTCAGGTTTTATAGAATTGTGAGTGATTATAAGGCACTAACATCAAGGAAGCCAATAAATAGGCATGCACTGACACAACATGATATGCAAACATTGGTTAAGAAAAATAATGAGATATGCGGATAACTACAGGCTAAGATAACAAGTCTGGTGAAGGTAAAAGCCCAAAAACACGATTTTGCAATTATTTAGATTTAAATTTCGCATTCAGTGGGTGCACGTGCAAGTATTTACAATTTGATTAGCTATTTATTGCTTACAAAAATAATTTAAGTGCTGCTTCTTGCTCATCAGTTAAAACTAAACAACTCTGTGGCACATCACACCATGACATCACAATATGTGAATTCAGCTACTTTAAGGTGTACCTTGCCCCAACCCCCATCTTTAAAAAGCATCTCTGATAGAATAGGATGCTCTGGAGCAGTCACATGTGAGCCTAAGTTAACCATATACAATGTCAAAATGTGCCCCAGCACTGGGCTGTGGGAAGGGTCTTCTCTGGAGTGGTGGAGCTCCATCCAGTACTTCTAGGATGAGCAGAGGTGGTGGGTTTTTAGTTCTTATTAATTCATTGTTTCAGAAGAGACATTGGATGAGCAGGAGTCTACACAATTCTGTACCCTCCTGTTTCCATTTGGCCTATTCTGCCATTGAGCTATAGTATTTATATATAAATACAGGAGCTTCCCCACAGTTCTCATTATGTTCAGCTAAAATCACAGGCACAGCCATCAACAAAAAACAAGCTGTAACATTTGACCAGGGTGTGAAGTAACCATTTTGTTAGATGGCTTTAATTCTTTTACTTTCCATTAAGCAATAACTGAACTTGAAAAGAACACCAACATAAACACAGTCTTCAGGCTTTTGGGTTAGTTTTTGTTGCAGGTTTTGATTCTGCTTTCTCCGCTGCAAATTCAATCCCTGTTGGAATTGTCTCAATTCAATCCCAGAAAGCTCTGTGACCACAGGCAAAAGTATGATTGTAAACAACATAGGAACATCTGATTTGCGTGTGTGACTGGAAACATTACACAGGGCTGGCAACATTAATTTTTGATTCCGTTCCAGAAGGCTGAAAAACAAATGAGGTGGGAGCAAATAGACGGGTCCACTCTGTGGGGACAAACTCTGGTGTCTTCTGCAGTGAAGCTAAATGAAATACTGTACTGACAGGTGGATTCTGCCTCGTTACTAAAATGTCCTATCAATCTTCTGCTAACAGCATGACAGGCTTTAAGCTGATTAGTCTCAAACTATAATAATGTCCCAAACACTGTGTAAGGTCTGTGTTCATATTACACTATTGCTCTTACATGAAAATCCAAAGGACTCATTATTTTTTCTCTGTTTTTAACATTTGTTATGAGCAACACAAAGAGTGCAGGCACATTTTTGAGTGATTTGACAAGACCTGCACCTCATAGCCCAGTGTAAATGGGGCTAACAGCAGTCTTCATTCCAGTGACTCTCATCTCTATCACTATCTCCAGCTAAACGCAGGACTGACGGCAGCAGTGCCATGGCAACGGTGAAGCCATATCCACAGGTCCAAAAAGAGCATTAGTAACGCTGTGCTGCAATGGGCTGGCACTGAGACGACTATTCATTGAGGGAATACAATCACTAAACATTAAACTACCCCTTTCTGTGCCTAATTAACACAAAACCATAGACTTTTTTGAAGCTCGATATTGGGCATGAATATGCAGGTGCTATGGTAGACCTAGGTGGTACTGTTGGGTGTCTAAAACTGTCTAACTGAGTGTTTCAGGAGGCTTCTCTTATTCAGAGTAATGACAATGCATCACCATGCAACATTTGTTTATCTTATTTTATTATTATTCTTAATTTCTCAAGAAGAAATGTACCAGGTAGACAAGTAAGCATAAAATACGAAGAACACTGGTAAGGAGGAACTGCTTTCTGCAGACTTACTTTCTCCACAAAAGAATATTAAATCAATTGATATTTTTGTTGAATGACTGCAAAATTACCTTTACTGATGTAAAAACGATGTGTAGTTTTGTCCAACTATAATCACCTTTATCTTTATCTGCGTTATACGAAAAAGTGTAATATGTTTGCTCGTTAAAATATGTAAAAGAAAGTTTCCATGGGGTGTACTTATTTTTTCAATATAACTTTATAAAAAGGAGACGCTTCACAAAATATAAAAAATACTGTGAGTGAGACAGCAACACAACAGTGTGATTAGTTGTAGCTATACAGATCCAAAGTGTTCATCCTTGCAGTGCCATTAACAGAATAATGGCAGAAAGACTAGACTGAAGGAAACTAAAATCAATAGCAATTCTAGTATGCAAGGAAGGCCAGACAAAACTGAAGTTTCCATCAGGTCTCCATATCCTGATTTTACCCCCCAAGGTACATCAGATTTGTCATACAATAACTGGGTTCATTTTAAGAATTTCACTTCTGCACAGTCTGCTTAAGTGCTTCAGTCTTCTAGACACACAATCAGAGGTACCTAAAGAAGCTTACACATATATAATATTTTACTTCTATGACATAATGGTTTAAGTAAAGAACCTTCACAAAAAAAAAAAAAACCAACCAGAGCTGAATTACTTAAAATGAAGGTCAAAGTAACTTCAGTCTCTTCCATCACTCAGCATGATATTTGGGCATCTGTTAGATGATGTAAGAGAATGTGCTTAGTGTTCCAAGCTGTTCAATTACCCTGTGTTAGTGGCAGTTCTAAAAGGCGTGCTCATGTGACTCAGAGGAAGTATATGCATGTCTTCATGCTCCAAATGTTGGTAGTTACGTGTTCTTTAAGGAGTGTTAGCAGGTGTGTGGAGATGAAAAAAGGGACTACATATTAACTTATAGAACTACATTGGAATGTCTTAGTGCGCCATCACCTATAAGCCCAATAACGAATGTTTATTCTGTGCGAATGTTCTCTTCTTGGGATCCTTCTGGTATGAAATAACATTTTAAAGCTCTAAGGTAAGAGGTGTGCCCTCTTCCACAATAGTACAGATGCATTCGAATTGCTAATGCTAATCAGTAAAATATACTGTAATAAATAAAACATACTGATCATTTATTTGTATTTGGCTGATTTCATTTTCTGTACAGCCAAATTAACAGATGGACAATTTTTGGGCAGAGTTTTATTTTACTTTTTTAACCCAAAGCTTACAGTTTGCGGGAAAAAGGAGCATATGAAACACACTTGCACATTTCAGTATTTCCCATTAGCCAAGTTGCAACAAAATAACATTATTTGTTATTTAATGTGTCATAGAGACATTTTAAATTTCCAAATGAAAAATTTGTTTGAATAACATTTAAATAATGACAAGTCAAATAAATGAGTACATCAAAGAGACTATCTGCTATTTAGCAGAGTAGTTCTTAGTTTACTAATTCCAACATTCTGGTACAAGTTTAGCAGCACCAATCAGCACTCTCCTGTCCCATGCCATTTAACTTATTAAATAAGTCTAAACCGTGATATAAGTGACCCAAAACTGAGAACCTTCTGAAGCTGAAAAGCATGATCAGTAGTTTAGTGGTAATGTTTTGAATGTATGTGCATTTATACATTATGGAAATAAAGTTTTACAGAATACAGAAAGAGAATCTGCATAGTCTAGTACAATTAGTGCACCAGTCATTACCAGATTTGAAATGTTGCTATGTTGGATTTAAGCAATAGATACAAAGGCTCTTTTCAATAGTAAGTGAAGCAAAAGTGACTATTTGTCATTGTGAACACACTCAAGCACCACAACGAAATGTGACCTCTGCATTTAACCCATCACACATGCACACGTGGAGCAGTGGGCAGCTATCAACAGCACCTGGGAAGCAGCGAAGCGGGACGGTACCTTGCTCAAGGGTACCTTTGTAGTGCCCAGGCCAGGACTCAAACCTCCAACCTTCAGGTCCCTAAGGCAACGTTCTAACCACTTGGCCACCACTGCCCACTCAGTATCAGGAGATGGAAAGATCTTTAAGAACCATTCTATATGGTGTAAAGCAACTGTACATTTTGCAATTGGAAATGAACAGCTAAGACCTACTGAAGCTTTGACTTAGTTCAAGATGTTTGAGAGTTTTCTTACATGCATTGCCATTTTCAAATTCCACACATTTCAGTGCGGTTCAAAAAAACATCCTTTCTTCTGTTTGAGACATTCATTGGTGGGTTTGCTAGTTTGCTTAGTATTATCATCTGTTTGGATGTCCACATGCTTCACAGCTGAAATGGGTCTTTGATGTACACCACACTTGTGCACACGCTTATGGGCAACGGTGGCCTAGTGGTTAGGACATCGCAGGTTCAAGTCTTTGAGCAAGGTACCGTCCTTCTACACTACTGCTGTTGATATCTGCCCGCTGCTCTATGGGTGCACATGTAATGGGTTAAATGCAGAGGTCACATTTCGTTGTGGTGCTTGAGTGTGTTCACAATTACAAAGTCACTTTTAACGTTAGTGTGACAAAACTACTCTTACCTACATGATTTCATGTATGTTTGCCTGTATCTATGTCTCTTGCTCTAATGTTCTCTTGGAAAAGCCAAGATATATTCTGACATGCCGCCCATGAATGTCACATTTGTCCAGTCTCTGACTTTAGACATATGCAGTTTCACACAATCACTTGCAAGAATTACCCACCAGTCCTGCGAGGAAAGTCTGTAGTTCTTGGAGCCTTACCATGACAATACACACTTCACTAGCAAAGAGAACACCAGATCTGAGATGTCAGGTTTGAATAAGACAGGCACCACCTGCAGGAGGATCTAACTAATGGCACTTAAACTGGAGCCCCAGATTCTAATTTGAAAGATTTGAAAGTATGTTAAATCTAAGGATGGACTGACTTTTTCCATGTGCATGATTTGATTTTTTGTAATTTAAATTATGAAAACGACAGTTATATCTGGTTTGTTGGGGTATAATCGTTTTCATCTGTAGAGACTATCAAATAGGGTGAAACGTTTGCTTGTTTAAATATGTAGAAAAAATAAACAATTTCCATGGGATGTATTTATTTTTTCACAACACTGTAATCTTTATACTTGACATGAACATTAAATAAATCACTTGCAAGACTACCAAGCTAACAAATGTGTTCCTTTGTTTATAGTAACTCCATCACTTGAATACTAGTGTGCCAGGAGAACTCTGGCTTTAAGACTTATCCTGCCCCCTGGAGGGTAAACACTGCATTACAACAGGATTGCACCAGTCTACTTAAGCCACTGCAGGTCCAAAGACACTTTTGAAGTCAGCGGTATTAATAGGGATTTTGTCCTTCATTTTGCAGCAATAAAAACTTCTACACTTTTGTGAAGGCTTTACACTAGGTGTTGCAACATTGCTGTGAAGATTTGATTGCATTCAGCCATAGCGAGGTCAGGTTCTGATGCTGGACATGGTGAATGCTTGGCATTGGACATGGTGACTTTGCTTGTGGGCTGCTGCTCCAGAAAGTCTCATTCTATTGGTAATTTTCTGTGAAAATGACACAAATTGTATTTGTGCAGCTGAATGCCTCTGTCAGCAATGGCTGCAGTGTGTGAAATGCCAGCTTTAAAATGAGAATACACTGGGTGTTTTTATGCAGAGGAAAGTGCAAAGCTGCTGCCCAGAAGAACAGTTTGACATCCCTGCTGTACACAATAAACTTCTGTATTTCTCTTTCCACCAAAATAGACATTAAGGATCTGTACTTTCTTATTGTGTACTAATAATCCTCACTTGCACCAATTTTGCAAGTTAATCATGTGCACCTTTCTTCCAGTGCATCAATCATCTCAGGTTTCTCATTAGCTACCTCTCTTACATCGCTTTCTTTGTTGAGTTCATTTTTTAAGATCCATCTCAAACATGAGTTTCTAAAAAGCAGACTCCAACAACCACTATTCCTAACCCTCATTAAAACAGTGGAGGGCAACTATGGCCCATCCAGATATTTTTCTTCATGGTCTGTCCTAAACCAGCAGTTACCTGATGAAGCAGCAGCACTGCTTGCAGAAGGTTCACAGCAGCTTTCCCATTTCCCATACATAGTGCCTTTTCTAGCAACTGCCTGGGCTTCCATTACCACTTTTACTTACATAATTTCTTTCCAGCACGTCTTTTGGATCAACCAGAATGAGAATTGCCTAGGAAGAACAAACAGAATTCTAACTAGCCTGCTACAATTATCTCTTGCTAAAATCAGATGTATGGCACATCTTATATGGTAAAAAATTAATTACACATGGGTTCATTTTTTTATCCATCCATCAAATGACAATATTCCTAATATTAGAACTACAACTTTAAATAGACAATTGTTATGCCCTTAAGGGATCTCTCTATTTCCTAAAGCAGGACAGCAACGAGGAGGGATACAAATGTCCTAGATCAGCCCCCCTTCCACCACCTGCAAAACCAAGTGGTAGGATGATCACTTAGCTGCTAAATTTTACCTAAATGCAGAAACTAAATATTAGCAACATTTCCAAACCATTTTACTCAATGTTTAAGATCATTGTGTTTATTTTCTGATTTCTATAGCATATTTTTCTCTGTACTTTTAATGCTGTAGAAATCTGCATTTTATGGCTTTTTATACAGTAAAATGTGGATAACATGACACTAATGCTTGCCTAAAATGTTTTCCAGCCAGTATTAAAGCAAAAATAAATTTGTAGGATTATCCAGTGCAGTGGTTTCCAATAGTGGCCCTGGAAGTCTTCCTGCTCTGCACACTGTAGTTACATCCCTGCTCCAAAAACAAATAGTCTAATTGATCTACTAATTAAGCAAATCGTTTCTGAAATGAAATGAATGAGAGAGTAAGTAAAACGCTACAGTGAGCAGGACATTTGGTCCTCAGGGGAAAAAGGTTTACCCATTCTTATTTAAGGTTATAGGCTAAAGCAGTTACAGTATAATTTAGCTTGAACAGACAATTTTTATACATTACAAAGCAGGTAATGCGCTGGAACTCAATTTTAAATGTTAAATCCAGATCTTCACGCAAGTAAACAAAACACAAAGGTGTTTAAATGCACAAAGTTTTTATATCTTTTAAATAAATGTTGTGATGCATACAACAAGCACATTTTTCAAGGAGGAATGAAAGGAAACCACGCCAACAGGCAATATGAACAGAAATTAGCATTTTGGCACTATAGCTCACAGGTGTTATCGTACTGTAGATCCAAGGTAAACAATGCTTAACAAATGGGGGACCACATTAAATTTAAGCAAAACTAATGTCGGCCAAGTCTTACACAGCATGTAGGACTCTGGACAACATAAGTGATGGACCTTTTTTTTTACACATTTCAGAACAAAAGAAAAACTCTAAAATTCTTTAACCTGGAAACACTTCACTTTACCTAAAATGAAATCTTTCATCAGTGAAAGCTTTCTAAATGTAGAAACAAAAACAGAGCTCAGTTTGTTTCACCTGCCTGACACAAGGGCTCAATTACAAAAAAAGAGCTACAGACTTTGTTCATTTCCAGCCTGCAGTGCCTCACTTCCTGACTCAGCTCAACTATTCAAGCCCTTCTAAAGACTAACTGAGGATCAGACCATATAAATGCTGAAAAGCTAGGATCACTGGTTTACAGTAATCAAGTGCACTGGGTCAGAATCATAACAGTAAATACACAAGCTGGAATAAGGATTTTCTTTGTACCATGTTTCTCTCAAAAAAAAAACCACACACACTGTAGCAATTTCTTCAATCTACTCCTGACAACAGGCAGTATTGCATCATTTCTACTCGTCAAAATATAGATGAAACAGCAGTCAAGAACAAGATTTTATCCTGTTCTGCAAATACCACATTAGCCAAATTATTCAGGACCAACAGCCTTGATGACCTAAAAGAAAACAATTTATAAACTATGCTAGACTAGACAGATGTTACAAAAATCGTCAACTCGTTTACTTGCAATCCGCAGCCCTTGCCTCATGCCAAAGCATTCATTAATTGTAGAGACTCCTGTTCCTTGTAGGGGCTAGGTATATAGGTAAGGAATAAAGGTAAAATGACACTGAATAACACCCTACAGATTCAGGTCTGGTTTTAAATAACTGTTCATTATCTTTGTTAAACTTGGTCAAACAGGCCAGCAGGCAAAACATGCTACAGTAGCAACTTTTTGTGGAAGAAACGTGAGGCCATCCTCACAAAATTGACCAAATTAGAGCTGGTACTCCGAGTCAACTTCAGCCATATATGCATCTAGCTGTGCATCCAGCTGAGACTTGGTCATAGACATGTATTCATCCAGCTGCTCATCCAGCTCCTCTCGAGTAGGAACAGGGCGACTCCCTGCCCAATGTCTTCGGTCATCACAGCCACGACCTACAGACACCCCACGCCCTCCTAAGGTCAGACATTCATATGCAGTAAAAACTGGAGCTTCATATTCATACACAGAAAAAGTTCATGTTAATTCAAAGACTACAGAGACAGAAACACAAGGATAACAAAATTAAAGCAAAGCAAAAACCTGTCAGGTGTCCTGGCACATGCCATCTGTGGTATGGCTGAATTGTACAAGACACTTAAGGACAATGCTGATGCTCATGAAATATGAAAACTGTATTGGGCCAGATTGGCTCAGATGTTACGGTTGATTTTAAGATGTACATATAATTTTACACTAGCCTCTTTTGTAAACATTCTTTTAAGCTTAAAGATTTTTTGTCCCCTCGACCACCTGTTTCCAAAGGAACAAAATACTGATTCAGTTCATCAAGTTGATTAAGTTTTTTCAGTAAAACAGAACTACCTTTTTGTATTGCAGTGATGCTTGAAGGCTTGCGAACCCTTGTGAATCTGATAACTGCAGAAATCTAGATTTACACATAAATCCTAAAAGGAGATTAAAAACCAAATGAGAAAAAAACTTGCCCATTATTTGATGAAAATGATCTAATATTACAAATCTGTGAAGGGCAAGGGAACATCTGCTTTTTAGTGTCTCGCTTGACCCCATTGTGCAGCAATAACTGCAACTAAAATTTTACAATAAATGTCAGATTTCTGCACACTGGCTTAGATTAATTTTGACTCTTTGAATTCTTTTGTACAGAACAGCTTCAGTGTCGTGGGTTTCTTCTTTAAACCGTTTGCTTTAGGTCCATCCACAGTACTTCTACTCTATTCCCAGAAGCAGCAAAAGCGACACAAACCATCAAACGATCATCACCACATTTCACAAATGGGAGAAAGATTTTACGCTGGAATGCAGTGCCTTCTTTTCTCCAAACATAATGATTCTCAATTAAATTTGAAAAAAAATCCCATTTTGGGGTCTTCTGTCCACAAAACATTTTTCCACTAGCCTTGTGGCTTATCTATGTTATCTTTTACAAACTGGAGGGGTTGCAGTGGCTCTCTCATTACAACCTTGCCATACACACCATTGTTTTTCAGTGTTCTCTTGATGGTGGTGTCATGAATGCTGACATTACTCAATATGAGACAGGTCTTTAGTTGCTTAGAGGTTTCCCTGGGTTCCTTTGTGACCCTCACAGACGATTATATGCCTTGTTCTTGAAATGATCTTTATCTCCTGAGGAGGAGAACAATTACATTAAATTTCCTCCACTTGTGAACGATCTGTCTGACTGTGGACTGTTTGAGTGGACTCTTTAGAGATGAGCAGGTCTTGGACTTCAGAAATTCCACTCACACCTGATTGTCAACCTATTAATTGAAAACACCTCACTAATTTCACCTTAAAATTAATGAATAATCCTACAGGTTCATATACTTTTGAACAACCCTAACCATAACTCTTAATCTACTTTTGGGACGTTTGACAATGTGACAATGTTAAGGTCATATTTATTCAGAACTAAGAGTTCACAATCTTTTAAGCACCTCTGTAGCATGGGTTTGTGCTGTGTGCATGCAACCGCCACAAGTGCCTTGCTAGAGAGACTCTGAGCAAAGTTAATGTCACTGGGCCAAATAAAAAACAATAAAGGAAACAGTCCTGAATGTTATTGCAGCATTTACTGACTAAGCCACATCTCATCAGTTCGCAAATTGTTTGATTCAACAGAATTCAGAACCAGTTAGATGAGCCAATTGCTGACAATATATTTGACTAGAAACTTAAAACATAAAAACATAAAGCAATTCCTCAGAAGGAAAAAAAATATCAGCTGAATGTGACATTTCTTATCTGGTTTGGTACAACTAATCAAAATTCACATCACTAGTTAGCTGGAAATGTTAATACTTACAATGACTTAAAATGTAAAGCAAGATTACAATTGTTTAAAATGACAATTGAACATAGGGCATTCTGAGGTGACCGATGTTTTATTTTAAAAATGAAGCACAGGTTGTGTTGATGATAAATCGCTCACCTTTGCCTTGCAGAGGTAGGCTTACCCCTCTGTGCTGCATCACCTCTGATCCACATATATGTGCTCCACTCTGCTGGTTAATCAGGCCCGGTTTGACAACACCGGAGACTACACCTTGAAATCCTCTTGAGCCTGCAGATTAAGAATACTCATAACAGGCCATAAATCCTAATTTTCTGAGGTCTTTATATTTATTTACAGACATTTTAAGACCCAATAACCCTGTAGACAATTTGTGTTTTTCCTTTATGATTATAACACAAAGATAATTTAATTTGGTGTAAAATAGAAATATTTTTCTCAGCTAAAACTATTCACCATTCATTAGAGTAAAATAAAACAAAAATGAATAAATAACTAAAAAACTGAAATTAAAAAAGGCACTTTCATCAAAAAGCAGTTAACCCTTACCTAACTAACATTCCATATTTATATTTCACAAATCTGAAAATGTGAATTAAAGACATTTAATAATAAATAAAGAGATCTGCAGAAATAAACATGTAGAGGTAAGTTTAGAGTCCCCCTTACATCTCACTGATAATGCTCCGCTGAGTAATCCTCTTCCTCTTGGTCTGCTCCAATGCCTGGTCATCCCTTGCAGTCCTCTACCCATCATGGGCCTACTCAATCTTGCCTTAATGTTCCCCTTACCCATTCGTTGCTTCATGTTCTGTGTAATGATGGAAAAAAGATGCATCAACTAACTTTTATACACAAATGGATATAGAAACCCATGGATCAAAGAAATAAGCAAAACATGGTGACATGCCCTGGTTCTACACTGTCTATAACTGTACAGTAATTGCAACACATGTGTGTGTGCGCATTTTAAAAGCTTTCGCAATACATAAATACTAAAAAAGTGCTGGTGGGGGGCACCATCTGAATGAAACATACTTTGCAGCTTCCCAGGGTGACCTCAGTGAATGCAAACAGCAGAATACAACAGCTGCATGCTATAGTATTACTACACAAATATGCACCAAAAGTACACAATTACCCCACCAGCTTGGGTACTACTGCTTAGAAACTAGTTCAATTTTAGGCCCCAAATGACATCCATGGACCTCTATTATGTTTTTAACCTTCCATACAAAGAATATAACATTTTTTCATTTTAATTAGGAAAGAAATTTGGAACTCACAAATACATTTTTAAAAAGCCATCTCAAAAGGCCAAAGACAATGGATCAGCCCACCTTGTTGTGGCCTCTATCCCAAATACAATGCTCGGGTTGACAAAGACTTTCTAGAGGCCCTTTAGAGAACCACGATTCTAGGCCTATGCTTAGTCTGCATGCAAACAAGAACATAATCCACCCATCTTGTTAGCATGTGACAAATTATTAGTTTTGTGTAGTAGTGTGTAAATAAACAAACACCTCTTTTGAGCCAGATAAGAATCTTTTAAGAATATTTTTCTGCTTAATCAGCTGTAACAATTAAAACACAAATTCACACTAAACACTTTTCCATAACCTTTGTTCAATGTAGTCATTTTTGTGTATGCTGTTCAACACCCAAATTTAAAGCAGAAGTGCATACAGCTCATTTTAATGTCTTATTAAAACACAGCTTATGAATCCTATGGAAAGACAAAGAATTGATGTACAATTTTGAAGTGCGGTCTGTTTAGACTAACATTATAAAAAAAGAGAGCATAAATGACCAAACAACAATATCAGATTTGGCACGCATTTACCTGCAGTACAAGCCCAAGTGCTTGTTTACATCACTTACAGCAACAATCAGCCCTGACTTGTTTCACTTAACTCTCTCATTTCCTTAAGTGTTCACTATATATGGTCATTACCCATTTCTTCTTATAGAAAAAAACGTAGCACTTAATTTGTGCTGTTCAAGAAGTGAGAATCACCGGTATGTTCTGCAGGGCAGCCAGTACTGAAGGCCAGCTGCCCATCTGCTGAGCCAGAAGTTGGTTCTTCAGAGAAGCTGCCTGTAGCTGCTCCATGTTAGTCAGCTCTGGCTGCTTATTCTTCAGCATGTTGGTGAAACTGCAATATTTCAGAGTAAGGAAAGAGAGGGTTGCTGTAAAACAGCAGTTAACACTACACGGTCACAACGTATTTTACATATATTACTGTTACGGTGAGAATTTGTCCTACCGGTCGTGTAATGACATCGTAGCTGTGCTTTTCAGATAGAGCTCTGGGGATGGAGAATTCATCATCAGCACCCAACACACTTTAATGAACAGAAAGAAACGGAAGATAAAACAGATCATATTAAAAACACAGTGAGACACCGACCAAAATATAAAGTTGCTGCTATTAAATACAGAGCTAACAACTGAGCAACAGTGCGTCCGCTAAACTGTTATATCTGGTTTACACAGGATAACAATATTATGGGTGAACTTTTCTAAATGGTTCATTGTGGTTAAGCAGAATGAGCGTTTAATTCAAGACAAAGGTAAAAGAGAGAAAATACCTATGCTTTACTTTTTAGTTACGAAAGCAAAAAAAAAACGAAAACATGAAACAGCCACAGCCGATAAAGAGCTTAGCGAACATGTAAGGCGTTTTGTGGCGTTAGCGGCTAATTTAAATCTTGGCCTGAGTCAAAACACTTTAAAAGTAAAACCTAGTTTGCTTATGTTAAACACTTAACACGAGCTGCTTTTAACGCTTCCGAAAAAAGTGTAAGCAGCACAATATTGCAGTGGTTTAACCTTTATCGTATCGCTAATAGCGGCTAGCAAGCGCTGACGCTGCTAACACCAGTTTAGCAACATTAACGAGAGAATAATTAAACGGCTTCCGGACACATAAACTTCATCCAGCAAAGTGTTTCCTAAAAACACACAAGTGTAATCACACAAAACTCACACGCGACATCCACACATTTTAACATTAAATGACTCCGTCTAAGTAATTACATTTGACAAACATACGGAGTTGACAGGGGGCGTTAAAAAAAAAACACGTTTCTCCCGCAGTGAACTGGCCACAAACACCTCCAGCCAAAGTGCGTTAACACGGTAACCAGAAAAGGAACTCAAGGTCACTCACAGGCCAGCGACTACTATGGGTCAAACACACAACTCTCTGCGATACTTCGCTTTTTGGAGTCGCTGCCCTAATTACAGAGGATCGCTGTGCTGCCGCGCGTCCTTCTCCAGGGCGCTCTCCATGGCGACGTCTCACTTCAGTGCTCGTTATCCAGCCGCTGGTTTCTGATTGGTTGAATGACAGACGAACAAAAAAAAAACGCAACCGTATGTGACCTTTACTTACTACCGAAAATGTCGTTATTTTTTAAGCAGAGTGGTTTAATGTCATCGCTGAATGGTGTATACAGACATTCGCCAGCTAGTGGAAATCTTGATATGAAAATCGAAAAATCGTATCGATACTGAAGGTGAGTGTCCATGAGGCCTAAAGCGCTCCTGCTCCTACTGATATATGTAAAACACACCAGAGGCGTGAGGGGCCGCCACAGTCTGGTCCAGCAGCAGCTTTCTTTCCTTATTTTTTATTAAGCACAAAGAGGAAATTGCGTTATTGCGAGTGAAGAGCACATGAATGATCAGTATCAGTAGTTGTATTCACTGTTGGAAAAGTGCAGTTTTCTGACACCGGAGCTGTAATATAGGGAGGAGGCGTAGCCGCTAATAATTCTCCTGTTTTTAGTTATTCAAAACACATAGCTTTAACTGGGTTAAAATCTCTCAATGCGTATGCATTCTCGGCTCGTTATTATTTATTAATTTATTTGGTTAGCTAGCTGTTTTTTTTTTTTTACCAAAATGCTGCTCGTGTCCTTGTTTCCGACCAGAATCAGTAGAACTCTGCCTTACGACCTCGGAAGCTGTAACTAGGATCTTCCGAGAAGGATTTAAAAGCAGATTTTATCAGAGGTGTGCCAGAACACACTTAAAGAACTAATGAAAACTATGAATTAATACAACTTTTTGCGTTTATAGCTAAAAATGCAAGGACCGAGGCGCCATGTGCCACAACAAACTCACAGAAAACTTAACAGAAACACATTTCTGCTGGAGAGCAGATGAGTTTAGGCAAATGGCAAAGAAATCTCAGGCAGTCAAATTTAATTTTTTTTCACACATTAATATATTTTTCGTTTTTATTCCAGATAACTAATAAGTAAAACAAACAAACTGGGCAGCACAGTGGTTCGGTGCTGTTGCCTTATAGCAAGAAGGACCTGGATTTGATTTCCTGGTGGCCTGGACCATTTAATGTGGACTTTGCATGCTCTCCCCATGTCCTGTTGGTTTCCAGTGGGTGCTCTGATTTCTTCCCACAGTCCAAAGCCCATCCATCCTTCCATCTATATTCAAAACCGCTTCTTCCATTTTCAGGTCATGGGGAACCTGGAGCCAATCCCAGCTGACTGCGGGCCTTAGGCGGGGTTCACCCAGGACAGGAAGGCAACCCATCGCAGGGCAACACACAGACAGACAACCACTCACACACACATTCACACCTGGGCAATTTAGAGTATCTAATCAACCTACTGCAGGCCTTTGTGGGAGGAAACCGGAGCACTCAGAGGAAAGTGCTCTCTCCACAAACTGTGGAGTGTACAAACAAAGTGTGCAAACTCCACACAGAAAGGCACCCGTAGCCGACCCAGGAATCAAACCCAGGACCTTCTCGCTGTGAGGTGACCGCGCTAACCACTGCACCACTGTGCCGCCCAAACCCCTGTATGCTAAATTGCTCTTAAGTGTGACTGTGCTTGGCTTCGTGTCTGCCTTGCATTGAACTGGTGACATGTCCAGGGTGTTTCTCTGCCTTTTGCCATCAGAGAGCTGGGATAGGATCTGGGACCCCTGTGGCCTTGACCTGGATAACTGTTTCAAATTAATAAATCAGCAAATGGTGGACCTTCACACAAGGTAGATTTAACATGAGATTATCAGTTCAGTATAGTTATGTGCATCCTTTCTAATTCAAGCCGTCTCTTGGGTGACAACATGAGCAAAGGGCAGGGCACTTGAAGGCAGTTCAAAATGTTAGGGAGCAGTAGTGGCTTTTTGTAGTAAGGACCGGACCCTTGTGGAAAAAAAGGTTGTAGGTTCAGGTACCGATATGCGTACCACTTCTCATAGCTGCCTGCTGCTCCAAGTACGCATGTTATAATGGGTTAAATGCAGTGGTCATGTTTTGTTGTAATGCACTTTTTGTGTGATTAAGTGGGTTTTTTTTTATTTTTCTTCTTCCCCTGCATATGTGTAAAGCGTCCTTGGGTTTGTGAACGGCGCTATATAAATCTAACATTATTATTATTATTATTATTATTATTATTATTATTATTATTATTTACAGTAACAAAATATGTCACTTTCACTTCACTTGTAGCAGCTCTGTGAGGCTCTTTCACCCAACCTCAATCTATTGGCCTGATGGGTGGCTCACTAAATAATGTGTTGCTCTAGCACAGCCTTGATGGGTGGGATGTTCCCCAGAGCTCTATTTTTTGAGTGAGAAGGTATTTTCCATCTTTGTTCACCTCCATGGAGTCACTCGTCCTATCATGCATCAGCACTTCAAAGAGTTCCAGCAGTGACTTAGACAGCATGCTCATACTGTTCATTAAAGGCCTCTGTCACTTCAGGGAGTGCTCATTGAAAGTCTTGTTCATTTCAGGGAGAGCTTTCCAGGTCTCCAATGCCATTTTCGCTCCTATTCCAGCAAATGCTTGGTTCAGTCAGAGAGTTGCACAGGCACTTATTGGCCAGTTCATGAATCCCAGTGTATCTTAAGCTGGCAAATGTACCAAGAGCAATCCACATTTCCTCTGGCTCAGCTTACCTCAACATGGCCACAGTCAGGACAACAACATCAGTATCTGCAGTATTAAGTCACCTTCTTGTAACCCTTCTGACCAGCATGTGTTTGCTTCCTCAACATGAACATGCAGTGACATTGGTCTAGTCATACTGGGCAGGGGAGCAAAGCAGCATCTTCCCGTGAATTGTGTCCATTTCTTTTCCATCATCTACTAGGGTGCAAGTAACTTGCGGAGCAAGGAATTCTAACAATTGTGTGTTGTCCTCATCAACATGCAGGAAGTCTATCCAGTGCTTTGGCAGTGCAGTGATACCTGTCACCTGATTCCCTTCCCTCTCTTCTTTTATGTGGTGCCCTTTAGACTGTCTGGGATATTACATATTAATATAAAGATGGCTCATTTTCTCAAGCAGGGATATTGCATACATCATAGACACTGTCTGCACAATCCCCAGAGGACTCTTGCTGTACTAGGATTCAGCATCTGGGCCACTGCTGCACCTTCAAGGAACACAATGTGAACCACAGAAATAGGTTACTACTCCACGTATAAGGTCTACTTCTGTACCATGTCACATCTTCCATCTCTGAGACAGAGATGCTTGCCTGGTGCATCTTGTCTGGTTTTTATGGCTGAAGAATTGATCCAGATTGCCTTCACATATTTGGCAAGACATACAACCATGAGAAGATTCTGCATTCACACTTCAGTGCATCCAGTTGTACCATCTGTTTTGACTGTATTTTACTGCCAGATGGCTGAAGAGAGTTTTTGTTTTTGGGCGGGGTATCCATGAGTGACTTTGTCCACTGCTCCAGCCATTCTTCCCCAACGGTCACCCTGTCATCAATGTCTTGTGGAATCAAGCAGCAGAAGATTTTCTAGAAACAGTTTCCCCATGTCTTTAAGCTCTGCTGTGAGGGACCTAACATGTGCCACAATGGCTTCTCACACTGTTCTCAAACTCTGTGGTAATTCTGGCAATTTCAGGACCTGCAGTGTGGAATTGGAATTGAAGTTGGAACTTTTGCCATCATGTCTGAAACAAAATCTTGGGGTATGTAGATCATGTGCTATAATGTTCATCCCTTTGTTCCTTTTGGTCA
Source organism: Arnoldichthys spilopterus (assembly GCA_037974385.1). Lineage (NCBI taxonomy): Eukaryota > Metazoa > Chordata > Actinopteri > Characiformes > Lepidarchidae > Arnoldichthys > Arnoldichthys spilopterus. Next base: position 9,343,729 of record JBBPDA010000009.1, on the reverse strand, counting down.
TTGTTATAGATGTCAGTTACACTGGAGATGCTGGAGACACTGGAGATATGTTCCCACCACTTTTTGTTGTTGCCCAATTTGTCCTCACTACTTTCATCTCCACCACTATACCGTCAGCCAGCATGAGGTTGAGCAGGCTTCCAATAAGCAGGTATAGTTTTGCTTTGCATGCATTGCTGATGCAAACCCACATGGCCATGCAGATGACAGATGACACTGCAGGCATGAGTACCCTCTGTTTGTTGGTCTTGAGATGCTGGTAGCTGCCATGCGAGAATATTGATCATCTGTCCTGTCCACGGTCCATGCTTGTGTTTGCAGGCCTACACTGTAGCACAACACTTTGTTGTCACTTCGAAAAAGCAAAGAACATTTCCTGAACCCATTTTTTCAGTAATTAAAGGGTTAATTTTAACAGCTGTTGTATTGATCCTTTAAGTAAAAAACAAACATTAAGGTGGGGCTCAGGTGACCTGCCCCCTGCCCACCTTTTGGCTCTGCCTCTGGTTAAAGGAGGTTTTAGACACACAGGGTATTGATTTATCTATGGCCTGTAAGGACTGGCTGAAAGTTATCTAAACCCCACTCCTAACCCAGTGAAAGAACAAACATATTTTGACACTGTACTGTGTAAAACATTTAAAATTCTTATTGTCTTTTTGCAAAATTGTATTTTTATATTATAAAATGTATTTTTAAAAACTCAATTTGTATATTGTTTTGTCTTTTTGGCCCTTGGCTCTCCCCAAACAATGTACTTTGGCAGATCATTCCAGAACATACCATTACAGAAATGACTGTAATAACAAAATTCACATAATTCATATGTGTTCATTCATAATTCTAAAATCCATAATACAATCTATAATCTTTTTGTAATACTCCCGCAGTGTTGTCTCTTAGTAATCTATGTAGTATTTTGTGGTAAACTGTACTAACTTTCCTAATTTACTATGCGTTATTTAGTACTTCTTTATTATTTAGTATTTCTGTGTTACACTGTTGAATAATTCCTGCACTGTTAACATAGATCTTTTTATGCGGGTAATAACTAGGACCTTTCTCCTTTCTCCTCAGAACAATTTTGTGGGCCCTTTGTACTGGCTCACAATTGTAGAAGTAGTTTTTACACAAACATCTTTATCCAGCAGTTGTATAGCATAAATACAGTGATGCTGAATATCTTAATAGTAGTGCATCTGGGTACAGTTTGTGCAGGCTTTGCCTAGGATAAAGTCACTGCTTCTCTAAAAACCAGATAGTAAGTGAGCGGCGAAGCAAAATGCTGAAAAGGTGCGTTTAAGGCTGTCAGGCAATCCATCTTAATGACAGTTCAACCCTTCTGTCTACAAACCAGCAAGGCACTGAAAATCGCGTCATCACTGTCTGTGAGTTTGTCTGTATGGTGATTGGCTGGATTCTCCAAAAATCCCTCCCCTCTCTCTCTGTCTCTCTCTCTCTCTCTCTCTCTCTCTCTCTCTCTTTCTCTCTCACTCACTCTGTTACGGAAAGTCTGGGAGCAGCAGGATGTGCGAATGAGAGAGAGTGAGACAGATAAACCAGACTGAGACAGACAGGCAGGCACAAGTTCAGCTCAGACCAGTGGAGATCACAGCATTCACACATGTGACAGAGTAAAGCTGTAAGTACACTTTTTATGTCATTATATTATCTTCTCTTCATTGCCTATGACTACCCTATATGTGTGTGATGATTACAGTGAAGCATTTGATGAAGAATTTGAATCTGTAGAATTGAGCAGGGTTGAATTGCTTTGTTAGAATGTAGTTGACCATAACTGATACCCCAGCACATAGTGGTTTTGAAAAAGTAAGTAATTTATTATAATAAGTATTATACATAAATCTCAAACCCCCTGTCAGAAGTTAAAGAGGGAAATGTAAGAGAGGATAGAATGTTACACTCTCTCTTAATGAGGCCTGTTGATGAGGCACCCTCATTTGTATTTAGATTACATTTTCAGCGGTTCCTAAATGTAAATGTATATTTACATAATAGAATGAGGTACAGATGAAAATAGATAAAAAATTGTGCATATATATTTTATACATGAATGTATTGTTCTAGTTCAGGAAAATGCAGAATAACAGCAAAACCTACCTAAAAAAGTACTACTCGTTCACAAAATACAGCTCAGAATCATTTACAAATGTCTAATTTGTTTCTTTTCTACCTGTCTCCCTTTCAGGGCTCGAGGATGTCTGTGAGTTCTCCGAGTAGCAGCGACGCGTGTCTGAGCATCGTTCACAGCCTGATGTGCCATCGGCAGGGTGGAGAGAATGAAGGTTTTGCCAAGCGTGCCATCGAGAGCCTGGTGAAGAAGTTAAAGGAGAAAAAAGATGAGCTGGACTCTCTCATAACAGCCATCACGACCAACGGGGTTCACCCCAGCAAATGTGTGACCATCCAGAGGACGCTGGACGGCCGGCTGCAGGTCTGAGATTTAACAGCAATGAAAATTTTTATTTGGTCAACTACTAGACCATTAAAGAGGTCACTACATATCGTTGCTGTCCTATGAAAACCTTGTAACTTTCATTTGTTTTAAAATGCCAGTTGGCTTGTGCATCGTGTGAAGATTTCCTGAGGATTAGACCAGTCGAAATGTTCCAGAATTACTTGGATTAAAATCTTTTTAGCTGCAAAGAACATTTTTCTTTCTCCTATAAATTAAGCAGTTTTATTGCCACAGCAATGATATGGTTTCACAAGAACCTACTGCACATTGTTAAACACTGCTTATGCATACAGCTCTGAAACTACACTGTGCAATTCTAAATTCACACAATAACATGTCCCTCTTTGATCCAGTCCAGTGCTGGCAGTTGAACATTGTGAAAGACCACTGAAGTCCAGTGTTGTAATCCTTTGCTCTGTGACTGATATGCCATTTTGCTCCTCTTCCCCTGCGTAGGCAGTACTTAGTCTGACTGGCATTGCCACTGGTCAGAGGTCTGAGTGCAGTTACAGCAGCTATACATAGGTTCAAATGTAGACTTTTTAGATCTTAATTCTTACTTAGTTCAACTCTATGGATCAGTTTCCTGGAAAAGGATTAAGCCTATTCCTCAAACTCTACAGCATTCTGAATGGACATTCTCCATTGGGAGGAAAACATTGGTCACAATTCTTAATCAGGGAACTCAAAACATTATATCACAATGTTTTGCAACATACACCTACTTATGATTAGCTGGGCCTGTTGATTTGCTGTTACACTCAAAATACAATTTGTGTGGATTTAGTAAAGTGGAAAGCTTAACGTACTAAAAAAACCTTTAAAACATTGTGACTAGTCTATGACTGAAGTTTAGTAGCACTGGTACAACCAGTTACTGAACTTAATGACCCTCTCTTGAAGTCTTATATGCGGCTGTTTTATATTGCTTTTGCTTGCAAATTTGTCAAGATTACCACAGGACAAAAACTCTCAAGTGTTGAAGTACTGACAAGCAAAGAACACTGTGACCTTCTGACACCCAACTTAGCATTTTATCATCACTATGAGAATATGGTTTCTGTACAATCTGGCTGATGAATACAGAAAGAAGAACACAGTACATAAGAGAGACTGAAAGTTCCTCTCCCCTCCCCCAGTTGCAGACAGTGCGAGGGAATGAGAGAGAGTGGGAGAGAGAGGGAGAAGGAGGGGTGAAGGGAAAGAGGGTTGTTTTGTCTGAGACACAGGAAAGGGGCAGGGTTAAGTTAAAGCCTGTCTGTCTCTGTGTCTGTGTGTATGTGTGTGTGTATGTATGTATGTGTGTGTGTGTGTGTGTGTGTGTGTGTGTGTGTGTGTGTGTGTGTGTGTGTGTGT